>MU158857.1:573698-591814 GCA_015888305.1 Antheraea pernyi
CTTACTTTGTCACGGATCTCATAATCAGTAACCAAACTCTCATCAAACTACCCTTGAAGTACATCCTTTCCAATAAAAAATGAATCATCGAAATCGGTTAGCGTGATATTGAGTTATTCGTCTATTTGTCGTGTACATACTTAATGCAAATTTAAAACTTATACGGTTTTGCGCTGGATGCCGTTGTTGGAACTGTACCAAATTGAAATGGGACCACATGGGAAGTACCAGCTTTCAAATAAAAAAAGAATAATCAAAATCGGTTCACCCAGTCCAAAGTTATGAGGTAATAAACATAAAAAAAAATATATATAGACGAATTGATAACCTCCTCCTTTTTTTGAAGTCGGTTAAAAAGAATACATACCGACAGTTAACCTCAAATCTACAAACCTACTTAGAGAAATATATAATATAAAAAACACTTCTATTACAAATACTCACAATAAATTATCATTCACTAACATATGTATAATTTAAAATCACATAAAAAAGACATAATTATATTTGTGTATAAATATTTTTTTTTTCTCCACTTATATAAAATACATGTTGTAGATTCATATATATATATTTGATCCTTGAATATAGTTATCAGTTCTCACTAAACTTGACAGATAATTACCAACCAACTTCATGGTTTTTTTTTTATTTACGTGGGGAAATCGCCACCCTCTCGGGGGAGTGAGTAGTTTATGTCCGACTCGCATGGACTAAAACCCCACGGTGTACCGTCCGCCGCATTATAGGGCGACCAGGGATCGAACCTGCTGTCTTCCTGAGAAACCGCCACTGCGACAGCCTGGCGAGTAAACGCCACTTAAACGCCGCCTACTGTGCAATGAGGAGGTGGGTCCCCCGACCCAGTGTACACGCGTATAGTATATATTCAATCTCATTATTTTTTCCACACGCATCAAAAGAAATATAACATTAAAAAAACTTATATAAATGACTGAACAAAATAAGTCTAGCCTTTTCGAAGGGGGCTTTATTTGCATTTTTTTTTGTATTTATATAATTACTTTTTTTTCTTTTTTTTTCGTACTGACTAGCAAGGTTTTAACAGCTTCACCGGACTACTTTAATATTCGCTTCTTTCGTTCACTAACTTCTTCCGCAACTAAACCAGCTTGATCTATAATTAAAATACTCCTTGTAAGAATCGAATAGCAACCTTTCTTTAATAAATACAAGCACTTTGATTTATCTATACTTAATACATACTTACAAGCGAATGTAACTCTGTCTGTATAATTGTTTATTATAGTTTCGGTGCTAAACGTCTGATCAGTTTAAAATTATTTTTTAAAGGTAACTAGGAAGCTGAAATCAGGTATCAGATATAACGGTGTATAAAAATTACGCCTATCAAAGCGAGTAGGCACCAATTAATGTAATATGCGTCCTCCACCAATCTTTCAAATACTAAATTACAAATGCGGTAAACCGACATATATGATGAATATTCATGTAACGGTAATAGGTAATCAAATATTTACGAAAATACGGTAAAAGAATTGTTTTCGTTTCGAATTTCATCACAGACATCTTTATTGCGGTCTCACAAAGACGTGACGCTTTGATTACCACTACTATAGAAATGCTTTTATGATACTTTATTGCAGAAGTGAAAATATTTTAATAGTGGTTAGAACCTGGATTTAACCTGGATCCTCTCTTTAATGAGCCAACTAGAACTACATCTCAGACTGCATCTTGCATAGACAACATTTTCACTGATTTTGAAACCATTGGCGGTAGTATTATTACTGGGATACGGTCTGATCATAAAGGACTACTTGTTAAAATAAATTGTGACAAACAAAGTGTTAATTGTAAGAAAACAACTAGACTTACATCCAAAAGTAGATTAGATCATTTAAATTACAACATTGTAGAAAGATTATCTACGAAGATTTTTAATAAAGAAGATCCAAATGAGGATTATGATGGCTTGTTTGACATCATAAGGACTGAATTTAATAAACACTGCCCAAGAAAAGTTATTAGTGTAAAACAAAAAAATAGTTTTAGTGAATGGGCTACCTTGGGAATTAAAAAAAGTAGAGATAGACTATACGATCTGTATTATAGGAGATCATTAACTAGCAATGAATCCTTTCATGCATATGTCAGAAATTATTCAAAAATTTTTAAGCGTGTCTGTGTAACTGCTAAAGCTAAATTTTTAAGCAATAAAGTTCTTGGATCTAGTAATAAGACCAAGACTGTCTGGCATATTATAAATAAAGAATTAGGAAAATCCAAAATTACTGATAATTCGCATAATTTGAATGTTGACGGAGTACATATTTCAAACAGTTCAGAGGTAGTAACTGTTTTCCAAGATTATTTCACTAACATACCTTTACAGGTAACAAAAAATATTACTTCATCAGCCCAAGGTGCGGTATCGTTACTAAAAAATCTGAGTGCACCTATAAATTCAAAATTTAATTTCACATCTATTAGTGCAGATGAAATAATAAGGACTTTTAAACTCTTAAACATGAAACATACCGAAGATATCTGGGGAATGTCGGTAATAGTAGTACAGTCCTTAATTATTAATATTTCATCATATTTGGCTAATATATTTAATCAGTGTATAGCAAAAGGAACCTTCCCCGATTTAATGAAAATAAGTAAAATGGTTCCTTTATTTAAATCAGGCTGTAGGAGTAATCTTGGAAATTATAGACCAATTTCTGTACTGCCGTCCTTAAGCAAAATTTTCGAGAAGATTATGCTTAAACAATTATTAGGATATTTTAAAGCGCAAAAGATTCTGGATGGTCGACAGTTTGGTTTCACAAAATCAAAATCAACTACTGACGCTGGTGCAACGTTACTAAGTCATATTTTTCGAGCTTGGGAGGGATCGCAGGATGCAATTGGTGTGTTTTGTGATCTGTCTAAGGCTTTTGACTGCGTTGACCATAGTACCCTTATTTTGAAATTAAAACACTATGGTGTTTGTGGAGCTTCTCTCGACCTTCTAGTGTCCTATTTAGAAGATCGTTGTCACAAAGTTAGTGTAGACGGGGTTACGTCAGCTGGATCACTGACTCAAATTGGCGTCCCACAGGGTTCTATTTTAGGGCCATTTTTGTTCTTAGTATATATAAATGATCTACCGCTAGTGGTTGATAACTGTGCTGACATGGTTCTTTTCGCGGACGACACTTCAATTATATTTAAGGTAAAAAGAATAGATTCAGAGCTTAGTTATCTAAATAATACTTTAAATAAAATTTCCGACTGGTTTGCGTTAAATAATCTATTGCTTAATGCCAACAAAACAAAATGTATAAGATTTACCTTGCCTAATGTTCGGTTTACTAATAGTAGAATCGAGATCGATGGGAATCTAGTAGGCTTAGTTGACGATACTGTGTTCTTGGGTATTACACTTGATTCAAAGTTACAATGGGGTCCTCACGTAAAAAAATTGGCGGGAAGACTAAGTTCTGCTGCATTCGCAGTTAGAAAGATTCGCCAGCTAACAGATATTGCCACTGCTAGGGTTGTCTACTTCGCTTACTTCCACAGCTTAATGTCTTATGGTATTTTGTTGTGGGGTACAGCAGCTGAGGTGGACACCATATTCCTATTACAAAAACGAGCAGTTCGAGCAATTTATAATATGAGGCCTCGCGAATCATTAAAGACTAAGTTTCAGGAATTCGGTATCTTAACTCTGCCCTCCCAATATATTCTAGATAATTTAATGTATGTCCGCAAAAATTCAGATATGTTGGATCTAGTAAAAGACCAGCATAATTTAAATACTAGAAACAGCAACAAATTGGTCATTCCATGCTTCAGGCTCACTAAATCCAAAAACAGTTTTTTAGGTAATAGTGTTAAGTTTTATAATAAAGTCCCAAAACACATTACCGATTTGCCTGATAGTGAGTTCAAGAACCATGTCAAGCGGGTTTTAATATCTAAAGGCTATTATAGGGTGGATCAATAGGTGAATGATTGTGACGTCTGGAAATGACGCCCCTCTCTGTGCATCCACTAATAACGAATGTGAATATTTATATTACTATAGAAATATATGACATGAAAAAATAAACCAGATCGAGTTTCTTGCCGGTTCTTCTCGATGACTGGGCTGTTTTCCGAACCGGTTGTAGCTTTGACGTTCATAAGCGCCTTCTCAGGGCCTAAATTGAATAAAGGATATTTTGATTTTGATTTTGATTTTGAAATATGAAATTGCCATTGTAACGCATTAGCCCAGTAGTCGACAAAATTGTCACCCAAAAGAGACAAATATAAACAACTAGTTAGCTTCAACTTCGTTACTTTGAGCTAACGCTAACTTTAACGCGACTTCGACTTTAATGTGGAAGGTGAAAATATTTTTAAATAATACGTACGTTAACCCCGATTTTGAAACATTCTTTATTGGTGATCTCGAAATGACGCCCCTCTCTATGCATCCACTAATAACGAATGTAAATGTTTATGTCAGGTAGTAAAAATATGTCATATATGAAAAGATAAACCAGATCGAGTTTCTTGGCGGTTCTTCTCGATGACTGGACTGTATTCCGAATCGGTAGTAGCTTTGACGTTCATAAGCGCCTTCTCAGGGCCTAAATTGAATAAAGGATATTTTGATTTTGATTGATTTTGGTGCTTCGCTTGATCTTAGCTCTTGGATCTTAGCTATCTAACACTGAAAGAATTTTTATCTAACACTGAAAATTTAAATCGGACCAGTAGTTCCTGAGATTAGCCCGTTTAAGCAAATAAACTTTTCAGCTTTATAATATTAGTGTAGATACAAAAATGATCTTTATTAAACTTAAATTTTGCATTAGTAAAGACATTTTTATGGAAATAATTAGAATTAAAAGTACACTCATGAGCTTACTTTTGCTAAATATGTCTTGACGAGATATTGTTGTTTTCTAAAAATGTGCCTCTTTTCTGTAGGCCTGCATTTCAAAAACAACTGGTCTCTTACAAGGAAAGTTAATAAATAATAGTCCGAGTCTGGATTAAATATTTTTTGGAAGAACCACAATGAAGGAGAGTAAGTGCCGCATGTGGCTTGCGAGATGCGATTTACCGACCACTATACTAACCTATTTGAATTCAAAATATATATTATATATTAAATATATATTAATTATGAGCAGTCAATTCCGAGTGTAGCGTAAATGCATTATTAGCAATGCAACAGCTACATCTACAACAAAAGCAGGTTTTACCTCTGTTTTGCTTTAAAGAGTTAGCTAACACAATGGATTCTTCTCCATAAAAGGAGAAAAACTCCTCAACCTAGTAAACTATCTTCTTTAAAAAGGTTATATGACAAAATATAGGTAACATGCTCCTAGAATGGTAAAAGAATGTAAACCTTTAGGATAATATTCCATTGATGGACGTTATAACAACGGGCATCGTCACTTGATCATTCACATTTTTAACAACGCCTGTGTGAATCTTTATATTAAAATGTGTGCAAGCTCCTTTATTCGTATCGAGTGGAAAGTTCTCATATAACTACAGCTGTTCAGACTCAAACTCGTAGTAGTGGTCACAGAGTGTGTGTTAGATTGTCGTGTTTGTTTGAAGCTGTTTGGTTTAATGCTTCGTGTGTACCAACTATGTCAACTAAATGAAAAATGCACTTTTCTCACATGAATATAGAAAAGAAAGTACTTATATTTTTTATAATGAATTAATTTTATATGCATATTTAACATATATATGTATATTCATCTCACTCAGATACTGATTGAGGGTATTGGGTCAGTGGAATACACTATACGTGTTATAAGCTCCATTGTTGTGGCTTATGAGTAAGTATAGTTAAGGTGTCTGTAAAGAGGTCAAAGTTATTGTATGTATTCACAAGTTTTATGGCGGCCTGGTACTTTCGATCAGTTAGCGTTATTGCGGTAATTTGTTTGTGGTTGATTTTCACACATATTATTTATTCTTTGTTGTTTGTCGCCTTTAGGAAAAGCTGGAAAATTATGGTGTTACTTTTAAACAAGTTTATAAATAATAATTACATGAGTTTTGGCGGGATTTTAGTCTGTCATGTAGTGGCTTTTATATTTTATTCATAATTTTGTAATCTTTGACCCTGTATGAATATTGGTCGCATTTTACGTAATATATATTATATATGGTACGGTAATATATATACGGTTATTGTATTAATTTTGAGATGCCACAAAATATTCTGGAAAGTTCTAACAAGGGGCCACCATCTTGTTGAACATTGAAATTATCGCAAGACACTTGTATATCTTTTTTTTTATATATCATAGGAGGCAAACGAACTGGTGGGTCACTTGATGTTAAGTGATCAATACCCTCCATAGATACTTGCAACACCAGAGGAGTTGCAAATGCGTTGCCAGCCTGCGTTTGGGGAAGGGATAAGGAGGGGAGAGGGGACGGGCAGGGGGAAGGGAAGTGGGCCTCCCGGCGCTTTCACTGACCGAACGAAACGCAACAATGCAAGCACTGTTACTTCACGTCAGTTTTCTGTGAGAGGGTGGTACTACCCCGGGCGAGCCGACCCATTCATTCTGAAACCAGTAATAGCTTCAGCATGGCTCTACCACCTACAAAGTATCTAGTCGACAATGACAGTAATAATTTGTAAGATTGGTTGCCAAAAATAAAATAATAATTAAATAATTACCTGAAAATCGTACTGCAATAGGGAACAACGAATTTTAAGCTAATTGTGATGAAGAAAAACATTCAGAGCAAAAAGAAAACTGCCGTAAAGTTTTTAATTACATTTATTCGATTTTAAAAATAACATTTATATTATATAATAACACTTACATGCTTTTTAAACTGGGAACTTAATAGTTAATTTACATATATATTACTAATAAATTAATACTTTCTTTATTATCTCATAAAATTAATTCATGTATAAGTGAGACAAAGAAGAAAATTCATCTTTTGTCTCTGCTCCATTTCTTTTCTGTGATTAGAAATTACTAAACTAATTTTAGCGTAGTTTTTACATTAATAATATACGATTGAACCCAAAACATAATTTATCTTATATCTCACTATGATTATCTATAGAATACAGCAGTAAAACCAAAATTCACTAACAGTGGAATACCACATCCAACTACATGTAACTAAAATTGTGGAGTTACCAGAGATATGTCAGTATATTTATCTCGTTCACTCTTTATTACAACTGTCATAGTATTTTCATTAGATAAATCAAACGTAAACAATATAAGTAATTTCCTATATAGACAAACAACAGACTATTCCATTTAATTTATATCTGTAAGGTTATAAAACAATCACTGAATTACGCGTACGAACGGACACGTTTTTTCTTATTAAAGAGAGCTTGTATCGCGTCTATCGGAAGCCCTTTCGTTTCTGGCAAATTGAAGTAACAAAATACCGCTGTCAAGAGACAAACAACTGCAAATATGTAAAACACAGGGCCGAGTCCAATCGCGCGAAGTAATGGATTGAAGACGAACAAAATTATAGAGTTACAGAACCAAGCCCATTCGATAACCAACATTGAGACGAAGCTTTTGACCTGAAATACATTTACATTTATAAATAATATTGAATCTTAAATACTTGAATAGTATTGAAGCGATGATGGCTTAGTTGATAGCGTGTTCGTATACTAGCATCGGAGTTTTCGGTGAAGGAAAGCATCGTGATGGCACTACACCATGGTGGTAGGACTTTCTCTAAGTCCGCTTGACTAGCTACCCTCAAGTTGAAAATCTGTCGCCAAGCACCTGTTGGTGTGTCCCGCAGCTTTTTTTTTTAGAGTCGCATGGACTAAAACCCCACGGTGTACCGACAGACCGTTTTGTGGGGGCGGCAAGGGATCGTTCAAGCTAATCAACCTTGTAGAGCCGCCCCCACGGTCCGCCCGGCGGAAGGTGGCCGCCGGGCTCCTACCTATAGAGGGACAGACCGGGTACACACCGGCTGCCCCCCCTCGTCCGCCGGACCTGTGCAATGAGGAGATGGGCCCCCCGGCCCATCCCCTCAGGTCCGGCTACGGTGGCAGGAGGAGTTGTGCAAAGCGCCGCCTCCTCCTGCCGGTCCTCGGTTGGCGGAGACGGCCACTTAGCGAGTCTGCCTCGCGGGCCCTCTCCGCCTCCTCCTTCTGCGAGACGACCTCCTCGCAGAAGGAGGCCATCGCTCGCCAAGCCTGTTCGCTGCCGAGCATGGCCGAAACCACGCTCGGCAGCGATAAGTCCGTTCCCACTGCCGCCGCCAGAATGCGGCGCTGCTCCCCCCACGTAGCACACTCAGACAGAGTGTGCTGCGCGGTATCTTCGACAGCGCCGCACTCGTGGCAGGCGGTGGTCGGCTCCCTGCGTGCGATCCGGTACAGGTACCACCCGAAACAACCGTGTCCGGTGAGTACCTGCACCAGTCGGAACGTCAGGGAGCCCCACTCCCTGGACATCCACTCCCGCAGGACCGGGCGGACGGCGTCTACGGTAAACCGTCCGAACCGCTCGTCCGCCAAGTCCTGCTGCCACCTTTGGACGGCGTCTTCTCTGAGACGCCGTCTCTCCGCCCCTACCTCCCTGGGAGCCGGAGGCTCCCCCCTTCTTTTCCTCGCCGCCGTGAACTCGTACACGGCGGCGAGAACTCCTGCCTCCAGCTCCCAGGGCAGGGAGCCGGTGAGCACACAGGCCGCCGCCGAGGACACCGTCCGGTACGCCCGGATCGCCCTCAGTGCCACCGTGCGCTGCGCACTTCGCAGCGCAGTGTCCCGCAGCTGCATTTTAGAGCCAGATCCTCTAGGTTTAGTGTGTTTACCATTTGAGACCAAATCGTCATTTAACATCAGATGGTGCTCAAATCGTAAAACCTATACGGTGTTATTACAAAAAAGTTAAACACGTATTGAACACTTGCTTTAAAAAATTTTCGAATTAAACGCACCGCGCTCGCTGAATGTTCGTCATCTTGCTCTTTTGTCTCACTTTGGTTACGTTAGGTTAGACTTGTGAAAAAGGATAACGCGAACTTGCCTCGGGCGAGAGCGGTACATTTATTAGGACACTTATTTAAACCAAGTATTTAATATATATTTAACTTTGTAATAACACGGATAAAGTCGAACGAATTTTGTCGACACTTTTACTAGCAGACATAGGATACTGACATACATATACAAAATACATAGGACTGGCGACTACTGGCGACTTTGCCTGAGTTTGGATCGATTATAAAAACGGTTTTGTCAGTCCAATTTACTAGTATATTTATCGTCATATAACAGTTAATTAATAAAATGTCTATATAAATTATAGCCTACAGATTTTTATGATATATAATCTATATTGCTGTAAAGTTTTATCAAAATTAGTTCAGTAGTTATAGCGTTAAAGAGTAACAAATATCTAATCTGACGATTATCTAGGCTAATATATATTTATTTGGTAAGCAATCTTCTAGTAGATTACTACTGCCACTGTCGAGTAGGTATATTTCTTGCAATGATTTTAATGTTCTAACTAGATAGTGGCCGTCTTGTTAGAACTTTCGAGTGAATTTTTGTAGCAAGTCAGAATCCATGCTATGCGATATTATTTCCCATTCGCTTCACTTATATACAATAACCAAACTACACAAAACACCATTAATATTACAAAATACAATGCCAAATTTTTTTTTTTTTTTTTATACTATTGGCAGCAAACGAACATGCGGGTCACCTGATGGTAAGTGATCACCACCGTCCATGGACACCTGCGACACGAGAAGAATCACAGATGCGTTGCCGGCCTTTGAGAAAGGAATAGGCTCGTTTTTTGAAAAAAGGCAGATTGTATTGTTCTGGAAACGCTGCCGCTGGGAGTTCATTCCAGAAGGCTAGACACTCTGGCGCTTCGTAGGGACGTTGCGTCGCTTTGCGTCCTCTATAAGATCTACCACGGAGAATGCTCTGAAGAATTGTTTGGATTGATACCTGCTGCTGAGTTCCGTTACAGAACGACTCGTCAGGGACTGAAATTCCATCAATGTCATCTCGATGGTTGGAAGTCGTGCACTGTGCGCTTCTCACGTGCGTTTTTTCCGCGTACGACAGTTCTCTGGAATGAACTCCCAGCGGCAGCGTTTCCAGAACAATACAATCTGCCTTTTTTCAAAAAACGAGCCTATTCCTTTCTCAAAGGCCGGCAACGCATCTGTGATTCTTCTCGTGTCGCAGGTGTCCATGGACGGTGGTGGACTCCCTGAAAGATAGGAACTGCGTCAAAGAGGGTCTTTTTTGCGGTGAAGATACAGACTTGCGTTTTAGTGGGGTTGAACTCGACCAGATTTTGTTTTCCCCAATCTGAGACACACTCGAGAGACGTCTCTATCTCATATACAAGTCTATTACGGCTCTCATAAACGCGTTCTCGAGAAACACCTGCACGACTGGTATAAAAAGAATCCACAGTACTGTCATCTGCATAGCAATGAATGTTACTGATTTGCAACAAATCATTGATATGCAGGAGAAATAGGGTGGGAGATAGAACACAGCCTTGCGGGACACCAGCACTCACAGACCTAAGATCCGAGCATGCTCCGTCAACGACGACTTTTATGCTCCGATCCGTGAGAAAACTAGACACCCAATTGCATAGTTTCTCGGGGAGTCCATACGAAATCAGCTTCGTGAGGAGCGCATTGTGCCACACTCGATCGAAGGCCTTAGCAACATCCAAACTAACGGCTAGGGCCTCCCCCTTATTTTCAACTGCTTCCGCCCATCTGTGAGTCAGAAAGGCTAGAAGATCACCAGCTGAGCGGCCTTGACGGAAACCGTATTGGCGATCATTAATGAGCTGGTTATCTTCTAGATACTTCAGGAGCTGGCGGTTGATGCAGGATTCCATTATTTTACAGAGTAGGGAGGTAATGGCAATAGGCCGATAATTGGATGGATCCGAGCGGTCGCCTTTTTTATGAATCGGGTGCACTAAAGCGCTCTTCCAGATATTAGGGACAAGGCCTGCAGAATATGAGCGCCGAAAAAGATGTGAAAGAACCGGAGCTAGTTCCGGAGCACATGTCCTAAGCACAATTGCGGGGATTCGATCTGGCCCACTCGACTTTGAGATATCCAAAGAGAAGAGTGCATTGCGTACAGCTCTTTGCGAAAACCGAATATTAGGCATCGAGCTTTCGCAACGTGGTAATGAAGGTGGTAGCTTCCCTTTGCAATCGAGAGTCGAGTTGGACGCAAAAAGGCAACTAAGAAGATCGGCCTTGTCTTTAGCGTCATGGGCCAACGACTCGTCTTCCCTCCGCAATGATGGAAAGGATGGTCGACAGAAATTTCCAAGGACAGCTTTGGCTAGAGACCAAAACGTCCGTGTTCCCGATGGGAGACGAATCAATTTCTCACCAATTCTGTCAATGAAGGTGGACTTAGCCAAGGCGATTGCACTTTTGTAAGACCTGGAGGCAAAGTTGTACTCCTTTTTTAATGCGCTGATGTTTACATCTTGTGATGCCACTGCATTTACCCAGGCTCGGTAGCATTTCAGCTTTCGACGGCAGGCCATTTTACACGTGCGACCGAACCAAGGTTGAGATTTGCCTCCGATGGGTATCATGGAGCTCGGAATAAACAGGCCCATTCCTTGGAGTAGGATGTCGGTTATACTATTTGCAATAACATAAGATAATGAATAAAATAAAAAACCGTAATAATAGAAAGCCTAGAGAAATTTCTGGCGGGATCTTAAAATTTAATGTAGTGGATTTCATATTTTATTCATTATCTTATGTTATTGCAAATAGTATAACTAAATTTTAAGATCCCGCCAGAAATTTCTCTAGGCTTTCTATTATTACGGTTTTTCATAAGGACTAAGCAATAGTGATAAACTTTAAAAGAGGTAACTTAAAGCCGCTAAAACAGATACAAGAATGAAGTAATAATGACAAGTTAGAAAAAAAGAAAACTTAAAATCAATCCCCATAAAATAGATGGTTCCAATAATATGGTAAAAATCTATGGGAAATAAGTCACATGTCCTGCACCAGCTAGTAAAAGACAATAAAATGGAGATCCTTGTGAAGGGATATATGGAATGGAATATATATGGAAGCTACCAGAACATTCGAGAAATGTTTACGTGTATGTATTAAGGAAACAAATAAATAGGATTTCCTGGCAATTGAAGTTGTCAATACATCGTTCGCAGTCGTAACGACAGAGTCAGTACTTTCTCTCGGGAAGTTATGTTTACGCGATAATAGTACCTTCTGGTAAATATAGTATTTACAGTCCTCACGAGTCGAGTGCTTTAAAAGCTATCCGCGATTTAACTCGGAAAATAAATGAACGCTTAATGAATTAAATAATTATAACATTCCAACTGACCGTGGCTTCGTTCGTGTTTAAATGGTTTTGTGGTTTTATAACGACTAATTGAGGACTGATTTTTCTTCGTCAAATTATCTCTCTTCAGTTTTGTTTATCATTAGTGCTTAACTTCCATAGAGAAACGTAACTTATGTGGGTTAGATAGTTTTCTAAAATATTTTCTATCTGCCAGTGAAAGTTTTCTCAAAAATGTTAAACCGGAGAACAAACAGACAACTAATTATAATTTTATTTATTTCAATAATTTATTTTATTAGAAGTTTTTCTGGTAGGACCTTAGTCGGTCGTGTACTGGATTTTATTTTTTGTTTATACTCTCGTGTTATTTGACTCTGTATTTTGTAATGTTGGTGCAGTTTTACGTAATATAGTTATGAAGTGAATGGGATATTATACTACGTAGCATGGATTCTGGGATGCCAAAACACTCGTTGGAAAGCTCTAGCAAGACGCCCACTATTTTGCTTTTTTTCAATTTTGTTGGTTTCGCAGAGATTTCATTTGGAATTAGCAATATAAAGGGAGAGGGGGATGATAGCAATTTGATACGATTGACTTATCTTTCCCTTGACGTGTTGTATGAGTATTATATAAAAGAATTCCGTCTTGATAGAACATTGAAATGATCACAAGAAACTTGTGATATTATTACAACTTTGTTGCCAAAAATAAAACAAAAAAAAAATGGAAAAAAAGTGAGCCGTTGCAAGACGCCAGACAGATGTGAAACATCATAATTAATAGGTAAATATACTAAAAACAAAAGAGAGATTGAGCACAGTTGCTTGCGCATGGCGTCGCGTCGCCACGCCAACAATCAGGTAAAAAATACCCGCCTATTATTTATTATGTATGTATTATGATGTCTCACATCAAAAACATCGGAAAAGCTGCCGCTATTTTGGGCAATAACGAAGCTGCTTACTAGGATATTATAAAACAGGAACTCACCTCAGGCAAAAACACCTCTGGGATAACCACGTACGGCACATTCCCAGCTCCGAAAGTGTAGACCACAGTAAATAAGTACATGAAAACAGCCGTTAACCAACTGGGACCCCAGTGAATGTGGATCTGTGTTCCTAGTACAATGCAGCCAACACCACAGGCGAATGATGAGCAGATCATAAGGGGCTGTGAAATAAATGTATTTTCACTTAAGTAAAAGACATTTCATACGGTAAACTTAAAAACTTCAGCTTTCTAATAATAATAAGCTCGTTTATTAATAATAGTAATTTGGGAGAGTTGGAAAATGGAAAAGATATAACACTTCTAAATTTCCCACAAAATAATAGCTTTTATCTACACTGGCGACTCTAAACATTGTTGTGAGTGAAAAATAAATATGTTTTGGTTTAATCATGGGGCAATATATAATTTAGAGCTTCACGAATGATTAAAGATTAAGTTTCAGGCATTCGGTATTTTAACTCTGCCCTCATGATATACTCTTGAGAATTTGATGTACGACCACAAAAACTTAAATAACCTGGATTTAGTAAAAGACCGATAATTCGTTCATCATTAGAAAGCTTTTTTTTTTAACGTGGGGAAATCCCTTATGGATACGCCACCCTCCCGGGGGAGAGGGTGGGTTATGTCCGAGTCGCACGGACTAAAACCCCACGGTGTACCGACAGACCGTTTTGTGGGGGCGGCGAGGGATCGTTCGGGCTAATCAACCTTGTAGAGCCGCCCCCACGGTCCGCCCGGCGGAAGGTGACCGCCGGGCTCCTACCTATAGAGGGACAGACCGGGTACACATCGGCTGCCCCCCCTCGTCCGCCGGACCCGTGCAATGAGGAGATGGGCCCCCCGGCCCATCCCCTCAGGTCCGGCTACGGTGGCAGGAGGAGTTGGGCGAAGCGCCTTCTCCTCCTGCCTGTTCTCCTTTGGCGGAGACGGCCACTTTGAGGGTCTGCCTCGCAGGCCCTCTCCGTCTCCTCCTTCTGCGAGATGACCTCATCATTAGAAAGTTACATTATCCCTGAGTAACATAGGTTATATATTTTACTAGAAAAAAATAGGGATCCCTACTAACATTTCAATAATGTAATCCAAGGTATGAAAAATATTGCCATAATATGACTTTCATCGCATGCGCTGCAGAAACTATGAATGATAGAACAAAAATATGTACTACAATATTAAAGAACATATTAATATCCTTAAATCCTTGAAAGAAACCTTAACAAAAACCAGACCATGCATAAAAGACCATGTTATTCATGTCTTATATGTCTTATATTATATTCTTATATTCTAATCCTTATCCAAATTTTAATTTAAGACTGTTTCAGTACCTGTAGATAACTTTTTAAATTATTAAAATTGGCCGTTGCATTAAAAAGATATTACGATTGCCGGGGTGTGGTGTGTGCGTGCGGACTATGCGGCAAAGAAGGAGTCACGGGAGTTTTTTTTCTCGAACTGACTACGCTATTATCCTTGCAAGGTCTTCACAGCTTCACCGGACTACTAAGGCGAGCGCTTAAGGCACTCAGCCGATTTTATTTAGGTAACACGCTTAGGGGCGCACGGCACACCTCGGCTTAGACTGTTAATCGTGGGTACAAGATTTACAAGACTATAATCAGTTTTAGCCAATCCACATATGTTTAACCCAAATGTTTAAAACAATTGTTCACCCGTGCGAAGCCGGGACGGGCCGCTAGTATTTTTATATACATACTTAAGTTAGTCTCTCTGTTTTACAAATCATAAATGATTATTATTTTAACTCTCAGTTGAATGGGATGATTTTAACCGAATTTCACCTGGAAACAACCAGGATAACATACATTAAAAGAACCTTACCCGTCTTCCAACCAGTTCTGTCAGATACATCGCAACCAAACCGGAACCGACTACAGTGACTGCCAAAATGACACTGCACACTGTAGGTGACAAACTAGGTATTGCCTCCTCGAATAATGGTTCAGCGTAGACTTGTACAACAACCAGACCTTGGAATACCGACGCTGACACTAGGACCATCGTTACGACGAGAGCTCGGCGGGTTGAACGAGAACTTTCTGTGTGAAAACAATAATAAAATGATGGTTATTCTTCGATTTTTATGATGTCTTGGTAGAGAATCTGGTAAGTGGTAAAAAATTGTTAAACGTTTCGTGGGCAACTTTACTTTTCATATTTTACTAGCTGGCCTGACCTCACGTTGTCTCTGTTATTAGGTACATGTTGACGACTCCTCCTCAACACAGGGGGGCCGGGCGCCGTCTGCCGTCGCCTCTATATGGGGGTCGTCAGGTCCATGGCCGCCTACGGGGCACCGTTGTGGGTCGACGCCCTCAACGCCACAAATATCCGTGCTCTGAGAGCTGCGCAGCGTACCGTGGCGTTGAGGGTGATACGGGGATACCGCACGGTGTCCTCGGGGGCGGCCATGGTACTAGCCGGCTCCCTTCCCTGGGAGCTAGAGGCGGAGGTTCTTGCCGCCGTATATCAATATACGGCGGTTAAGAAACGGATGGGGGAGCCTCTAGCTCCCAGAGAAATAGAGGAAAGAAGAAGAGAGAAGAGGGATGAAATGGTGGAAAGGTGGAGGCGGGACCTGGCGGACGCGCGGTACGGTCGATACACGATCGACGCCGTCCGCCCGGTCCTGCCGGATTGGCTTAAGAGAGGATGGGGCTCCCTGACGTCCCGACTGGTGCAGGTCCTGACCGGACATGGTTGCTTCGGTTGGTACCTGTACCGGATAGCACGCAGGGAGCCGACTGCCGTATGTCATCAGAGCGGCGTTAACCCGGACACCGCGCAGCACACTCTGTCTGAGTGTGCTGCGTGGGAGGAGCAACGTCGCACTCTGGCTGCGGCGGTAGGGCAAGATCTGTCACTGCCGAGCGTGGTTGCGGCCATGCTCGGCAGTGAGGAAGTGTGGAACGCAATGGCCGCCTTCTGCGAGGAAGTCGTCTCGCAGAAGGAGGCGGCGGAGAGGGTTCGTGAGCAAGATCCTCAAAGTGACCCTCTCCGCCAACGGAGGACAGGCAGGAGGAGGCGGCAGTTTGATCGCCTCCTCCCACCATAGCTGGACCGGGGAGGATGGGTCGGGGGACCCATCTTCCCATTGCACAGGTCCGGCAGAAGGAGGAGACGGCCGGTGTGTACCCGGCTGTCTCCTAACAAGACGGGGCCCGGCGGCGGCGCTTTCGCTACTGGGCCAACCGCTGGGGCGGCACGATGAAGTCTATAGAGATCTCGTGCCGCCCCAACTATAGCGGCAGACGTACACCGTGGGGTTTTAGTCCGTGCGACTCGGACATAACCCACCCTCTCCCCCGGGAGGGTGGCATATCCATAAGGGATTTCCCCACGTTAAAAAAAAAAAAAGACTCACCTACATCACTCGAACACACATATGAGATCATCTCTCTCACACACGTGCACATATATACACATATTTTTTTTTTTTTAACGTGGGGAAATCCCTTATGGATACGCCACCCTCCCGGGGGAGAGGGTGGGTTATGTCCGAGTCGCACGGACTAAAACCCCACGGTGTACGTCTGCCGCTATAGTTGGGGCGGCACGAGATCTCTATAGACTTCATCGTGCCGCCCCAGCGGTTGGCCCAGTAGCGAAAGCGCCGCCGCCGGGCCCCGTCTTGTTAGGAGACAGCCGGGTACACACCGGCCGTCTCCTCCTTCCGCCGGACCTGTGCAATGGGAAGATGGGTCCCCCGACCCATCCTCCCCGGTCCAGCTATGGTGGGAGGAGGCGATCAAACTGCCGCCTCCTCCTGCCTGTCCTTCGTTGGCGGAGAGGGTCACTTTGAGGATCTTGCTCACGAACCCTCTCCGCCGCCTCCTTCTGCGAGACGACTTCCTCGCAGAAGGCGGCCATTGCGTTCCACACTTCCTCACTGCCGAGCATGGCCGCAACCACGCTCGGAGTTCAGAAAAATTCTATCACACTCCACGTTCTCTTACAGCTGGTATTTTAGGTTATATTTACAACATTATTTCGGACTATCCATAACCTTTGCCTATGTTAGCGTAATTTTGGAGCGTCTCGGAACTATTAGAGCTGGAACACTTTTTCAACATATCCCCCATATGAGATAGCGGTACTTACGTATTAACGTCGCCACAGTACGCACGCCGATTGCTGCCGCGGCCGTCTCGCGCTGTCTTCCTTTCACAATTCAAGCCTAACCTAACTGAACCGAGACGGGAAAATTGAAAATAATAAATCGGTTTGGTTACACTTGCAAAACGAAGACAGCTCGAGCAGGCTGCGGCAGCGGTCAGCGAGGGTACTGCGTTTTGTATATTAGCAACTTGATGATTTCTAAGTTAAAACAAACCAGTTTCGTGACGGTTTCGTTAGGTTGACAAAACGATTTTACTTTATATACGCAGTCCGTTAGTGGTATCCGCCGCAAAATACGAACCCGTACCTAACGCTGCGCGTTCTAAAAGACGTCCGTGACATATTTTTACCGGCCCTCCCGATGAAATAACGGCAGGGAACGATCAGTACCAGCCTGTCTCTCCAAACAAAGCGTGCTCACGCCCACGCCCGCGTAACCACAGATCACGCCGCCGTGGTCTGGGGGTAAATTTCGCTCCCGCACACCAGACTAGGCCCCCCTCGGCAGCAGCTCAAGCCTAGGTACGTTCCCTCAGCGCGGAGCCCTTGAGTGCGCTGCTCCCGCGATACAGTGACACAAAATCTTACAACACTGCGACAA
>MU158857.1:602438-673357 GCA_015888305.1 Antheraea pernyi
TACATACATAAACTTTATTTTTATAATACGTAATAGAGAACAAATAAAAAATTAGAAATAAAAGTAGTATAAACTTTTTGCATAGGAAAACAAAATAAACTTCGAAAATGTTTGCGATAGAAACTTACCACGTTACCATGGCAACGCTAAAATTTAACGTTAAAATGGCTAACGCTAACAAAATCTTTATTTGAACAATTTTGTTTTATGATTATGAAGACTAAGAAGATAATAATGATGAATAAAATAATGTACGACATATTATATAGAAGATTTGGCGTTTATGCCTTTATTGTAATTTGGACTTAATATATATAATTACTCTAATAATTAAAATGAGTTTCAACGGTTCAGAAAGTTTGATTGTACTCCACCAGATTCAAGATCAGAAGCCAAATTGGCAATGGAAAACCTGCTTCCAGCGAAGTCAAAAGAAAAATACATGAAACTGATGTGATATCAGAATTTTATGAGTAGGAAAACGAGAAAAAAGTGAACATTTTCTCCGAATCCGAAACAGCGTATTTGGCGTATTTTAATGCACCCAGTGTGACTAATGTAACATTTAATATTAATTAAATTAAATCTATACTAATATATAAAACTGAAGCTTGTTTGTTTGATTGAACGCGATGATCTCAGAAACTACCAGTCCGATTTGAGAAAATCTTTCGGTTTTAAATAGCTCATTTATCGAGGAAGGCTATAGGCTATATATTTTAATTAATATTAAATGTTACATTAGTCACACTGGGTGCATTAAAATACGCCAAATACGCTGTTTCGGATTCGGAGAAAATGTTCACTTTTTTCTCGTTTTCCTACTCATAAAATTCTGATATCACATCAGTTTCATGTATTTTTCTTTTGACTTCGCTGGAAGCAGGTTTTCCATTGCCAATTTGGCTTCTGATCTTGAATCTGGTGGAGTACAATCAAACTTTCTGAACCGTTGAAACTCATTTTAATTATTAGAGTAATTATATATATTAAGTATGTAAATAACAAATCATGACGAATTTTCAGTGTTGCCGCTAATTTTCTATTTTTCATCTGTGTCAAAAGGCAAGTCCAATTATACGACCACGTGAACGCAATTTGTACTAAGCAAAGAGACTTGCTGTGGTATGCCAAGAATGATAAAATAGATCCAATCAAAGAGTATTTAATAACCCCAGCACGCCGTTTCATAGAACGTTGCTGGAGCGTTGTAATGTTCCAAATTCAAAAAACGTTCCTGTAATGGGTTTGATTTTCTTCGTCCGTAAATTCGATGCTTCGCGTATTCTTTTTTCGATAATAATGACAATAGTTTCATGTGTGCTTGAGAAAAATAATTTTAATTCACTTAAACACATTGGAAAAGTGAATTTGCTCGAGATACGGTTGCCGCATGAATTAACTGAAGCACATCAACAAGCACGCATCGACTGCTGCGTTATATTACTCAACCGTCACAATGAGAAAGGAATTTTGAATCGTGTTGTACTTGTGACGTAAAATTTACGATAGTCGGAAACACTCATCACAGTGGTTGAATTCAGCTGAACCGGCCAAATCGTATCTCAAACAAACTTGATTCAGAAAAGGTACTGGTCAGGTTAGTGGACACGTGCTGTGTTATAATACACTATATAGCATTTTAAGATCTGGCCTGATGATTACGGCAGATCTGTG
This sequence comes from Antheraea pernyi, assembly GCA_015888305.1. Classification (NCBI taxonomy): domain Eukaryota; kingdom Metazoa; phylum Arthropoda; class Insecta; order Lepidoptera; family Saturniidae; genus Antheraea; species Antheraea pernyi. The sequence continues at coordinate 604,116 of MU158857.1, forward strand.
TTGTCAACGATTGCAAACAATGATGGAAAAGCTAGCCGTTAAATATCCGAGATTGGTTAATTTCTCTAGGCCACTGCTGCTTCAGGACAATTAAACCCTATACTTAATGGTAGATGGTCAAATTAGAGCAACTGCGGCAGGAATGTCTCCGTCATCCACCATACTCCAAATGAAGTGGCTCCAATAACTTTTTTTGGAATTTGGACAATTTCTTGCAAGGAAAAGAATTCAATTCCGGTGAGGTAGTTCAAACTGCCATGAGAGACGTTATCAATTCCAGCTCCCACGATTTTTTCAGCCATGGAATCAATTAACTATTTATAAAATGGCGAAAGTGCATAGATAATAATGGTGGTACGTATCTTTATTATTTTTCGTTTGAATTTATATAGATACTTCATATGTAAAGACCTCGTATTAATTGTAACAGATCTTTATAGCATTCTTCTGTACGTGTGTAGGTATGTGACTCAACTTCTTCTAAACGGCTGGATCGATTTTGGTGAATTTTTGACGTAAAGCTTGTTTTTGTGCGGTATGAGTTGGATTTATGAAAAGACATACGTTTCACTTAAAAATTAATGAATAGTGCTCGAATTTCGACCACTAAATACGACTAAAATTAATAAATAATAAGTCCGGACGACTCCGTCACATATCCTAGTCATGACCGAAACTGTCCTTAAGTATTTTACGAGAATAGAATATTAAAGAATTTCTAAGAAATGTATTTTTTTTAAACGAAAGCTTATTTAGGCACGTCCTGCGGTATTTTTAGTAGGGGATAAATTTATAATTTCGCGCCATGACATGCTAGTAAGCGTGACTCTCGCACTTGCACGGATTGTATCAGAGTAGTGACGCATAATATAGCGGCCTGTGTACATCTAATATTTATATTTTGTTTTATGAATTAATAGACTGTATAAAAAGTGTATACAAGTATTATTCAGAGTGCCAATAGATGTGAGAGAGACTAATGGATTATAATTTCAATTTACAAATTATGAACTGTAAAAAAATCACAATATAATTAATTTAAGAATTCAATAGGTAACAGAACACAGTTGAAATTCCATTGTTTTGAGTTTTCACTTCTGTCATCGATCCTATAGACTGCTTCGACTTTAAAAAAAATCTACTTTTCTATTTTAGAGTAAATTTGTTTTACACGTTTTTATAAAATTGTCTACGTCATTCTTATTTTGCATACTCAACAAGATACAGAAAAGTATATAGAGGTACCTTTCATGAACGCGAGCGAATCCGCGAGCTAAAGCTAGTAATTATATAATAATATACAAATAGATAACTCACTCAATACCGTACAACCAACTTGAATTAACACGCCCATATTTTTTTAATAAGATGTAAAAAAAATTACAAGGGTGTTTCAAAAATTAGAACAGTGTCTCTTTCTCTGCAGTCTAATTAGTTACACTAACTAAACTGGTTTTAAAACATTGCCTTTCTTTTGTTATCAACTTGGGTAATAACGATACGATAAGTACCAAGCAAACATGAATATTGTAGGGATTGTGATCGGGATTACAGTTACGACATTCTTGACGTTTATATGGTTTCTGATGCCTTAGATTACATATTTTACTTTATGACAGCCTGGTTGACGTTGCATAATTATTAACATGGTTTTCCCATTGTAAATTTTTTATACATATAATAAAAATGAAGTGTCTGTATGTAATATCAAAATAACACCTTTTTAATGAATGGATGTGAAAGTATTTATTTGGTATAGGTATACTTATTTGGAACAATTTTTTTTTTGTGATTCATTGGCGATCTATCTGTCGGTTCCGGGTAATCTTCGAAACAGGTGTACCGATTTTAACTGAAATTTCACTGGAATAGCTGAAATTATAGGAAGTAACAGAGGTTAATTTATCTATACTAGCTGTTACCCGTGACTTCGTGCAGAATGGAAAAGCTGAAACGGCTTTAACTGACCGATAGCTAACCTTATATGAAGTAACTTAGGCTGTATTATTTTAGACTGGCTATTATCCGGTCAAAGCCATGTGGAATCTTCAAAAAGATTGGACCAATTTTCACAGGACTTTCACTGACATATAAGTTAATTTACATGGAATAACTTGGTCTATTTTATTTATGACTAATTTTTGAGCGTAAATGAGCATGCTAGGTGTGCGCAGTTCTGGTTACTCCTTATTTAGTATTATTTAAGTATTTTAAGTAGTATATTTATTCAAAATAAGCTAAAGTAAAGTACGGAAGTCTGACCCCACCAATGTCTGTCTGCTTGTATGAACACGCATCACTGCTAAAGAACTTCAAACATTATTGAAAGACGGTTCAAGCCTTAAACTAACAAAAATTAATATTCCTGGTACTAGCGTTTCTCTATTTTATGATGTGTCCACAGATAGGCCGCGCCCATATGTGACTCCAGAACTCCGGCGGGCTGTTTTCAATAAGCTGCATAATTTGAGCCACCCCGACGCACGAGCTACCACCCGCCTTGTCACCGAGCGGTATGTCTGGCCATCAGTTAATAAACATTGTCGTGAGTGGTCGCGAGCGTGTCCTGCGTGCCAACGCAGTAAATTTCCAGGCACAATACCGCTCCCCTCAATAGTTTCAAAACTCCATCTGGTCGTTTCCTCCATGTCCATTTGAACATCATAGGACCACTGCCCGTTTGCGATGGTTATCGCTATTGCTTATGTTCCATAACCGCAGAAGAGTGGTAGAGTAGGTAGAGACTTTTACTAGGGAATTGATCTCTAGGTTTGACATACCACTCTGTATCACGACCGACCAGGGTAATCAATTTGAGTCCGATTTATTTCGAAGACTCCTCATCACTTTTGCCATTACACGACGAAGGACAACCGCAATATCACCCACAGGCAAATGGTATGATAGAGCGCGTACATAGGCAACTTAAAGCCTCTTTAATGTGCCATGAACAGTCCTGGCTAAACGCTCTACCATTTGTACTCCTAGGCATACGTTCCGCTTTTAAGGAGGACCTCAAGTGTACAGTCGCCGAATTCATGTACGGTGAAACATTGCGACTTCCAGGTGAACTTCTTGTTGCACCACAGAACCCTATTATCGGTGAAGATCCTGCTAATCTGGTCGTTAGGATGCGCAAACACATGTCGAATATTCGACCGGTACCGGCATCACGCCATGGTAACCAAAAGTCTTTCTTATTTAAGAACGTATCAACAGCCACACACGTATAATTACGTGATGACACTGTTCGACGACCTCTGCAGCCGACTTATACTGGACCATATCAAGTTCTTGAACGGTCTAGTGATAACAAAACGCTCACTTTGGACATCAAGGGTAAGAAAGTGGTAGTCACTATCGACCGCGTAAAACCTGCTTTCTTCTCGGAAGATATTCCTCAACCCTTATTTCCACCATCTTCACCAGTCCCGTCCGTTCCTCCTATCCTCAAGCCCCCTACAAACAATCCATTGCCCTCACCGTATGATACTCGGTCAGGGCGTTCTGTAAAATTTAAAACTACGCTCAACTTGTGAGGAACTTTTGTGTATATTATATGAAAATGTATATGATTGTATTATAACGAAATTAATTGTATTATAGCTTTTTTTGAGATTTCTTTTCTAACATACTGTTTATATTGTCAAATTGTTTTAGCTCTAAGTCTTTATTCTGTATACTTTTTTATATTTAACGTGATATGTAAATATGTGTATGTTTTTCTATGTAAATGTTTTTTTACTGGGCTTTCTTTTCTCCGTAGGGGGGTGGTGTAGCGTGCTGGTCATTAAAAATTGTCTATGCACACTGGCCTTTTTGAAAGCAAACGACATATTCGATGTCACAGACGGATATATATTTTTCCTCAACATACAAGTCCATAATTAAAAGTCTCGATTGCAAAGTCATTGTTTAATTTATTACACATATATCATATTGAACACGCCCCCAAATGCTGAGAAATCAGTGACAATTGGGGAAATGACAATCATTTGTCAATATTATAAAACGTGGCCTGGTGGTTCTGATAAGTCTGGGTGTACCAGAACAGCGGTCACGTTTTGCTTTTGACTTCCTTCAATCATATCTACTTTTAGCTCTTCGGGGCTATATTAATACATATCTCGAAATTCTCCATTTTACCCTCCGGTGTCTAATTTTTGTTTTGATGTAAATTTGTGCTTGAATTGATTTTTCTGTTGTTTAGCCCTATAAATACGTTTTTCTCGGCTATTGTTCTACGTTCAGCACAACGTAACAGATAGTAACTGAGAGATGTACATCGGTTGTCCTGCTCGATCTACTTTTTGCAACACGGCTATGCATACAAAGCTATTTAATAATCATATTATTTCCAAATAACTATTAGACTACGTTATCTTTTCAAAAATATTTGATGTCATTTTTTATAACATTTTGTGTTGTATAACACAACCTATGAATATAGCAATGCCTGACATTACCGATCAAAATTTTCAGCCATTTTAGCCAAGAGAGAGTTTTCATGTAGTTAAGATAGGTTATACTAAGTACACCGGGTCATCTATTCTCACCTAACGTATATATACATAGAGAATTTGAGGTTGAATAAAACTAATTTTATAAAGTTGTTTGTTTATTTGAATGAAATACTAACGAGATTTAGACTATTATAATACGATATTAATTATAAATAGATATTTGCGACGTATAGCAAATTGTGAAGAATTCAAAAGCTTAGAATGGAAAGCAAGTGATTACCTTTTGTTTGGTTTTAAGAAGTTTATACTACATATTTCAATATTATAAAGTTTGTGAGATTGTAGACGGTAGTCTCAGGAACTATTGATCAGATTTGAAAAATTGTTTCAGTGTGCCATATATCATCACGCTAAGACAAATACGAGCGGAGCACCAATGAAGAATTTTTCAAAATCGAGTTGTTTCTTTTTGAGATCTTCCGCTGTGTGTTACTTCGTTAAGTGATGTTTATTGCTCATATTATCAACAACAACTATGAATTTTTATTAATATGTAATTATATAATAACTGAGCTACAGCAACGCGTAGCCGGGTCAGCTAGTTCCTTATATAGCGTAAGTGAGAACTGAGGGGATTATATAGTGGGTTAAAGTTCCAAATATGTTGCTGATAGTAAATCCCATTCGGAACACTGTTAGTATTTTGTAGGTGGTAGAGCCACGCTGAAGCTATTACTGGTTTCAGCATGAATGGCTCGGCTCGCCCGGGGTGGTACCAATTACAGAAACACTGACGTGAAGTAACAGTGCTTGCATTGTTGCGTTTCGCTCTGTCAGTGAGAGCATCGGAGACCTATCTCCCCGCCCCTTCCCCATCCCCCTACCCCCAAACACAAGCTGACAACGCACTTGCAACTCCCCTGGTATTGCTAGTGTCTATGGACGGAGGGGATCGCTTAACATCAGGTGACCCGCCTGTTCATTTGCCTCCTATGATATAAAAAAATATATATATCTAATGTACAGGGTACTTGTTACAGTAAGTGGCTTGTGCGTCGTGCTTACAAATATTTTTGAAAGAGCATTTCTGTAATATTACATCCTCTCATAATTATGCATTTCTTTAAATCAGTATAAAAAACGTACGCGGCGCCGCGGGCAACAGCTACTAATGGATGTGTAGGGTTATTAAATAGTTAATTTAGCCTCTCTCTGATTACGTTGTGTAAGTTATATAATATACATTTAATAAATTAGCATTAGAGATTATTTTAATTACAACTTATAAGTGAAAATATATTGTGAGTAATATATACGAGTATATAAGTGTCGTCATGATGTCAAACTGAAAATAAAAGTGTTTAAACTTCATAATAAAAATGTCATAAAAACGTAATATGTGTCATCATCACTACATATTATAAAACTAAGTCTGTCTATCTGTTTGTCTTTTCGCTATAAACTCAAATACTACTAAACGGATTTTCATGCGTTTCACCGGTAGATAGAGTGATTGATTGATGAGCAAGGTTTAGGAATATAATTACACATGTTTTTTTTTACTATCAGGGCGAGATAACGTCCGCCATGCCCGCTAGTTAATAATAATTAAGTTTGAGATTACGATAATTATAGTTTTTTTTTTAATAAACCAGCTGATGCCCACGACTTTGTCTTAATAATAGTTTTCTTTCATACGGACTACGTTTATTACCTAGATTAATTGTGAACTGGCTTTTAATTATGAAATTGTAATCTTGTAGCATTTGTAGATTTATAATTACCTACGGTAAATTATATCAGTACTGTATAGCCTCTATGGAAAAATGCAAATTCATGTGTCTCCCTTTCTTTTCATTCACGTACATTATCAAATGCTAATTGACACATGCTTCCCGTGTACAAGACTTCATTAAAATCATTATGATTATTCTGACACAGTATAAAACAAAGTCCCCTACCGCGTCTGTCTGTCTGTCTGTTCGCGATAAGCTCAAGAATTACTAAACGGATTTTCTTGCGGTTTCCACCAGTGGATAAAGTGATTAATGAGGAACGTTTTAGTATACAATTTGTCAGTTTTTTTTTAATAATCAGGATGGGACAACATCTGCCCGGGCCACTAGTTGATATATAAAAACCCAAGATGCACAGTCAATGTCTCAAAATCGTCCGCATAAAATGAGCGCACAATTTTGAATTGTCTCTCATCGCTCGCGTCTTTAAATGATTGTCAAAAATGCCGTAGTATTCTTTAAGACATTGTAAAAATATTATGCCAAGGACGTTAAAAAAGTATGGGATATCATATTTGCGGTAAGTGTGAGTTTATTCATTCGTTTTTGTTGTTTTTATGACCAAATATAGTCAGCTTTTCATTTAATTTGTCTCATATAAATACATATTAAATAATACAAATTTACCCTGTTCTTATTCAATAAAAATACACTCCGTATTTTTATTGTGTTTAATTATTTTCAATTAATAAGTTTATCTACTTTTGAAAATATTTATATGTTAAATATATTATAATATAAAGCGGATTTCGTAAAAAGACCTCGGTTGTAATGACTAACAAGCTCTTGTTTTTTTTAGAACGTTAATAATAAATAGTCTCTTGTTCTTTTCAGGTAGTTAACAATAGTCTGCTGTTCTTCAAAACGTCAAGATGGGACCCTTATTCTCTTTTTTTAGACGAGTTAAGCTGATCTTTCCAGACAAAAGTAAGAACATGTGTGGTTTTCCTGCAACGACCGGTGTGCGGTTTACTCCATTGCGAGAACAGGAATCACGAGATCAAGAGTAGCAAGGCTGGTGCAGAACGCGTACTGCCTCTCAGTTTGGACGTATCGGAGGTGTTATTATTGAACTGAGTCCCTACTATTGACAATATCGCAAGCTACTATTGATATGCGTCCGTACTACTGACTATATCGGGGGAGTTACTATTAACTGGTTACTATTTACCCCGTTCTGAAACACCATTGATTGTAGCAATCGGCTGTCAGCTTGAGCTGAACTCCTTAAAAGACAATCAACGAACTAAACAATAATTGTAATTTTTATATAGTACCTATATTCAGTTAATAGTGTGATGTTAAGTTTTCTTGTGGATCTGTGAATTTATGTGTAAGTGTATCTGATATGTCCCTCGATACTTTATCCTAACAATACTGATCTATTTTGGAATTCAGTTTCTGTATAAAAATGTTCCCGTTATGCTGGATTAATTAAAAATGATGGAACTTTGTGTCAACTATATAATACGTGAATCCCAAAGTTTGTATCCCTTTTTGAGAGAAATGCGCGAACGGATGAAAGTGAAACTTGGCATAGTTAAAGTTTATATGGAGGAGAAGTGCAGAAAGCTATTTATTTTATGTAAAATGCATTGGAAGGACATTAATTTAATTAAAATATGCATTACTCACACTAATGCTTCAATTTTCTACAACATATACACATGTAAATAAAAAAGACATTTTGACATCTGTCAATAAAGAACTTCAAAAAAGGTTGCGAAAGAGGTTGCAATGCTCGACTGTATGTATTATTTTACTCTTACGTTCCAATTACCGTTTTTCATTCTACATTCTACAATGATATTAACCCTAATAAAATTCAAACTTAAAAAGATCAAGAACTATGGTCGAATGTCGATCTCTGGGCGCCCACTAGTACACATTAAGACATCACTGTACAATGGTGTTCTTTACGTAATTATATTTAACTGGCTTTGGTGCAAATAACCGCGTTTTGAGTCGTTTTCATTTCGTTGAGGAGGTTAAAAAATATAAAACTGTGTGGTTTCAATAAATTACGTTTCTATTGAATCTTTTTTTTTGACGGATCGTAGGCATTTGACTGATTATTTTCGGAAAATTATTCGATTTGTGGTTTTAAAATCGCGTTTTTAATCTTAACATAATAATTGGAAAATGGGAATGATAACGAAAAATCAAAAGTAGACAAGATATCCAAATATACTGTAATATACTAAATATATATAATAAATACAATAATTCAGATGATAGACTCATGTTAAAAACTGAGCAGAATATTTGGTCTAATCATTGAATCATTTTCAATTGAGTCATGGGCGCCGCCATATTGGCGTGAGCCGCTCTGCGGAGCGCCTTTCAATTTAACCCTACACCGCAGCCACGCGTCGTTTGTAATGCGATATGCGATAGATGGACGAAAAAAATGTAGGTGACGGAAAAAAGTTTTACTTCGATTATCAATATCGACCGTATTCAATTATTAATTCCCACTATTCATAGAATTATGAAACCGCTTACACTTACAATAGAAGTCGGCATAAGCGTCGTGCCTGCCTTACCACTCATACATGAATTTTTCATGTATGTCCTTCCCGACTCCCGTAAGCACGATCAGTCTGTTCGCGTAGCTCTGACAGTGAACGTCTCCGCTAAAATATTATTATACGCAGTAAATATGTCTAATTGTGCAGTGAAAAATTATAACAATCATTACAGAAAGAAAAACCTAAAATCTAGTGCATCTCTTTTCATATGTAAGTATTGATTGAATTAAGTTTCTTTGTAAAATAAAATATTAAACTAAACCAAACTGTCATGGCAGCGCGCCATATGTCTAAGACGCTGTAGTGTTGTGCCTATTCGGATTGTATCGAGTATCTATAAATTGATTTTTTATTTTATAAGTAATATTAATTCTATTATTAACCGATACTTTTGATAACTGTTGTGATATGTTTTGTTTGTCATTTAAATTATATAATGGTTATTTATATAGAGATATGTTCAGTGACAAATTTCGTAATGTTACAGCTTCCCTAAAGATCAGAAAATGAAACAAAAATGGATAAATGTAGTTCGCAAAGATGGTTCCAGGCCGTCGGACTACAATATGTTCAGAACATTTTGAGGAAACTTGTTTTGATTCGAGCAAGAAAAGGCGATACTTATTTCCAACTGCAGTTACCTCTTTATAGCTTGATGTAAGGCATTATTATTTATTATTTGTCCATTTTAATTGTTTGTTTATGGTTTAACGTAAGATATAACTATTCTAAATAAAATAAATTATGCGTTCTGTGTTTTATATTGACCAACATGTACAAGAATCATCGATGGATGTAGAAGATAGTTAGTTTTGTACTAGATAAAACTATTGATACCCCTCGTAAAAAAAAACTCAGGTCACGTATAGAATGCTTGGAACGTATTTCACATCAACGTCTATTATACATAAAACGCTTACAATGCAAACAAAGGCGTCTGAAGCGCAAATTATTTCGAATGGAAGATTTACTTCAAGAGTTGAAGCAAATATTTGATTTGTTTATTAAATTCATAAAGAAATCAAATATTGAAGTTTTAAGTAGTATGAATATTACAAGTGCCGATATAATTTGATGCGCTACTTTATAGGTATTGATATTTTCTTGTCTTTGTACGACCACCAATTTGATCAACATGCTTTAGACAACCATCTAAATATTCTTATTCTTAATCTGTAATTGAAATATATTTCAACATCAGACTCTATTACATCCTTAAGAGTAATATAGATAAAGTAAATTCGAAGAGGCAAGTTTATAATAAAATTATTTTATTTGAGGGTTAGTAAATTTTCTATTATAAAATTTAATTAAATATACTTTTATTATATTTTAGTCCTTACTAATATTATAAATGCAAAAGTAGCTCTGTCTGTCTGTGATGCTTTAACGCCAAAACTACAGAATTGTTAAAAATACTCGAAATAAAAAAAAAACAAGTGGAATTAGCTTGTTTGAGATGTTTGGGAAAAAGGGATGTACTTAGTGCTAAATGTGGTTACAAAAACTTGGACTGCTTTGTTCTGTAGCGTGTATAAATTTTCAAGGCTATATACTTAAATAATTTAATAAGCTCTTTGCAGTGAAACACTGCTATCCAAAGATACCATTCCACGCGGACGAAGTCGCGGGTACAGCTAGTTAAAATATATTTAAACATCACACTCTATTACATTTGTAAAAGTAGTAAAGATAAAGTAAATTCGAAGAGTCGAGTTTGTAATAATCTTATTTTATTTAAGGGTTACAAAATTTTGTATTATAATATTTAATTAAATATATTTTTATTGTATTTTAGAGATTAAGATGCTATTGTGACAATAAATAAATTGAGTACATTTCTATCGAACTTTTTTTTATCATAATTAACATATCGATACAGTGTCCGTACAAGTTTGTAATGCACATCACTATAGAAACACTGGGGTTACCTCGCGTTACCCCGTCGCCCCTCCTCACACCCCCGAAAACGGATCGCGCTGTTCCCATACTAGAAACCGATTATGCACACTCTATTAACTACGCGTGGGTTTGTTACTCTATGCCACTATTAGTGAATGGTGAGTTTGTTTGTGTGTATTTGTAGGTGCATGTATATTAATTTTATGAATTGACAATTCCTGCATAATAGACGCGTGCAAAACCGCGGTTACAACTAATACTAATTAAATAAGTCATATAACTATTTAAAAAGTTATTAAATTCATATCTATACTAATATTATAAAGTTGGTGGGTTTATTTCTTTGTTTGGTTGATCGCGCTAATCTCAGTAACTACTGGTCTCAATTGAAAAATTATTTCAGTGTTAAATAGGTTATTTATCGAGGATTGCTATAGGCTATATCATCAAGCTAAGACCTACAGGAGCGGAGCAACAATGAAGAATAATTCAAAATCGTCGTTTTTTTTTCCATTTTAGAGCTTCCGCTGCGTATTATCGTTAGCCCAAAGTAACTACTCACGCAGACGAACTCGCGGGCATAAGCTAGTTCTTAATAACCACGATAAAAGGACGATAATGAAAAAAAAACATTTTTACAAAATATACATTTATTATGGAATCTTAAAACTCAAACCACAGGTGGCAGACGTTTCTTCTCAGTTGCAACACCTTTCTTACTCAAGAAAGCGATTTGTATAGCTTCCACAGACATCCCTTTGGTTTCTGGCAAGTAGAATTGACAGAAGACAGCAGTGAGGAAGCAGAAGACGGAAAATATGTAGAAGAGTGGACCCAACCCGATGGCATTCACCAGCGGATTGAAAATAAACAAGATAACTGCATTACAGACGCTCATCCATTCCATGACCAGCATTGAAACGAAGCTTTTAACCTGAAAATTGTATACAAACATTATTATAATTAATAAAATGTCATATACGTCAGAAGTAAATTATTGAACTAACTTCTTTCGGCACGGTAGGGGAAAAAATGTACTTCAATGAACTAATATTTTTATATCTATTTCTATGTCTTCTTGTATATATATAATAAGAATGTAAATGTAACGTGTCTGTACGTTTTTAGATGTTTGTAAAAAAAATTTTCGCAGGTGTCTTGGAATAATCATCTTGACCCCTCGGGCCGCAGTTTGGGTCCCTTAGGAGGGGACAACACCTGTTGGAGGAGCAGATGTAGTGTCGATTAGACAGTCCCTGCTCCTCCGGCCAAAAGGTGTAAGAAGGTACCATAAAAAAAAAAGGTGTCTTGGAATAATAAGTAAAATAAATTTTAATAATTTTTTGACGTGCCTATCTGTCTCTCTGTCGTTTTGCTTTGATAAGCTTCACTGCGATCAAATATAAATGTAATAAATATGAAAAATAATAAATTCACTCGGAAAAAAATAGAATGTTAGCACCCACCTCCGGTGCCGCTGCAGCACATTCAAGAGACGAGACTACAACACGACCGGGACATAGATGTTAGCGCCACCATATTATAAATATACATCGACACTAGCGCCAACATTTTAGAGAGACACATTAACACTAGCGCCACCATATTAAAGATACATAAATAACAATTATTAATATTATATAGATTTTAATAGGGCTTAAATAAGAATGGATATATAGAATTGAAGCATTAGTTTGATCATTATTAATAATAGCATATTCGTTGACTTCATAGTTCGGCCATGAAAGGCTAGATGTCGCTGATCTACATGTCGACACAGATTACTAACCATATTAGAGATACATAAATAAGGACAATTATATAAAATTGTTGTATAGCTTAAATAACATTAATTTGTTCATACTTTATTATTTATGTGTTACTTAAACTATTTTGCGGAATTATGTATAAATAGTAATCGCTTTGACTTATATAGATGGGCCTTTAAAAGGCAAGATGTCTGTGATATCTACGCACTTCTTATCTAACAAGTATTGTAAGGCGAAGTTCTGGCCAAATAAATAGTGACTGTATCTACGAAGTATTTATTGCCATTCCTGACTGCATCGACACTTTACGTGCTTAGTGTAATAAGAAATAAGTATTTTAGTTTGTACGAAATATATTGTCCTTCAGTATATGTACTAGTGGGCCCGGTGGTCGTTACCTTGGTAGTAAAAGAACGTAGACAAATAATATACCTAACTAAACCTTACTCGTGAATCACTCTATCTACTGGTGAAACTCGCGTGAAAATCCGTCCAGTAGTTTTCGAGTTTATCGCGAACAGACGGACAGACGCGGTACTTTGTTTTATACTATGTATTGAAGACATGATTGCACATATCTTTATATAATATATACTGAACTCCTCAAACGGCTGTACAGATTTTGACGATTTTTTGTGTGTGTTCAGGTGGATACAAAAATGTTTTTTTTTTATTTATAATTGGACTCGATAGATGGCACCGCGGTTGACTTTTATTATCACATGCATTGCACATGAATGATGATGTCTATCTCTGGGTACATTGACCTTACCATATCAACATTAGAAAATATCATAGAAAAATGAGGACTATTAAATCGAAAAATTATTTTAAGTATGCAAATTTAGTGTGTAGTTAATATACCTCAGGTAAGAACACTTCAGCTGTAAGAACGTAAGGCACTGTTCCAGCACCGGCGGTATACACGACCGTGAACAAGTAGATAGTGACTGCTATTATCCATCTCGGACCCCAGTTCAAGTGAATCTGCGCTCCCAGTATGACGCAGCAGACTCCAGAACCGATTGACGAATAGATCATCAGGCCCTTGATATAAAAAAAACATTTAGGACTTAAATGGGTCTGTACTTTGGCTTTGTTTCATTGTAAGGTTGAAGTTTTTTTTTTATATTAGCACGGCAAAATGACTGCCCTGTGCCTTATGGTAAGCACAGTACAATCCAAAAAAAAAGGCGACCACCGAGTGAGACAGTATCCATCGCCGGTCGCCGCTGTCATGCCGGCCTGCGAAAAGCTGGATATGCACAGGCTGATCCCGAAACGCGAACCGCAAAAGCGAATCACTATGACGGGCTTTTTCGCCATATACATGGTGGTTGCGACCCAGTCAGGCTGTAAAATACTACTACCCCGCTTTCGCCATTGCCTCGTTCGTTATTAGGCAGGGTGCACCTCATGCAGGTGAGGTTGGCTGGGATGTATCAAGTCTTCGATGTTATTCGACACCCAGTAAAATTTTCTCCAACTTTGTTAATTGGCACTGCATTTCTTCACATAATAGAACAGTAAAAGTACATTATATACGTGGTGGTCCAGTGTGACTCTAGTGGCTTGACCGTTGGAATATCAACCCGATGTCGAACCCTGGTATTTACCAATGATTTTTTGGAATTTACTAATTGCAATTAGTAACAGTATCGGCTGACGGTGAAAGATAACATTGTGAGGAAACCTGAACCTGAGAAATATCTTAGGAGAACTACTGTATAGGAAAACGTAGAACTGTGAATTTCTTAGAGTTTGAAATCGACAATACGTCGTGGACTGGTGCGGTGATTATGCCCATACCTTTCTTCGGGTAGAGGCCTATGACCTTGTAGTGGGTCTTGTACGAACTGACGATGATGAAAAGTAAATTAGTGAATCAGTAAAGAACAACTTTATTTTTATCTAATCATTGTTTAAACCATCCTAATCATGGAGGTATGCACTCTATATTTCATCAAATGAATGAGGACTATTTTTAATATCGCTATAATATTTTATTGTATTTTTAGGCAACATGGTATGCACGACTTCATCCTCGTAAAATTTGCTTTGTTTAGTGACAATTGGGCGTCTTATATGGATTAATAGAAACCTATTATTGTAACTTTACCAAACCTATTACCGATTTTAAATTACTGGAGATAATATTTTATGATCACTATCACTAGAATCCTTAGCATCGGAGGAAACAACGTCAATTTGAAGGTAATTTGTGAAGGAACGAAACACTTGTAATCACATGTAGTAATTACATGTTTTATCTCCAACACATTTTAATTAACTCTAATGCGTTTTCTTTACTACTTATCTGCATACTAACAGTGTCTAAGGATTCTTTTTTTTATTGTTTCAGTTATTAATACTTCTCGTGTTGGTCGATCCCTATTACAAGTTTCAGATTGAACTTTTTCAAATAATATCAAATATTCTTATAAAGATTTTTACAAGTTAACGCCTAAAAGGTTCTTGTCAAAATCTGTTAAGTCATTTCCAAGATTTGCCCGCGTAATCACAAACCTTAAGACTTTGATGTAGTTATGGATATGCTATGGGTATTTTGCGATATGTTGTTTTATGACAATCTAGGATCATAATAGAATTAGACCTTCTGAGCTGATCTATGAACATTAAACCAATGATTTCAATCGCGCATAGAAAGACTAGTTATACCTAAAGCAAAAACTTTTGCTTTTTACAATGTTTATACTGTAATCAAGAGAATGTAAAAAAATTACCCGTCTTCCAGCTAACTCTGTGAGGTAAGCAGCTACAAATCCGGCGACAACACTGACAACAGCTAACCAAATACTACACAGCGTTGCCGACATCGACGGTATGGCCTCAGAGAACAAGGGTTCAGCGTACACTTGTACTACAACCAAACCTTGGAATATGGACGCTGTTATCAAGACCAAGCTTACGAACATAGCTTGTCGTGTTGAACGTGACTTCCCTGAAAAAAGTATCAAAAATTACTGCAATTAGGCAATTTAACACGATTTAAATCTTAATCTCTTTAAATGCTTTATAAGATTTAGCGTTTGAATACAATCTATAGCCACAACAATGCTATGGTTTCATTACGATGATTTCCTTCACCAAATCACTGAGCCAAGGTTGAAGCTTATAACTTGAGAAGAATGGATGTTCTCAAAGTAGAAAATAATTCCCATAAAGGCAACGTCAATCCGAGAAGATTTTAAGATGAAAATTCTAAGTTACACTATATTAACAATTTATGTATATCAAAGAGCAATGTAAATGGAGAAGAACAGATAAGCTGAAAACTCGTAAATTTGCAAATTTTGAAGTTTTTTAACGATTTACTTATGGAAATGTGAATAAGTTTACGTTAGTTTATACTTTTAACTACTATAATGTTTTAGTTAACTAAATAATTGACTCTTATTGTGAAAGAAAAACGATAAAAATACCCAAATATTTAAATATATAATATTCATATGTTTTATTTCATTTGGTTAATTTGATAAACTATTTATTTTCCGCTTTTTAGTGCCTTATGGGATTTTGATTGATATTGAAGTCGGTTAATACTTTTTTTTTTAAATTTATTTTTTATATATCTACTGTACACGTAACATGTTACTTTTAATGGCGTGCGCGTCGTACTTACAATTGTCTTTAAAGAGCATCGCAATTCTTTAATACGATTTAAAAAAACGTGTGCGGAGCTGCGGGTACAGCTAGTATATTATAATATAAAACAGATTTGGTATAAAGACCTCGGTTATACCGACGTCAGACTTACATGGCTTGAATTTAAAGATAATGGTAACAAGCTCTTGTTTTTTTAGAACGTTAATAATAGTTTCTTGTTCTTTTCAGGTAGTTAACAATAGTCTGCTGTTCTTCAAAACGTCAAGATGGAACCCTTATTCTCTTTTTTTAGAGGAGTTAAGCTGATCTTTCGAGACAAAAATTGAGAACAGGTGTGGTTTCCCTAAGTATGCGGTTCACTCCATTGCGAGAACAGGAATTACAAAATCAAGAGTAATCAAGTGCAGAACGCACACCATCTGTCAGTTTGGACGTATCGGGGAAGCTACTATTGATATGCGTCCGTACTACGACTCTATCGGGGGAGTTACTATTAGCTGGTTACTATTTACTCCGTTCTGAAACACCATTGATTGGAGCAATCGGCAGTCAACTTAAGCTGAACTCCTTAAAAGACAATCAACGAACAAAATAATAATTGTTACATTTTATATAGTACCTATATTTAGTTAATAGTGTGTACTTTGACTGTGATTTTAAGTTTTCATGTGGATGTGTGAATTTATGTGTAAGTGTATCTGATATGTTCCTGTTCGATACTTTATCCTAACAATATTGATCTGTTTTGGAATTCAGTTTATGTATAAAAATGTTCCTGTTATGCTGGATTAAATCAATATGATGGAACTTTGTGTCATACACATTAAGACATCTCTGTAAATCTTATTTACGTAATTATATTTAACTAGCAGAAGCCGAGCGTTTAACTAGAACGTTGCCCTGCCTTGATAATAAAAAAAATCCTAAAAGTCAACCGCAATGCCACCTACCGGGTCCAATTGTGAATCAAAACCATTCTCGGATCCACTGGAACACGCACACAAAGTTTTATTAAAATTGGTCCAGCCGTTTAGGAAGAGTTCAGTGACATACACACGCACAGAAGAAATTTATATATAAAGATTGGCTGTGGTGCAGATAGCCGCGTTTTGAGTCGTTTCCATTTCGTTGAGGA
Source organism: Antheraea pernyi (assembly GCA_015888305.1). Taxonomy (NCBI): domain Eukaryota; kingdom Metazoa; phylum Arthropoda; class Insecta; order Lepidoptera; family Saturniidae; genus Antheraea; species Antheraea pernyi. The sequence goes on from MU158857.1 coordinate 621,339, forward strand.
GGTTTAAAAACATAAAACTGTGTGGTTTCATTAATTTACGTTGCTATTGATTTTTTTTTTCGGATCGTAGGCATTTGACTACGATTTGTGGTTTTAAAATTGCGTTTTTAATCTTAACTTAATAGTTGGAAATTGGAATGATAACGAAAAATCAAAAGTAGACAAAATATCCAAATATACTGTAATATACTAAATATATATAATAACAACAATAATTCAGATGATAAACTCATATAGAAAACTGAGCAGAATATTTGGTCAAATCATTGAATCATTTTCAATTGAGTCATGGGCGCCGCCATATATATTGTCGTGAGCCGCTCTGCGGAGCGCCTTTCACTTTACACCGCAGCCGCGCGTCGTTTGTAATGCGATATGCGATAGATGGACGAAAAAAATGTAGGTGACGGAAAATAAGTTTTACTTTGATTATCAATATCGACTGTATTCAATTATTAATTCCCACTATTAGTAAATGTTGAGTATCTTTGTGTGTATTTGTAGATGCATGTATATTAAGATTATGAATTGACAATTCGTGCATAATAGACGCGTGCAAAACCGCAGTTACAACTAGTACTAATTAAATAAGTCATATAGCTATTTAAAAAGTTATTAAATCCATATCTATACTAATATTATAAAGCTGGAGGGTCTATTTCTTTGTTTGGCTGATCGCGCTAATCTCAGGAACTACTGGTCCCAATTGAAAAATTATTTCAGTGTTAGATAGCTCATTTATCGAGGATTGCTATAGGCTATGTCATCAAGCTAAGACCAATAGGAGCGGAGCAACAATGAAGAATAATTCAAAATCGTTGTATTATCGTTAGCCCAAAGTAACTACTCCACGCAGACGAACTCGCGGGCATAAGCTAGTTCCTAATAACCACGATAAAAGGACACTAATGAAAAAAAAAACATTTTTACAAAATATACCTTAAAACTCAAACCACAGGTGGCAGACGTTTCTTCTCAGTTGCAACACCTTTCTTACTCAAGAAAGCGATTTGTATAGCTTCCACAGACATCCCTTTGGTTTCTGGCAAGTAGAATTGACAGAAGACAGCAGTGAGGAAGCAGAAGACGGAAAATATGTAGAAGAGTGGACCCAACCCGATGGCATTCACCAGCGGATTGAAAATAAACAAGATAACTGCATTACAGACGCTCATCCATTCCATGACCAGCATTGAAACGAAGCTTTTAACCTGAAAATTGTATACAAACATTATTATAATTAATAAAATGTCATTTCCGTCAGAAGTAATTTATTGAACTAACTTCTATCGGCACGGTAAGGGAAAAAATGTACTTCAATGAACTAATATTTTTATATCTATTTCTATGTCTTCTTGTATATATATAATAAGAATGTAAATCTAACGTGTCTGTACGTTTTTAGATGTTTGTAAAAAAAAAATTTTGCATGTGTCTCGGAATAATAAGTAAAATAAATTTTAATAATTTTTAGACATGCCTATCGGTCTCGGTTTGCTTGGATACGCTTCGCTGCAATCAAAAATAAATGTAATAAATATGAAAAATAATAAATTCACTCGGAAAAAAATAGAATATTAGCACCCACCTCCGGTGCCGCTGCAGCACATTCAAGAGACGAGACTACAACACGACCGGAACATAGATGTTAGCGCCACCATATTATAAATATACATCGACACTAGCGCCAACATTTTAGAGATACACATTGATACTAGCGCCACCATATTAGAGAGACACATTAACGCTAGCGCCACCATATTAAAGATCCATAAATAAGAATTATTAATATTATATAGATTTTAATAAGACTTAAATAAGAATGGATATCATTATATAGAATTGAATCATTAGTTTGATCATTATTAATAATAGTATATTCTTTGACTTCATAGTTCGGCCATGAAAGGCAAGATGTCGCTGATCTACATGTCGAAACAGATTAGTAAACACATTAGAGATACATAAATAAGGATAATTATATAAAATTGTTGTATAGCTTAAATAACATTAATTTGTTCATACTTTATTATTTATGTGTTACTTAAACTATTTTGCGGAATTATGTATAAATAGTAATCGCTTTGACTTATATAGATGGGCCTTTAAAAAGCAAAATGTCTGTGATACTACACACTTCTTATCTAACAAGTATTGTAAGGCGAAGCTCTGGCCAAATATATAGTGACAGTATTACGAAGTATTTATTGCCATTCCTGACTGCATCGACACTATACGTGCTTAGTGTAATAAGAAATAAGTATTTTAGTTTGTACGAAATATATTGTCCTTCAGTATATGTACTAGTGGGCCCGGTGGTCGTTACCTTGGTAGTAAAAGAACGTAGACAAATAATATACCTAACTAAACCTTACTCGTGAATCACTCTATCTACTGGTGAAACTCGCGTGAAAATCCGTCCAGTAGTTTTCGAGTTTATCGCGAACAGACGGACAGACGCGGTACTTTGTTTTATACTATGTATTGAAGACATGATTGCACATATCTTTATATAATATATACTGAACTCCTCAAACGGCTGTACAGATTTTGACGATTTTTTGTGTGTGTTCAGGTGGATTCAAGAATGTTTTTTTTTAAATTTATAATTGGACCCGATAGATGGCACCGCGGTTGACTTTTGACGCGGTTCACATGCATTGCACATGAATGATGATGTCTATCTAGTTGGGTACATTAACCTTACCATATCAACATTAGAAAATATCATAGAAAAATAAGGACTATTAAATCGAAAAATTATTTTAAGTATGCAAATTAAGTGTGTAGTTAATATACCTCAGGTAAGAACACTTCAGCTGTAAGAACGTAAGGCACTGTTCCAGCACCGGCGGTATACACGACCGTGAACAGGTAGATAGTGACTGCTATTATCCATCTCGGACCCCAGTTCAAGTGAATCTGCGCTCCCAGTATGACGCAGCAGACTCCAGAACCGATTGACGAATAAATCATCAGGCCCTTGGTATAAAAAAATCATTTAGGACTAAAATGGGTCTGTACTTTGGCTTTGTTTGATTGTAAGGTTGAAGTTTTTTTTTTATATTAGCACGGCAAAATGACTGTCCTGTGCCTTATGGTAAGCACAGTACAATCCAAAAACAATGGCGACCACCGAGTGACAAAGTATCCATCGCCGGTCGCCGCTGTCATGCCGGCCTGCGAAAAGCTGGATATGCACAGGCTGATCCCGAAACGCGAACCGCAAAAGCGAATCACTATGACGGGCTTTTTCGCCATATACATGGTGGTTGCGACCCAGTCAGGCTGTAAAATACTACTACCCCGCTTTCGCCATTGCCTCGTTCGTTATTAGGCAGGGTGCACCTCATGCAGGTGAGGTTGGCTGGGATGTATCAAGTCTTCGATGTTATTCGACACCCAGTAAAATTTTCTCCAACTTTGTTAATTGGCACTGCATTTCTTCACATAATAGAACAGTAAAAGTACATTATATATGTGGTGGTCCAGTGTGACTCTAGTGGCTTGACCGTTGGAATATCATCTCGATGTCGAACCCTGATTTTTTGGAATTTACTAATTGCAATTGGTAACAGTATCGGCTGACGATGAAGGATAACATTTTGAGGAAACCTGAACCTGAGAAATATCTTAGGAGAACTACTGTATAAGAAAACATACAATTGTGAATTTCTCAGAGTTTGAAATCGACAATACGTCGTGGGCTGGTGCGGTGATTATGCCCATACCTTTCTTCGGGTAGAGGCCTATGGCCTTGTAGTGGGTCTTGTACGAACTGACGATGATGAAAAGTAAATTAGTGAATCAGTAAAGAACAACTTTATTTTTATCTAATCATTGTTTAAACCATCCTAATCATGGAGGTATGCACTCTATATTTCATCAAATGAATGAGGACTATTTTTAATATCGCTATAATATTTTATTGTATTTTTAGGCAACATGGTATGCACGACTTCATCCTCGTAAAATTTGCTTTGTTTAGTGACAATTGAGCGTCTTATATGGATTAATTGAAACCTGCCCTATTATTGTAACTTTATCAAACCTATTACCGATTTTAAATTACTGGAGTTAATATTTTATGATCACTATCACTAGCATCCTTAGCATCGGAGGAAACAACGTCAATCTGAAGGTGTTTTGTGAAGGAGCGAAACACTTGTAATCAAATGTAGTAATTACATGATTTATCTCCAACACATTTTAATTAACTCTAATGCGTTTTCTTTACTACTTAGCTACATATAAGGATTCAGGCATTTTTTTATTGTTTCAGTTATTAATACTTCGCGTGTTGGTCGATCCTTATTACAAGTTTCAGATTTAACTTTTTCAAATAATATCAAATATTCTTATAAAGATTTTTACAAATTAACGCTTAAAAGGATCTTGTCAAAATCCGTTCAGTCATATTCAAGATCTGCCCCGCAACCACAAACCTTAAGACTTTGATGAAGTTATTGATATGCTATGGGTATTTTGCGATATGTTGCTTTATGACAATCTAGGATCATAATAGAATTAGACCTTCTGAGCTGATCTATGAACATTAAACCAATAATTTCTATCGCGCATAGAAATACTAGTTATACCTAAAGCGAAAGCTTTTGCGTTTTACAATTTTTATACTGTAATCAAGACAATATAAGTATTTTTTACCCGTCTTCCAGCTAACTCTGTGAGATAAGCAGCTACAAATCCGGCGACAACACTGACAACAGCTAACCAAATACTACACAGCGTTGCCGACATCGACGGTATGGCCTCAGAGAACAAGGGTTCAGCGTACACTTGTACTACAATCAAACCTTGGAATATGGACGCTGTTATCAAGACCAAGCTTACGAACATAGCTTGTCGTGTTGAACGTGACTTCCCTGAAAAAATTATCAACAATTACTGCAATTAGGCACTTTAACACGATTTAAATCTTAATCTCTTTAAATGCTTTATAAGATTTAGCGTTTGAATACAATCTATAGCCACAACAATTCTATGGTTTCATTACGATGATTTCCTTCACCAAATCACCGAGCCAAGGTTTAAGCTTTATAGCTCGAGAAGAATGGATGTTCTCAAAGTAGAAAATAATTCCCATAAAGGCAACGTCAATCCGAGAAGATTTTAAGATGAAAATTCTAAGTTACACTATATTAACAATTTATGTATATCAAAGAGCAATGTAAATGGAAAAGAACAGATAAGCTGAAAACTCGTAAATTTGCAAATTTTGATGTTTTTTAACGATTTACTTATGGAAATGTGAATAAGTTTAGGTTAGTTTATACTTTTAACTACTATAATGTTTTTGTTAACTAAATAATTGACTCTTATTGTGAAAGAAAAACTATAAAAATACCCAAATATTTAAATATATAGTATTTTAAAATTGTAATACTGATGTTTTAAGGATACTCTTGCAAATGGATAACAACAATAATAATTGGTTTGTATTGAACTATCATCGCTTTTAATGTGTAACCTGATTTCCGTTAAAATTTTGTTGTAAGGAAACTATTGAATGCATTAAAATTGCTGGATTTAATTTACATTTATTAAATTGTCAAGACAATGTTTGATGGTGTTTGAATCTTGGCTTTTTTTTAATAATATAGGAGGCAAACGAACAGGATACCTAATATAAAATGATCACCGCCGTCCATAGACACTAGCAACACCAGCGGAGTCGCAAGTGCGTTGCCAACCTGTGTTTGAGGGGAAAGGGTAAGGGGTAGGTTGAGTGAGGAGGGGAGGGGAGAAGAGAGGGAAGGGGAGGTGGGCCTCCGGCGGTCTCACTGACCGAACGAAACGCAAAAATTCAAGAACTGTTACTTCACGTAGGTATTCTATGAGAGTGTGATACTACCCCGGGCGAGCATGCTGAAACCAGTAATAGCTTTAGCTTAGCTCTACCATCTTCAAATGTTAGCATTTTTGTCATTAAAATGTCAGACTTGTCCACTAACTAAATCTACAAGACATAAGACATTAATTTTGTAAATTTATATATAACTCACTTAGGAACTGGCAAAGCGAAAGCTTCTGAGTCGGCTTTGTTAATGGATTCAATTTCTCTTCCTCTGGCGTGACCACTTCTGTAATAAATAAATAGATATTTTAATAACACAATAACAACATTATTAGTAATCGTGGGGTTTTTAAATGAACCTTTAAACGGCACTGTAGGGAATAAAATTGTACTTATGCGTTACGCGTTACTGTTACTATAGTAACCATTAATATTGTTACGGACAGATGAGCTATCATATTTCTTTGTATATAAATGTTTCTCTATATATTACGAACAGATAAGCTGTCATGTTTATGTATTTACTTTTACACTATTTAATGTTCTCTATGTGTAATGTGATGTTTTATAAATAACAATGTGTAGGTTTAATGTATATGAGATAATTTGAATATAACCGCCATTATTATTGTTGTTACCAAAATACTAAACCCTCGCTCAGAATATAATGTAAAATGTATAAACCAAAAAGAAAATGTATGAATAAACGTGCCCTAAGTAAGGCGCGCATAGTATACTAGTGTAAGGACATAATCGTAAACATATACCCGGGAAAAATGCGTTTTGTCACTGAGTGGCACTGAGTGCCTTAAGCGCTCGCCTTAGTAGTCCAGTGAAGCTGTAGAGGCCTCCAAAAAGGCCAATAGCGTTGTCAGTTCGAAAAAAAAAACGTTTTGTCACCTAGTCCGGTGAAGCTGTAAAGGCTTTGCCAGTTCAATAGCATAGTCACTTTGAGAAAATGAAAAGTTTTGTCACCGGCTCGTCACATACGATTATGTACATTGTGAAAATATACATTCCACTGAAGTTGAGGTTTAAAAAAGTCTGCCAATTGTTCTATTGCTGCTGAAACCTCTGACCAACTAACTTTCACAAATATGGTAATCGTTGCCATGGTAAGTTTGCATTTAAAAATGATTTTATCATATTCGATAACTCGATTTAACTACAAACATTGAAAGTGCAAGTTATTAGTTAATAGACAATAAAAACTATTTATAGTGAAAGGAAAACACGTGGATGACATTTTTTTTGTCGAACTGATTACTTTTTTTTTATGAACCTGAGGCAATTCCTTATGGATACGCTAACCCTCCCTTATGTCTGACTCGCACGGACTAAAATCCCAGGGTGTACCGACAGACCGTAATTGTTGGGGTGGCAAGGGATCGTATAATGATAATCAACCTTGTAGAGCCGCCCCAACGGTCCGCCCGGCGGTAGGTGACCGTCGGGCTCCTACCTACAGAGGTAGACTGGGTACACACCAACTACCTCCCCTCGTCCGCCGGATCTATGCAATGAGGAGATGAAATGATGAATTGTCCCATATTCCATAATATTTAATTATGAAGTTGACTACAATTGATTAGTAATAAAGTCATCACAACTTTTTTCCACAACTAACAACAGAACAGAACTGACGTATTAATTCACAACCCAAACGGGTTAGAGCTCTGAGCCGTTAAAAATTGCATGTTCTTTAACACTTTTAGAATAATCATGAATTTTTGGAAATTTAATCCCTAAAGTGGTAGAAGGATGTATGTCGGTCAGTCATTTACAAGGTCCGCCGGGCTCGCTAGCAGTTATATATAAAAAATACAACGAATAGTTATAGCCTTTCTCGATAAATGAGCTATCTAACACTTAAATAATTTTTCAAATCGGTCTGGTAGTTCCTCAGATTAGCACGTTCAAGCAAGCAAACTCTTTAGCTTTATAAAAACAGTATAGACCCTTACAATAATATCGCTAAATAGTGTATAAGACAATTAAATGGTCGAAACAAATGATGCAGGAAGATGCTAATATTAAACTGAAAGTAAAATGTTTCAATAACACTTAAAGTAAAATTTGTTAAATTACTTAAGTTCGTTTAGGTGGAACTTATGCATGCAACTAATCTTACCTGGAGAGTCCATAACGGAATTAAGTGAGCGACGTATTGTGTTGATTTCTTCCAAAACTTCCTTATCATCGGATTTGACTCCTCTGTAAAATGCAATAGACCTTGCTGCTTCCTACAAATTAAAAAACGCTACAATATCCTTAAATATGTCATTATTATAGTGTTTTTTTCTATAAACATACGGGTTATGTTTTTTTAATAAATAATCCACTTTTCATTATTTTTAAAATAAATCGATTACAGGGTTACACCAAGTTACACTGTGAAATAAGATCAGTTCAGCTATAATAACGAAATCGATATATAAAATACTTTGCTAAATAAAAAGCCAAGAAAATCTTAAAACATCTACAATGTTCATCTTATAAAATAGCACACAGGCATTCAGTAGTTAACACTCTCCAACATTATAACTAATCTCAAAAGAATCATAGTCTTAACACCAATCATAGCAGTTGCTACTCATTAGGATCTAGATGGAACATTTCTAGTGCCAGTACATGATGCCAGCCACAATAATTTGAGCCTTATAACAGGATGACCTTTATTTTTGTTGCAGAAATAGGTATAACGTGGATGAACCATGCACAAGCCTTACTTCTCTTAATAATTTATTTCAAATAAAACATTTTTTCCTTAACTTACTTCCTCCAAACCCTTTGTCATCAGATACACCGGAGACTCCCTCAAAAACAACACCATCGCCAATCCCATGACAGCCAATGACAAGCTCACATATATCATCGTAATATACTCCAAATATCCTCCCAGGAGATAGGACAATAGCATTCCTAACCCGTAGAACACCATAGAACCAGAAGTTAGGGCGCCTCGGATTGATTCTTGGCATATTTCGCTGATGTAAATCGGTACCACTACAAATACGGACCCACCAAGTCCGGACACGAAGACTGATATCAGAACAGCTTCCACACGATTGCTAATTGGTAATATAACCCAACACAACTAAAAGGAACATTGTTCTGTTACAAGGCATATTGTTATTATAATCCAACACGACTAAAAATTACATTGTTTTGTCACAAAGCATATTGTTATTATATGGGTTATAACACGACTGAAAAGGACATTATTTGTTATAAAATATATTATAGTTTGAATTAAAGGCGCAATTTGTAATCTTGATGGCGTAGCTTCAAAATTTCCTAATATAATTATTATGTTAATAATGCCTTTCTAGTTTGCGTCAGTTTTCTATTTTATTCTATAAGGTAACTATGGTTAATTATAAAACATATTCTGTCTATTATAGATTCTATAGAAGTCGATTTGCCAATTCACTGTAAGAAAATAGTAGAAGCAATACGGATAGCTGAGAAATGAAGATCTTAAAAGGCATTTTTTAAATTATTGCGTAGTTGAATAATTCTTGTATTGTTTTGATACAAGGCATATTGTTATTATAACCCAACACGACTGAAAAGGATATTATTTGTTACAAAATATATTTAGTTTTAATTAAAGGTGCAATTTGTAATCAAATCTTGATATAATTATTATGTTAATAATGCCTTTCTAGTTTGCGTCAGTTTTCTATTTTATTCTATAAGGTAACCATGGTTAATTATAAAACATATTCTGCCTATTATAGATTCGATAGAAGTCGATTTGCCAATTTACTGTAAAAAAATAATAGAAACAATACCGATAGCTGAGAAATGAAGATCTTAAAAGTAGTTGAATAATTCTAGTCGTACACTGGCTAGCTCTGAAACTATCGGTAATTAAAACGGATATTACAAATAATTATTCATTGTATATAGATTTCAATCAAACATTTGTCTTAACTGTATCAGTCGGTTTACACCGATGAATGTTTATCAACAGATATTTAACCAGTTCTAATTTTTTTTTATTAAGTTCATTTTATAATCTGCCCTACATTGGATCTTGTTTAAATTATCGGATTTAGCGTGTTCTTTATATGTTACGTTGCGTCTTACCACGTTCAAGAGAGCCCCAACGATACTGCAATATTTTCTTCCAATTTTATCCACCAATATCCCGGCGGCTGGTATTCCCACAAGAGAGCTGATAGACGAGAGGCTGCCGAGCAGTGATAATTCTGTTTGCGTCATTGGTCTGTGTAGAGTCGTGTTTGTAGACTCGAACAGTTGTAGCGTTGAGGATGGCCATGCAAACATTATGCCAACACTTAGACATAAACAACATACTGGAAAAATATAATAATTAATGACAATCATATATTGTTTAATAGATCTACTAGCATTAGGAAGAATTGCTCTGTTCCATTTGACACTGCTGTCAGTGTATATACCTAGCAGAAATTTTATTTTCTCCGGAATTGCTCTGACATGGATAGCCAGAGACATTAGTAATACTTTCTTCTCCTTAGACAAGGTACATTTTGATCTAGTTACCTTTTGGTAGTTATGTCTTACCATAAGGAACCATTACTGGTTTCATTATCTGTCTCTTTTGTTCCTATCTTGTTCTCTGTATATTACTTTCTTTGTCGTTGTCATTTACTCTGTCTTGATGTATGTTATTTCTCTATATACTGTTTGATAGGCACAACACTTGAGTATCCTTTGTTACGCTATTTTTTTATTTACTGTCTCTCAATTCTATTTGATGTTGTTTTATGTTGTGCCTACTGCTCTTCCTTTTCTTTGTCTTCTTGATGTTGTACTTATTTTTTTATTTAGGTTTCCTTTGTACCTCTACCTTGATGATATAGTAGACATACCAGCAAGTGGTGAATTATAATTACTATTCGCTAATATTCGCAGTTTTCTATCGCCTACGGCTCTGATATAAACAAGCGGGTTGGAATTATTATAAAGAGCTTGAATTTTCCTTTGTAAGATTTAGGCCATTCGCGATATAGCTTTGGTACATTGGTAACATATTTTCTAGTCTATTTTACTTAACTCTACCATTATTAGGACTAAAATCATATTTTTGAAATATTTAATTTACAATCATTTTTGTGAATATTATCATTCCATACCTGATGCAAATAATAATCCTAACCTATCTACATATACATAAAGATGTGAGTTATTATATATATGACATTGTTAAGTACCAACGCCACTTGGGGAAACTGTGCGAATTGGTAAAGCTAAGAGTTTTTTCATGGAGAGTTTCTTATGATATTTATTTATCTATAGCTCTTGTACTATTCATCCGAATGTCATAAAAAATTGTATGTACTTTTGATATTGAAAATGGAAAATATTTTCACAATATATATGTTCTTAACTCAATCATTTATAACAATAAATAGTAAAGAAACATATCCAAAGCTATAAATACAGCTAATCCTAACTAATATTATAAAAGTGAACATGAGTCTGTTTGTTTATTTTTTTTCGCTTTCACCCTTTAACTACTCAACTAATCATTGTGAAGATTTGCATACAAGTTATCAGGGATATAAAGCATGGAGTACCTTACATCCAAAAGAAAAGAAATATAACCGAGCAATAGGTCAAATCCACATTGGCTCGAGCGAAGTCGAGAGTTAAAACTAGTATTACATATTTCAGACTTAGAAGTAAAAACTTTTTTGACATAAATGAGAGAAAACTAATTTAACGCACTAAAAAGTACAAGTTGCTCCATACCCCACTAAAGGGGAAATAACCCCGATTCGCGTTCAATCAAATAAAATCTTCAGCCTTAGAATCATCACTACATATTATAAAAAAAGGTCTCTGCCATGTCTGTCCGTCTGTCTGTTTGCGATAAACTAAAAAACTACTGAACGGTTTCATGCGGTTTTCATCAGTAGATAAAGTGATTCATGAAGAAAGTTTAAGTATATTATTGTCATGGATTTTTTGTTATTATAAACGGGACAACGTCCATCGGAACGGCTAGTGTCTAATAATTCTTATTTCCACTCTAATCCAACAATAAACAACAACATTACTTAAGTACTTACTTAATCCCGTACAACATATTTGTATTGTGATGCCCATATTTCTGTTGTACAAATTTTACACAAGAAGTTTCAGATTACAGAATGTGTGCCCGCGTAAATTCAGAATCTACGAGTGGTTCTCGAGTTACAGTTTTGTTATTTATCACGTATTTATCATTTATAACATATGCCAGGGCCGCATCTGCACAATTTTTGCGGGATCCAAGTCCACGTATTAAAATTGTTTTAGTTAAGTTCATGGCAACCAATTTATTTTTAAAGGCCCGTTCAAATGTTACGTAATTAGAATTTTTGTAATATTTGACCGCCCCCTCATCCTTGTTAGCAAAAGTTAGTAATAATTTTACGCTATCATGCTTACCTAAGCATTTTTATAAGTATTTTTAAATCTGTTCTGGTTAAATAAATAAATATTGCTAACGTAATCACCACCCAGACCCCACCATCACCTATGTCAAGAAATATAAGCAAATAAGGAATCCCTCACCCCCGACCAGCGCTTTATTTGAATTTGAGTTGGGCAAATCGCCACCTCCTCCCACCGGTCGTCAGTCGGCAGAGAAGGTCACTAGGAGGATCTACCTCACGAGCTCTCTCCGCCACCTCCTTCTGCGAGTCCATCGTTTGTCATACCTGTTCGCTGCCGAGCATGGCCGAGCATGGCCAAAATCACACTCAGCAGTGAAAAATTCCCCCTTCCGCCGCAGCCAGAATGCGGCGTTGTCCCTCCCATGCCACGCACTCAGAGTGTGCTGTGCGGTGTCCTCGTGGCATGCGGCGGTCAGGTTCCTCCAAATACCTGAAGTTAGTAAATGAGTAAAATTTTATGACATAGAAATTAGTAATTGTACATAGTGTTCAATATAATTATTATAAGGTTATCTCCTGCTAAAAAGACACCGCTCGACGCACCTAGAGAAGTTTTCACTTCAAAAAAAGTACGTATCTGTACAAAACAATATACATAATGAGGTACTAAGCACACATAAATATTTGAAGGTGGATTATAGTTTTACTGTAGTAATCACCAATCCACTTATTTTTTAAGAGATTTCACAATTCTGTGACACCGAAAATCATTATGAAACTATACATACTGAATATAAGTGTTTTTGGGAAATTTTCAGACCAAAATATTTAATTTTCAATCAAATAGTTTCAAAGAAAACTACATCGATATGTAAATCAGAATATTCATTACATAGTCTCATTATGTAAACATAAGCAGTAAGATGTGAAAATTATCAGATGGGAATTTGTGCATGTAAACAAATAAATTTAAGAGCAGTAACACTTAAATCTGTAGAATAAAAATGATAACATTTATTACAGCGCTCATTATGTAGCGTAGTTTCCATACATTTTAATCGCATAATGATTGTCTTTGTGTTTGACAATTTTTGTTCTGAAAAAATACTACGTTCTCTTCAAAATCAACGTATAATACTGGCCGCTACGTATATTGTAAAAACCTAACATAATTAAGAATCAAGTATGTCATAGTGGGAGCATCCAGCAGTCGAAATATATTTACAATTATATTGAAATACTCGTTACAATATTGTTTTTAGTGCCGTACATTGTACTATGGTGCTTTCTCGTATAGCAGTTTAGTATTAGCAGTGATAATTAAGAATTTTATGGCATACACTAAAGATACTAATTTAGCAATAACGTAAACTGTAATTATGGAATGAAATTTCCCAGGGAATCAAACAGGGTCGATGTCCGTCCAACGTTTTAGTTTGTGAAACAGTACAGTTTATGAACGCAAAGGTTACTTCATAACATGTAATGTATCGAAATCAGGAATGTCTTTCTAATCTATTTCGTATATAAACTAGCTGTTAGCCGAGACTTCAACCACTGAGAATTTAGAGAAAGCGCGTTTTTGTAGTCTTTAGTTTATGATACTAACATAGAACCCTATATTTTTTCTAAAAGTAAAAGTTATCCCTTATAATATTACTTATCTGCCAGTAAAAGTTATGTCAAAATAGGTCTAACTATTTCGGAGATTATCAGGAACAAACAGACTGATAAAGATTTTTTTTTTGTTATAAATACCCTATAAACTATTTAAATAAGCTGTCATTTTGACATTAAAAACATAAATTTTAATTTTATTTATGCATATAGATTAATGAAGGCTTATACTCAGTAAGATGTTGATAGTATTGGAGTTTGCAGAGATATAAACAAAAATTATAACTCGCTCATACGATTGTGTATACAATATACATCCCGTATCGTACGAGTGCATAGAATAGGTGTCAATTAAAAATACATTAAGCGAGGGTTCATGAAATTGTAGGGTGTAAATGTGTCCAGCATCCATCCATACTAATCTAGCTTCAAGTACATCCTGTGTAACAAGCATACAAGCAACTTAGATTGTGGGTTGGATGTGTTTGGTGTGACGGTTAAATACCTCACAGATTATTAGAAAGTTCGCAGCATGATTTTAGAGGTGGTAGAGCCACGCTGAAGCTATTACTGGTTTCAACATGAATGGGTCGGCTCCCCCGGTGTAGTACCACCCGACCAAAAGAAAACTGCTGTGAAGTAACAGTGCTTGCATTGTTGCGTTTCAGTGAGAGCGCCGGATGACCATACCCTCCCCTCCCATCCTCCCTCTCCTCACCCTCCCCCAAACACAGGCTAGCAACGCATTAGCGATTCCTCTGGTGTTGTTAGTGTCTATGGACGGCGGTGATCACTTAATATCAGGTGAACCGCCTATTCGTTATCGATATATAAAAAAATCCTATCTCTTCCGTACCGTAAAGTTGTGGAAGCCGGGAGACTAGTGTGTTCCGTCCTCTACTTATAACATAGGTTTTTTCAAGCGTAAGAGGCATTTACACAGACCGGCACGACAGCGGCTACCGACGAAGGATGGCGTATCACTCGGTAGTCGCCGTTGTTTTTAGATTGTAATGTGCTTATTGTTAATGCTTAAGGCATAGTGCAGTCACTTTACCGTGCTACAATTTAAAAAAAGAACTAACTCTGCAAGCTGTGATGTCCGATAACAGCATAAAATTTATACAGTGATGTAGAGGTTTTTAACTAACCTTAGGGGCAGTATGATGTAAACTTTGACAAGTTGGCGATTGTTCACAAACTTCTGAATAGATATTGTTCTTAATCTGATTTAACCACCGTCTACTATAACCATTGATCGATGGAGTATCGTCATGAAATTTGAAATTGTATAAAAACAAAAGAATCGAAGGTATGAACTGATAAGAATTTAATTGTATAAATTACATCGGAATAATCTTAATTATATACGCCTGGTAAGCCTTTATTACGTCTCAGGTTTTTATGATTAACTCTCTGCGTGACTTTTATAAATAATTATATTTCATACGTAAAATATGTTGTAAATAAATATTACAACAAAGCTAATTAAAATACCGATGAATAATCACGCTATATTACGAGAAATATTTTATCACAGTGCAAACTGAATTCTTTGTAATCAAAAAGTTGTACGAAAAAAATATGTATTAGAAAAACAAAAGAGATGTGTTAATTTTAAAGTAAATATGATCTTTCTTGATAATGGATATAAAAAAGTGTATAATTTTCGTCACTTATTACGAATCAGTAGAAATACAGATCGTTTTTAAATTACAGAAGGCCGTTTTACTCAGACTTAGCTAGATCTCTATATAGTAGACCTAAATTAGTGTCACGATAATTAAAATCGGACATGTGAAATTGTAATAGAATTATTCTAGATTTAAGTAACATTCGGAACCTTTTGTTATTTATTAAAACCGGAAATCTATTCTATGTGCAGTCGATATAGAATAGTAAAGTTGCTATTTAGAACGAATAACAATGTAATTAAAACATATTGGCATTGTACTATGTTATTAGTATTACTTTGTAATTACTAGAATAATTGTCGATCTAAAATGAGTTTTATAGCAAATAAGGATTTGTAAAGTACTTCGGTTGTTACAACGGTGAATTATTTTGAGATATTTAATGACAACGTAATTATTCAATGTATGGTGTTAAAATAGTTATCTATAAATAATTAGAATTATTAGCGAACATAAAGTGTAACTATGTACAACATCATAGATTAAGTACTTCGTTAAACTAAGACTTCCTTCACTTGGGTTGTCGGTAGGTGAAGGTAGGCGATTCTTTATAAGTGCTTGTAAGAGGTTGTGCAAGGTTCATTATTCATTATTGTTTGTGAGGTCGTGAGATCTATCGTTATTGTCGCTAAAGTGATAATTATTGTCTCTGAGGGCGTTGTCTCCGAGATTATTGTAAAAGCATTAAAAGTAAAAGAGTCTAAGAAGTCGTCGTTTCATTTCATAGTGTCGGTCGTGTTGTGAAAATACATACAAATGGAGGATAATGCCATCCGTGTGCTCTCTGCTCTACAGGCTCTACATATTTACTCTGACAAGTATTATATCATAATACAAATAAAAGTGCTAATTATTGTCTAAACAATGTAGAACACTTTAGAACTACCGTTTGGACGTGGTTTACAATCGAGAAGGTTCGAAAGCTAAAGCTAAAACTGGTTGAAATATCTTTTTTATTTTATTTTCGTCAGTCAATATTCTAGTACATTAGTGCTGTCATTGTCGATTATGTATGGTGGCCCTCTTGTTAGAACTTTCCAGGAAGTTGTTCTGGCAAAGCAAGAATCCATGCACCGTGGTTTTATTTCCCTTCAATTCACTTGTGCACAATAACCAAACTATATTACGTAAATTACCACCAATATCATAAAATATAGAGATAAATAACACAAGAATGTGAGTAAAATATAAAATTCATAACATGACATTCCAAGATCCCATCATAAATTCCAACTTGCCAATTTTCTTGCTGGCATACTTCGACATGCTGTCACAGTTTATTAATATCAAATATATTTACCCATTATTATCCATTATTATTATTAGAAATATATACATATAATTATGAATGTTTCATTGTTTTTCCCCTATGCGTCACTATATCATTCATTCGTTTAAGATAAAACTTGTCGTTGTACTCGTATGTCTGTGAATGAACACAGTCTACAAGAGATGGCGCACGAGTTGATTCATTCCGAATACAAGAGAAACGAACTCGCGGGCAAAAACTAGTTGTGATATCAGAAATCGTCTATTGAGACAGTCGGTTAAGTTTCTTATTTGCTCTTTAATGCGTATCTGTTAACTCTTTGACTATAATGAACGCCCTTTAGTCTGTAAATTGAATAAAGTACTTGAAATTCTATGTAATATTGCGTATTCGTACGTAAATCCCGTATTTGTCAAATTTTCCTTAACACCGCTGTAGTAGACGTCACGCCACACTCATCAGAGTAATGCACTATAATTTTACTACTAAATTGTTATTGCGTAATTAACTACGTACGTTAATGGTGTGACAATAAGTAAACGTCATTTTATTAGTTAGTAACACTATTCTGACGTTATGTTAACTAAAGTGATAGCAGGCTCCTTGATAATAAGTAATTCCATAATCCCTACACACTGAACACACTGGAGAATACAATACTGCCAACTGTTAAAAATAATTAGAAAAATAATACAGGCGGCGCGGCAGTCAATATATTTTTTTTAATACACGTTTTTTTAGGCATATCGTGATACTATTTCCGAATCTTTATTTTATTTTAGCAACCAATCTTCTAGTAGATTAGTACTGCTATTTTCGAGTAACAATGATATTACAATATTCTTGTGATAATTTCAATGAACTAACAAGATGGTGGTCATCTTGCTAGAACTTTCCGTGGAGTTATTGTGGCATCTCAGAATCCATGCTCCGTGGTATTATTTCCAATCCACTTCATTTGCGCACAGTAACTAAACTATATTACGTAAAACACAACCAATATTACAAAATTTAGAGCGAAATATCGCAAGATTAAGATAAAATCCACTACATGACTTTCCAAGAGCCGACCAAAAACTCCCGGCGCGGCGGTCACTACTTATACTTCTTTTAATGATTAAGTTCACTGCCTATACGTTTTTAGGCATAACATCATATTATTTCCGAATCTACAATGTTCTCACAAAAGGTTTGATTCTTTTTTAGAACTATTTAAGGAAGTTATATTGCATTTCAGAATACATGTTATATTATTTTTAATACACATCACTCGTGCACAATAACTAAATTATATAAAACACCACAATATAGGGTCATGTAAACCAAGTTTATGAACAAAGACAAAATTCTGCTAATACTGTTTATAGTAAATGTTGCCTATTTTTAAGACATAGCCATCTCGAAATATCAAAGTAGTATTTTATAGGAAACTAAAACAATTCGAAATACAAAATCATGATAAAAATGAAAGACGTTCCATTTTTTGTAATTTTTCGGTACAACCAGATAATATCACATTAATTTTGAAATTCGCTGGATACGAAACATGTTTTTGTATATTGTATACTGCTATGAGTTTTGTTATATATACTTATTATAACAGCATTCAATATTGTTTATTTCCGGCTTTGATACAATTTTCACAATCGTGTTTGACAAACTCGATATTTTTATTGTAGTAACAAATTATGTAAGTGAATTGGAGTTTTTGGCGCTTAATTTCCTTAAATAAGTTATTGATGCGGTACAATGATTGCATTTAGACCGGAAGTTTATTAGTTCTGATACATTTAAAACGTGATCAAGATTCGCTTTACTGCAAATTTACAAGCAGCGCTCCTACCGGAAATGCACATGAACTAAAATCGTATAGTTGGGTGTGATTTTGTTGCTATTCGAAATAAAATTTAAAAAAAACTACCTAATAATTCGGTCTACTGGAGATATTGGCGGTATCTTGGAATGTCATGTAGTAGATTTTATTCATAATCTTTTGTTTTTTCGCTCTAAATTTTGTAAAATTGGTGGGGTTTTACGTAATTTAGTTCGCTTATTGTGCACAAGTGCTGTGGATGAGAAATAATATCACGGAGCATGGATTCTGACTTGCCACAAAACTCCCTGAAAAGTTTTAACAAGAGGGCCACCATCTCCGCGTCGGCTCTAGACGTCAACACGTCTGGGATCCCGTCTAAAATGTCAGACGATGGATTTTCTTTAAAATAACGAGCTAAACTAACATAATCAGCCACCCTGACCGACGGAGGGGTGAAATCTGAATTGAAACCTAACTGTAATACGACCGGGCGGTGATCTGAATCAAGTTCGTGTACGACTTGTATGAGTCGTACCCGAAGCGTGATATTTTTTAAAAGAGCTATGTCTAAGACTGACGGGCGACAGTTGTCTTGATAGTGTGTGGGTTCCGGAGGGGCTATGACGTCAAATACGAGGACCCTACCTAGTTTGTCGAGTATCCTCCCGTTACGAGAGGTTCTCGGACTATTCCAGATGGTTGAAATATCATTTAAGTCATTACTCCTTTAATACTCCAACATTGAGCAAAAGTGAACCAGTGACGCTCGGATCGGTGACGCCGAATCGTGTTTAATCGCCTCTAGTCGTCATCATTTACGTTTGTTGTCGGACAAAAAGTGCTCTGTTCTGTCAATGACTTTAAACATTACTTGTCACATTAGTAAACCAATTTTATGTATCTTTTATATAGTCAGTATAGTATTTCAAGCGTATATGTTGTAAGTAATTAAACATTGGTATTTAATGTACACGTATTATTATTTTTAATCTTCTATCGTATGATTATAAGCGTGTACCCACTTTTTAAAATTATTTCATGAGAATTTACAAATCATGAACAATAGAGGGATGATCACGGATTAAAAAACATCACGTGTAGCTACATAGATATAGTAATATGAAAAATATAAACTATCTGAAATAGTACTGTGACGGTAATATTATGCAATCTCTATTAGGTAATTAATATTAGATTTTATAAGTGTGCATATAATGTATTTAAATGTAAATAATGCGTATCGTATAGTTATTCCGTTCATGATTGAAGAATAAATCGTTCACTGTGACACACGGCATTCTTAGTTGTTCACGGGCATAACAAAGGACTTTTCATTGAGGAATTATTAGTCGAGGAAGGCGAACTATCGGATACAATATGGCGGAATTACAATTGTGACGTATTTACTCAAAATAATCTGAAATTTTCTTTCGTTCATAGTTTACCCCACATATATATCCCGTGTACGGTTTTAAGCAGGCTTTGGTTTTAGTTTAGATTACCTACAGTAGTTCAAATTCGATGAGAAACTAGTATTTCTTGGCAGCGCTATAATTATACTGCCTCTAAATTTTCGATCTAAAAATGGTATATAATTAAGGAAAGATAAATAAATTTTAATATAATTTACTTAACACAAAAACAAATAATACAAACGTGACGCTTTTGCTAAATCTTAATTCAACAAATATTTATTAGAGACATCAACGACATCTTATACGACTAGACACCTAATTACTATGTGTTTATCTATACGTATAATAAGAATGTAAATATAACGTGCCTGTACTTTTTCGATTTTCGTGAAAAACATTGTTGCAGATATATAGAAATAAGCAATAAAATAAATGCCAATTATTTTTACAAATGTCTGTCTACCTCTCTGTTTGTCTCTCTGTCTGTTTATACTGCTAAAGTACTCGGTTCACGATAAAACATCACCAATGAAATCATAAAGCATATCCTCGAAAATAACTTAGTCTTTGTTTAATTAAAATCGGTTCAGTCTATCCAAAGTTATTGTAATTTTAATGACAACGCGACTTAAGTACGAGAGAAAAGTATTTAAGTATGTGGACTTAATACATTCAGAAGATTTTATTACTCACTGTTCTTTTACATTAAGATCTGATAATTATAAAAACTATCCGAAGTTTATTAAATTCTTCTTGAAAGTGGTTTATAATCTCTATCTATACCTATAATAAAAATGAAGTGTCTGTATGTAATATCAAAATAAAAAATTTTGGTTGATTGGGTATACACGCTACTGATAACAAAAATGTAATTTTTTTAAAGTTTTGTCTGTCTGTCTGTCTGTTTGTTCCGGGTAATCTGTGAAACGGCTGACCGATTTTGACGGGAATTTCATTGGCAGATAGCTGAAATTTCAGCGGGTTACTTAAGCTACTCTAAATTAGACAAATTATTCGTCCGCAATTATATCTCCAAAACGGTTAGACCACCGTTCACGGGACTTTCGCCAACAGATATCGGACATCATAGTAAGTAAGTAAGTCACAGTTCTCTCTTGGCATCGTCGCATAGCGCACGTTTGTTCGTTTGAATAGATTTTTCAGTGTTTCTCAAACTTTTAAAACTATGTTTACCTGCATTAAATGCGGCCTTGACCACTCTGATGGTCCAGTTTGCAGTATCTGTAAAAACCAGTACGACTTCGGGTGTGCGGGTGTCACTGAAACTGGGTACCGAAAACTAGGTGACAGAAAATACAGCTGGCGCTGCTCGACATGTAAAATAAGCTCCTCAGTATCACCAGCTCCTAACCCACCACTGCCAAGTCATTTGGATAGCATGCAAGAGCAACTTAGCCAGATAACCCGGCAATTGGCTTCATTACCATCCCTGGTTTAAAACATCAAGTCCATCAAGACCGACGTTAACAGTTTGAAGGCGTCGCTGGAAATGGCACACGAGTCTATAAACAAATTTTCGAGCACCATCAAGTTCTTGGAGTCGAGGGTGGCTAAGGCTGAAGAGATTGCAAATGAAGTTCCCAAGTTGCGGGCAGAAATTGTCAAGCTAAATCGGAAACTTGATGACAGGGATCAGTGGGCAAGAGCTAATAATATCGAAATTAGGGGAATCCCCCTGAAGAAAAATGAAGATCTTTATGCATTGGCAACAAAGATTGGTGTCATCTGTAATTACTCGATAAAAAAAGAAGATATTAATTACATTGCCAGAATACCCACTCGGGTGCCAAACGTTGAGAAATCAATAATCATTTCCTTTAATAACCGATACACTAAAGAAAATTTGGTGGCGTCTTCGCGTAAATCCAAACTATCCCTGTCCGATTTGGGCTTCGCAGCTACCGGATACTACTACTTGAACGACCATCTAACTCAACGGAATAAGGGATTACTAAGCAAGGCAAAATCTTTAGCAAAGGATAATAATTTTAAATACATATGGGTCAAGCACTCGAAAATTATGGCCAGGAAATCGGAAACCTCTCCAATATTTTTTATAAAATGCGAAGGCGATCTCGCAAGAATAGTTTAACTACTACTTTAACATTTTATTTACTTTACTTAAAACCGTTTTTGTTATTATATTTTTTACTTGTAATTCAAAGTTTGAGAACCATCACCATATTTTTTTTGTGCTTGTATGGAGATAATTACCGGTGTCACACCGCGGTCATGCAAATATCACACGTAAGTATGCAGCCCTTATTACAACTTTCACCCGTTCGGGAGTGTTTATGCACGCGCGTTGAGCTGATTATAGCCTGCGCACTATTTAACTCGAGTTTATTTTTGCTCAAGGTCAATAACCACGACTATTCACGGTCACTTAGAAACTATTTTAAGTTTACCCCACATTTAAGAAATTCATTTATGACTTATTATTTCATCGTAAAAATACTTCTAATTGGTGTAAACATCGTTCAAAAAAATCTAATCGATTCTCATAGCTTATTATCTTATTTATGTTTCATGGATATGCACTTTCCGTTGTTGTGTTTTGTGGGCGTGAGTTGCAATAAAAATAATATGCTGTTTGTTTTACGGATATCTCAAATTACCCTTAATATTCTTTTCGATAACATATTGTTTCTAGTTTTGCATGAGCTATATAAAACTTACAATTACTGATGGCTACCAAGGATCTCAAATTGTATTACCAGAATACTCGAGGGCTACGCACCAAAACACATGCATTTAAACGAGGTCTGCTATTGTCCTGTTATGACATTATTTCATTGACGGAGACCTGGCTTCTGGAAGGACTGAGTGATAGTGAATTATTTGATGATAGGTATCTTGTCTGGCGGCGGGACAGGAATTATAAATTAACGCAGGAAAGGTACGGAGGAGGTGTGCTTCTAGCAGTACACCGTCAGTTTGCAGCCGTGGAACGCCCAGAATGGCGTTCTTCCGCCGAAGATATCTGGGTTACTATTGCACTAAAAAAAATAGAATACGAGAATCACACACAAAACTTCACATTTGCACCTTATACCTCTGTAAAGAAGCCGTAGGTAATTCTTTTAATATGCAATTACAAAACTTTTCAGAGAAGCTATCTTTCATTGTTAGCTCTTGTCCGAATGATTTATTTTTAGTAATGGGTGATTTTAATTTAAGTAACATTGACTGGAATAGTGATAGTGGCTGTATACAGCCTAACGGGATCGTAGGCGAATCACAGGTATTATTTTTCGATACGTTGGCTCAGTGTAATCTCAACCAATTTAATTTTAATAGAAATGTTAATCATAGAATATTAGATTATGTTTTGTGTAACTGTGAACTACATGTGTCGGCATGTGGTGACCCTTTGGTACCGGAGGACCTTCACCATAAGTCATTAGAATTTAATATAACTTGTAGTCAAGACGATTCACTCGGTGTCAAACGGAGACTTATATATTTTTACAACAAAGCAGATTACAAAGCTATTTCTTCATCATTAAATAAAATAGACTGGGAACTGGACTTAAATAATAAGCCTCTAGACTATGCTCTTGACTTATTTTATGACCACTTGTATAATATTAGAGACAATCATATTCCTCATAAAATAATTACGTCTTCCATATTTCCACCTTGGTATAGCTGTTCATTAAAAAAAATGTTAAAGGAAAAATATAAATTCAAAAAGAAATATCAAATTTATGGTAATGCAGATGATCTTGACACGTTTTGTCTTCTTCGATCTAGGGCCAAACAATTGGAACAAGAGTGCTACAACAATTATATACAACGTTCGGAAGATTCGATTATTAAGGACCCTAAAATGTTTTGGTCGTTTGTCAAGGCAAACAATAAGTGTTCCAACGCACTTCCATCCACATTGCACTATAATGAGAAGTCGGCTAATACTGGCGAAGGAGTGTGTAATCTTTTTGCTTCCTATTTCCAATCCACTTATTTATCTCCATCGTCACATACCAATACTTTAAATTATTCACCTTTAAATTCTCTCACAGCACAAAACATCTCCGCTAACATTGGCGAAGTAGAAATTAGTGTAGAGTCAGTGTTAAAACTACTAGAGGCATTAGATTTAAATAAGGGTGCAGGACCAGACTTAATTGTGCCTACCTTTGCGGTTAGATGTGCCAAATCCCTGTCAGTGCCACTAACCATTATATACAAACGATCCGTCATAGAGGGAATTGTACCTAGAATTTGGAAGTCTGCATTTATTACCCCTATACACAAGAATGGTAAAAAAAATGATGTTAGAAACTACAGACCTATATCTAAATTATGTATTTTCGCCAAAATACTTGAACGCATTGTGTATTCTCAGGTGTATCATTCGCTATCGGCATCTTTTATTCCCGAACAGCATGGATTTTTAAAGATGCGCTCAACTTCGTCTAACCTGTTATCTTTTATAGATTTTGTTACAGCCAGCATGGATTCTGGTGGACAAGTTGACGCGGTTTTTACTGATTATAGTAAAGCCTTCGATCGTATTGATCATCAAATATTACTGCAAAAGCTCCTTTTCGCTGGAATCCATGGTAATCTGTACAGATGGTTTACCTCCTACATCGAAAATCGATCCCAAGCAGTGGTAGTGAATGGGTTCTCCTCATTCTGGAATAAAGTGCCGTCTGGAGTGCCCCAGGGATCATTACTAGGACCTTTACTTTTTAATATTTTTATAAACGATGTAGCCCATTGTTTCCAACATTCTAATTTTCTTTTATACGCCGATGATATGAAAGTATTTAAAAAAATCGACGTGCTTGACGATTCCAAGCTTCTACAAAAAGACTTAGAACGCTTTGAACAATACTGCCTTGCTAATAAACTAGACCTGAATGTTGAGAAATGTCATTTCATAACTTTCACTCGCAAACTCAATCCCTTAGAAACGAGATATAAATTGAAAAATCAGCTACTGCAGCAGGTAGATGAAATTCGGGATCTTGGTATCTTGCATGATTCTAAGTTGACTTACGAGAGACACATAGATCATATTGCTAAAAAGGCTAATAAAACTATGGGTTTTGTGCTTCGTTCAAGTTCACAATTTAACAATGTTAAAGTAATAAAGATCCTCTATTGTTCCTTGGTGCGTAGTATTCTCGAGTATTGCTCACAAGTATGGAATCCGCGTTACAGTATGTATATTGATAGGATTGAGTCTATACAGCGAAGATTCATGAAATTTCTACAATACAAATCAGGAACCAACGATTGCAACTATGAGGCAAGATGTCGTAGATACCATATTCTACCTTTGCAGGAAAGAAGAAAAATTTCCGACGTTGTTTTCCTAGTTAAAATTGCTCAAAACAATGTGGACTCTCCACACTTACTTTCTAAAATTAATTTGAGGATACCTAATAGAACATTGAGACAACCTATATATTTGGACATCCCACAGTGTGCATCTAATTACAGACAGAATTCTTTCTTTATTCGTGCTGCAAAAATATTAAATAATATGGTGATCTTGCCGCAGTATGATCTGTTCACATCTACAACGCAACACATTAAAAATACTATGGCGAATACATGGTTTAATGGTTCTCAAACTTATTCTTTAGTTAGTTCTCTTCATTAGTAGTGGGTTGATTTGCCCTAGTTTTTGTTCTTAGAATCTAAATAATGATATTAATTTAAGTTTGTGTCACTTACTGATATATTTTTTTCAAACGAACTTGCTATTTTCTAGATTCTCATATGCGAAAACATATAACTGGTGTATAGAGTCTATTTAGTTTGAATATCTGTAATGAATCACTGTTTGTTTTCCGAATAAATAAATAAATAAATAAATAAAAGTAATTTAAGTAATTTTTGTTTAGTCTAGCTGTTAACCGTGGATTCGCTCGCAGTGCTATCTTCAAAACGGTTAAACCGATCTTCACAAGACTTTCACTGGCAGATAGCTGACCTTATGAAAAGTAATTCAAGTAATTTTAGTTTATACTAGCTGTTAACCCTGGTTTTGCTCGCTGTGCTATCACCAAAACGGTTAGACCGATTTTCATGGGACTTTCACTGGTAGATAGCGAACCTTAAAAAAAAATGGGGTTATTCTATTTTAGACTAGTTGTTTTCTCGTGACTTTGTCTGCATGAAATTTATCAAGATTTCAACCCATTCTTTATTTTAAATGAGAGAAATAATTATCAGCTTATTGTTTACAATTCGACATTATAATCATTAATAACTTTAATGATATAGAAGTATTCCCAATAAGATCTTAGATTATAAACGTATTACGTAATGAGTTCCATAACACAATTTCTTGCGAAACAGACAAACGATTATTTTTTGTATAGTCACAAAATCTTAATTATAATGGCAATGTATATTAAATGTAATGTAAATGTAAATTTTTATAACTGTATTTTAAGTTATTGTTTCATTAGTTCCTTATCAGTATAAGTGAGCGCTGAGGTAGTTATATGGTGGGTTAAGGTTCCAAATAAGTTGCTGTTGAGAAACTTCATTTGGCACGCTTTTAGTATTTATATATCTAATGTACACGTTACATGCTACTTTTAGTGGCGTGCGCGTCTTACTTACAATTGTTTTTAAAGAGCATTTCTATAACTGTACATAGCCCCACAATGTTATAATAATACTTAATAATAATAATATGATTTAAAAGAACCGCGTGCGGAGTTGCGGGTACAGCTAATGTAATTATATAATTAACAGCAATATAAATTAAGTTATATCAGAATCCTTTGTAGTTAAACGATTAATGAAAAATGGGCATTTTTAACATAACTTCGTCGAAGGAATTATACTACGTTTGATATATTCAAGACAAAGAAGGTTCACTTTCTCCACGTGTACACACTGATATTTTTTTAGGAAATCAATAACAGTTGTTATTCCATGTAGTAAAACTGATAAATTAAATAGCAAATCACTAGTGGATTAACTTTATTTAATTTAGTATAAAATATGCACAGTAATCTCGCTATGATGTCACAGAGTATAGAGTAGACAAAAAAAAATAATGAGGGATGTCAAGTGTGAGTTTAGTTATTCAGAGGCGCGTAATTCAAAATACATTTAACAGTCCCCTGGAATTCAAGCCTCATTAAAGTATCAGTATATAATATTACATATGCAGAGTTGAGACACAAAACTGTGACATGTACAATTCTATAAAAAAAAATCTATTACAACTATGACAAAAGATTAAAACAGAATTATATGAACACATCTCAAGTTATTATAAATATTTAAGAGATCATTAAGAATAAACACATCCCAAGTTTACATCTTAAAGATTGAAATTTATCTTTAGACAATGCTTTGGTTAGTATATCTGCATATTGATTATCACTACTAACAAAATTTAATGCAATGATCTTTTGGTGATATTTTTCCTTAATAAAATGATATTTAATCTCTATGTGTTTACACCTTTTATGAAAGTTTACATTTTTGATTACACTGATAGCACTTTGACTGTCTAAATGTAGAACCACTGTGTCCTGTTTATATTCACCAATGTCACTTAGCAATTGTCTGACCCACATTGCCTCTTTGGTAGCAGCACACGCTGCCATAAACTCGGCCTCGGTTGTAGACAAGGCCACGGTTTGTTGCTTTTGGCTAGACCAAGTTACAGCGGCTCCATTCTTAATGAATACATAGCCAGTCACTGAACGACGTGTATCAAGGTCATTTGCATAGTCAGCATCACTGTACCCGGTGATAACTGAGGGTTGTGAGGTATGTGAGTAGCACAGCCCATATTCTTTTGTATCTTTTAAATATTTGAAGATTCTTTTGACTGCATTCCAATGAGTTTGATTGTAACAATTAAGAAATCGACTCACCAGACTGACCGCAAACATTATGTCTGGTCGAGTTACTATAGCCAAGTGCATTAGAGACCCCACTGCTTCTCTGTATAATATATTCTGCTCGAGCTGCCCATTTCCTTGTTGTAATTTCATGTGTGGGTCGACTGGAATACTGTTGGATTTAGCATTATTCATCTTAAATTTGTCTAATATTTGTTCTATATACTTAGTTTGATGTATAAATATATGGTTATTAAATGTTTCTATTTGCATTCCTACAAAATTGTATGGTGTGTTCAATATTTTAATTTCAAATATAGTACTTAATTCTTTAGTTATTTCTTTTAATGCTATTTCATCTGATGAGAATAACAATCCATCATCAACATATAAACAAAGGTAACTTTTCTTCTTATTGACCTGACTAACATATACACACTGATCAGCCTTACTATTAGAGAAACCAAACCTTTTAAGTACAGAATCAAATTTCTGGTTCCAACACCTAGGGGCCTGTTTTAACCCATATAGTGACTTGTTGAGTTTACAGACTATATTTTCTTTACAATATAGCCCTTCTGGTGGTGTCATGAATATGGTCTCTTCGAGTTCACCATAGAGAAAAGCTGTCTTAACATCTAGTTGTGTAATTTTAAGATTGTTTTGAACAGCTACTGATAGTAATAGACGAATTGAGTCATACCTGACTGTAGGTGAAAATGTTTCCTGGTAATCAATACCTGCTGTTTGTGCATACCCTTTAGCACACAGTCTTGCTTTGTAGCGTGGACCCGTTGGTTCTTCTTTGATACGGAACACCCATCTGCAGCCTATCACTTTAGCATTATGAGGTTTTTCAACCAATGTCCAGGTATTGTTTTTCTGATGAGCGTTAAGTTCTTCACCAACAGCTTTTTGCCATCTTTCATTATTCACAGACCTCATAGCTTCTTTGTGAGTTGAAGGAATTTCTGACTCAATCACTTCATGTTGACACAGGTAAGTATCTTCTGTATCATTTTGATTTATAATATTCTCTATTCTTTTCTTTCTAGGTCTCAAGTTTATATTACTTGCTGGAGGAGTATCAATGTTGGTAGGTATATATTCACTGTCTGAACTAGATTCATTATCACATACTGTGTCATATGAACTTACTGAAATAGTGTCTTCATCTTTGTCAGTGATACTTTTATTTCCTAATTCAGTATCATTCTTTGTGGTAGATTCCTTCTTGGACAGTTCTACAGACACATAATCTCTTTTCATAGCTGATTCCAAAAATGTAGCATCTCTACTCTTGATTACTATTTTGGAGTTAGGTGCTATGAATCTATAGCCCTTTGTGTTATCACAATATCCAATGAAAATCATCTTTTGTGCTTTTGGATCCCATTTTTTTCTTTTCTCTTTGGGAAGATGAACCATAGCATCACAACCAAATATACGCATATGATTCACCGTTGGTTTTTGACCAGACCACACTTCTTCAGGAGTTTTAAATGATAAGGACTTTGTCGGAGAACGGTTGATTATATAAGCAGCGGTGTGTATTGCATCTGCCCAATATTGTTTAGACAATTTGGCATTCAATAGCATACACTTTGCTCTTTCTATGAGTGTCCTATTCATGCGTTCTGCAGTCCCATTTTGTTCTGGGGTGTATGGTGTGGTTGTTTGATGTATGATGCCAGCATTTTTCAAGAAATCAGAGAAACTCTTGTTAACATATTCTAAGCCATTATCAGTTCGAAGAACTTTTATACTAGCATTTATCTTATTTTCTACTTCATTCTTAAATTCTTTAAATTTTTCCAGAGCTTCTGACTTGTGACGGAGAAAATACACAAAGATCTTCTTTGAATGGTCATCAAGAAAAGTTATGAAATATTTAGAACCTCCTAGAGTTTGTGTTTCCATAGGCCCACATATATCTGAGTGAATAACTTCCAGAAGACTTTTAGCCTTTGAGCCTTCACTTTTAAAAGGTAGACGTGTCATTTTTCCTTCTTTACAGGTTAAACATGTCAGATTTTCTGGTTGCGCTGAGAAAATTACATGTTCAGTATTGTCAGTCATCTTTTTTAAACTATGAAAATTTAAGTGTCCCATTCGTTGGTGCCACAGGTAAACATCTCGCTCTTCAACATCGGACATGCATGCATAGCCTTTTCCAGGCATATTCAGCCGGTACATGTTGTTGATGATACTCGCTGTTGCTACTATGTTATTCTTGCTATTCATAATAACACAGCCTGTTTTATCAAATTTTACTTGGCCACCACTTCTGATAATCTGACTCACAGACAATAGATTCGCTGCAAGTTCGGGAACATACAGAACATTTGTGAACAACACTTTGTTTTCCTGACCTTTATCATTATATATGTCTAAACTCACTTGTCCTGAGCATTGCACAGATAATACTTTATTGTCTGCGACTCGTATATTCTGCATAGTAGGAGTAATCTCATTATGAAGGAGACTCCTGTGTTTAGTCATGTGTGAGGATGCACCAGAATCCACATACCAAGCATCTTCTTGAGTAGATGTGGCCATAAACACAGCAGCATATGATGAACTGTCTAATTTCCGTGGTGTATTATTATTTTTAAGTTTATACTTACAGTCTGGGCTTTTATGTCCATACTTGTTGCAGGTGTAGCAGCGTGGACCTTTAGAATGTTTGTTTTTATTAGCCTGATATTTCATTTTGACTGTAAATGCTGCAGAATCATTTTCTGAGTGTCTCACATCTTGCAGTAATTTTGCTTTCACAGAATCTGAAGTTATCTTTATGCCAGAGCTTTCAATAGCAATTATCATTGGCTGATAGGAGTCAGGTAGACCAGAGAGTAACAGTGTGCCTAGCCATTCATCGTCTACATTAAAGCCTATGTTTCTAAGTTTGTGAGCTGTACTAATTATTTTGCTGACATATTCCTCTACATTTTGACATCCGGTTAGCGATGTGTTGCAAAGATCCCGCAGCAGACCAACTCGGCGTGTCAGCCCTGAGTCGTCGAATGCTGATGACAACTTATCCCAGACCTCCTTTGCAGTGCTAGCCTCTTGAATATGTACGTAATTTGTCGGGTCAATCAAAAGAATTATTTTTGTTTTCGCTTTTATATCGCGTTTTGTGTCAATAACAGCGTTTGAGTGTTCAATGCAATCCCATAACTCTTCATGTTGCAGATAAGTTTTAACTGCAAACCGCCAAGTTGCATAATTATCTCGACCGGTTAGTTTTTCAATGAATGCTAACTGGTTATTCGCTGTCATTTTAAACAGTTATTTTCACGAAAATATACGAATTCACACCTCAAAAAGTACTTGCTTGTTGACCACGTTCCGTAATTGAGGTTAATTTCACTACAATGTCTTTTTATCACTTTTTTTGTAGTTGTCTATATTCGCACTGTTATTCAGGGCTTTACTGGGCCCATAACCTGATAAATTAAATAGCAAATCACTAGTGGATTAACTTTATTTAATTTAGTATAAAATATGCACAGTAATCTCGCTATGATGTCACAGAGTATATAGAGTAGACAAAAAAAAAATAATGAGGGATGTCAAGTGTGAGTTTAGTTATTCAGAGGCGCGTAATTCAAAATACATTTAACAAAAACGTTTACAGATACCTGTTTTAATTACTAACAGGTATTAGTCAGAATTACAGTAACTTCTCGTTTATTATTATCTGTCTATCTGAATACGTGGTCGATGGTTATAAAGTATTATCTCTTTTAAACAATAATGATGACAGCAACACTTTTTTGATGGCGTCAATAAAATTAATTGTCGTTTTTCTTTGTTTTCTACTTTTTTGTGATTCTTTACTTAATCCTTATAGACTCTTTAACGAGGAGTAATTAATTAATTGTCGGATTAGATAACAGATAAGATGCCTGTTAACGAACACAGAAACTTTCAATTTATTGGCACGTGGTGTTATAACAGTTAGAGCTGTAAAGCAGCTGTTTCAAATCAAATAAAACATATTTTATTCAGTCTAGGACCTAACAAGGCGCTTAAAACTACCACTGGTTCAGACAAATAACCCAGTCATCGAGAAGAACCAGCAAGAAACTCAAATAAAACCAAAAATACTTTATTCACTTTAGGTATTAGGTATAAGGCGCTTATGAACGTCAAAAATTACCACCGGTTCGGAAAACAACCCAGTCATCGAGAAGAACCGGCAAGAAACTTGATCTATGTTCCCTCAATGATTTAAACACGCACACTAAACAGAAATATTAGCACAACTGAAAACATAAACAAGGACGCGTACCTTCGTATGTTTTCATATATGTTCCGCCGCAGCCCGCTAATATTCGCATATCCGGCTTCAAATAACTATCTCAGACACCTCGAAGAACGAGGCATCGCTACTTACAGTTTGATAGTTTTCTTAAAAACTCAATGATATGTGGACAGTGGTGAATCCAACTTCTGATGTTAGCAATTTTTAAAATTTACAATTATTAAAATTTATAATTATTGATTATTAAAAACAGAAAACTGGCCAATTTAGATATAAACTGCTAAGAATAAATTCTAACAACTAATCGCTCGTTAAATAACGGACACGAGTTCGGACAGAGCTATCGTACGATGTCACTGCCACCGAAAGAGTAAGTCAACACGGCAAGCGCTCTTATATGGGCCGACGCAGTGTAACTACCCGACATTTTCATTTATTTCCAACAATATATATATTATAAATGCTTTTTTAAATATATTAATGAAATTGTTTGCCTTAAATAAAGAAAGGGTTTTCGTCCTTACTCAAACTGTCATATTGACAGATTCTCTAAATTACAAACTATTACAGCTTAGTCCGAATTTTTTCCGAGTTATCATAATTATTAAATTCCATTTGTATCAATGTCATTGTTTAGGAATCCATGTAGTTCTGGCATGGATACCAGGGTATAGTCGGAGTCGGACTGAAGCTGTTGATCTTCTTGCTAAAGAAGTTATACAGGCTGGATAATTTGAAAACTATAAAACCTATATTTAGGATTTATCCTCTCTAAACAAAGACTGATCTCTTTGCATCATGGAACTCAAACTGGAATATCCCCAACCAAATCAAAAATAAATTATATGCTTCCTGATACATTCAGGATAACATTCCGGGTAGCCCAATACGTAGCCCAAAGTAACTATTCCATACAGACGAACTCGCGGGCAGAAGCTAGTTCCTAATAACCACGATAAAAGGACGATAATTTAAAAAAAACTTTTACAAAATATACATTTATTGTGGAATCTTAAAACTCAAACCACAGGTGGCAGACGTTTCTTCTCAGTTGCAACACCTTTCTTACTCAAGAAAGCGATTTGTATAGCTTCCACAGACATCCCTTTGGTTTCTGGCAAGTAGAATTGACAGAAGACAGCAGTGAGGAAGCAGAAGACGGAAAATATGTAGAAGAGTGGACCCAACCCGATGGCATTCACCAGCGGATTGAAAATAAACAAGATAACTGCATTACAGACGCTCATCCATTCCATGACCAGCATTGAAACGAAGCTTTTAACCTGAAAAGTGTTTAGAAATATTATTATGCCTCTGTTAATAAAATGTCATTTCTGTCAGAAATAATTTATTGAGGTAAAGCTTCTTACGGCACGGTAGGGGAAAAATGTACTTCAATGAACTAATATATTTATATCTGATCATTTATCTATACATCTTGTATACATATAATAAGAATTATTTTGAAAAAACATGAACAAACAACAAGACACCCGTCTTGGAATAAGTAATATAATGCATATCAATCATTTTTATAAAAGTCTGTCTGTCTGTATGCTTGGACACGCAGCACTGTTAAAGTACTGCGTTCGCAATAAAACCGGAAAATCACAAAGCATATCTTATAGCATTAACTCTGTGTTTCATTAAATTCTAAATTTTCGATCTAAAAATAGTATATAATTAAGGAAAGACAAATAAATTTCAATATTATTTACTTCACACAAAAACAAATAATACAAACGTGACGCTTATCGCTAAATCTTAATTCAACAAATATTTATTAGAGACATCAACGACATCTTATACGACTAGACACCTAATTACTATGTGTTTCTCTATACGTATAATAATAATACTTTTTCGATTTTCGTGACATACGTTGTTGCTGGTGTATACGAATAAGCAATAAAATAGCTGTCAATTATTTTTAGAAATGTCTGTCTAGCTCTCCGTTTGTCTCTCTGTCTGTGTGTATGAACACGCATCACTGCTACAGCACTAAGTTCACGATAAAACCTCACCAATTAAATCATAAAGCATATCCTCGCAAATAACTTAGTCTTTGTTTCATTAAAATCGGTTCAGTCTATCAAAAGTTACTGTACTTTTAATGACGACGCGACTCAAGCACGAGAGAAAGTAGAGAAGTAATAAAAATATATTCAGATGAATTTATTGGTAACTGTTCTTTTACATTAGGCTCCACGTGGATGGAGTTGCGGGCACAGCTAGCTAGTATCAAATATAAATGTAACAAATATGGAAAACTAATAAATTCACTAGGAAAATATCCAAATAAGTATTTTTATTCGTATGAGATATATTGTCCTTCAGTATATGTAAATGCACATACATTTATGTATATAATTCTTCTGTCCTGTGTGTGACTGAACCCTTCCTAAACGGATGGACAGATTTTGATGAATTTTTTTATGTACATTCAAGTGGATTCAAGAATAGTTTAGATTTATAATTGAACCCATAGGTGGTGCTGCGGTTGGCTTTTTGGATTTTTTTGTTATCAAGGCTGGACAACGTACGCTAGTTTTAATTAAAAGTATTAAATCAGATTTGAATAAGTAGATTGCTTAATTCTAAATTGTACATATAAGTCAAAGAAGTTTCACTTTCTTCGCGTGTATACACTGATACACACAAAGTTTCTATTCTTTTCTATTCGTACAAATAAGAGTCAAGCAGATTTCTTATAACAGAGTTGAACTACTCTGATCGCACTTTTTTTTTTTTCTTTCTCGAACTGACTACGCTATTGACCTGGCAAGGTCTTCACAGCTTCATCGGACTACCTCTGATCGCACGCACCGCGGCGCGCTTTATATATTTTCCAGTAAAGGAGGGTGGAAGCCTCTAGAAGCCTGAGGTGATTAGTCAAATGATTCGATAACATTTGAGACTATTTACTTATGGATCACCACGGTATTGCATCCTCACGGTTGATGACTTATTCTTTATTTACTTATAACATAAGTTTGCATACAGGATATTACAACGTTGAGTTAAATGAAATCGACTAGGCATTTTTTAAATAGTTATAAGACTTTTACTTCCTTGAATCCTTCTTTGTTATTACGACGCAATGACAGCGCTGTACCTGATAGTAGGCACAGTGTAATCCGAAATAGCAGTCATTACCGATATATCTCCAATTGTGGCTATCATGCCGGTCTGCAAGTCTCTCAACAGCCGGATATATACTAGTCCATACCGATAAGCTACAAGAGGGTAACAGATATATAATTACATGCGTGATGGTGTTTTTTTTTATTGGTCCACAAAACTGACTACAATCTAGTTACATACATAATTTAGTAGTATAGAAAAAACCATGGTATGATTGTACTCTTCTAGATGTAGACACAGCATACATATAAAATATATAGAACAGACATTAGGCGGTACACAAACAAAATAAATATATCATACAACTAACAACCTAGAAATTACATTATTTAAGAGTATTTTTGATAGAGGTAACAGAACCTGAAAATATGTCAATCTCTGTGCGAACAGCGTTACAAAAAGAAGACATACGATATACTGGGGAATGTTGACCGATATTCGTTCTGCAATGAGGCAAGTAAAAAGTTTTTCTGTTATGGAGGCGACTACACAAACGTGGAATCGCAAAGTTCAAGCGTTCAAGAATGTAGGGGGAGTCTGTGGTCTGATTCCATGTAGCAATTTAAAGAGAAACACTATATCAGAATTCCTTCTACGAGTACGAAGTGGTATAATTTTGTAGTACGAGAGGCGTTCTTCGTAAGTTTTCAAGGTATGACATTTGTTATCTGAATATGCCAGGTGGTACATGAAGCGCTTTTGTACTCGTTCAATTCTGTCAGAATGTACTTGGTAGGAAGGATTCCAAACAGGACTATTGTATTCTAAAATGCCGCGTAGAATAGTGTTGTAAATTGTTGTTGTTAGGCTGGGTTCTTTAAATATTTTCATCTGACGACTAATAAACCCAGACAATTTAGATGATTTTTGGATTATGTTATCAATGTGATATCGGAAGCTCAAAGATCTGTCTATAATGATGCCCAAATCTCGAATAGTTGTTACCTCCTTTAATTTAATAGAGTCGATCATATAATCACCGATATGAGGCTTCTTCTTTCTTGTAAACTTTATGTGAAAACACTTATCTGGGTTAAGTGACATGCCATTAAGGCGACACCATTCCTTAACATTGTCGATATCAGATTGTAGACATTGTACATCCACAGTACTACTAACAACGCGATATAACTTTAAATCATCAGCATACATTTTAAATTTACACTGAATGGAAGCACAAAGATCATTTATAAATATTAGGAAGAATAGCGGACCCAAATGGGAACCCTGGGGAACTCCAGACGGAATCTCAGACACCGAAGATTTGTGGCCATAAATTGCTACCAATTGGGAACGTTTGCTCAGATACGATTCACACCATCTTAACAAGGAGCCGTGTATACCCATATACGCAAGCTTGTTTAAAAGCAAATTGTGATTTACCAAGTCAAATGCTTTTCGGAAATCTGTGTAAACTGCATGCACCTCTTGGTTATCATCAAGAGCTTCCGATACATCAGATATATATTCTAGCAAATTCGTAGTAGTTGATTTCCGTGGTAGGAAACCATGCTGATTAAGATTGATGTGGTTCTGAATACGAGGTAATATATTTTTATGTACCAGTGATTCCAGAATTTTGCCACAAATAGATAGAATGGATATCGGCCTATAATTTGTCACATCATCCAGTGCCCCTGATTTGTGGATTGGTGTAATATGTGCAAGTTTCCAGGTCGCCGGGAATTTACCAGTGCTTAGAGATCGTATATATATCTGTGTTAGTGGTTTATACAAATTTTCGGCACATTTCCTGATCAAAATTGGGGGTAGCATGTCAGGCCCCGGGCCCTTATTGCAATCTAGTGATTGTAACAACCTCAGAACTTCTTGGTCAGTAATATAACAGCTACTAATAGGCACATCATTCAAATAAGTATGACAATTATTATCTATTAAACCAGAGAAGAACTGTGTGTTAGATTGATTCATACTATAAACAGTTTGAAAGTGTTTGCTAAATAGTTCTGCGATAGTCTGCCCATCCGCAGCCACTGCATCCCCAAAGGGCATTTTATTAGGTATACCGGCACTATTATTCGTTTGGTCTTTGACAAATTTCCAAAAATATTTAGGACTATGTCGCAAATGAGAAGCTGCCTGTTCTTTAAAACTATTATAACAGTGCTTAATCATGCCATTGCAACGCAGCCGTAAGATATTAAATGTTGCTTTATCCAGTGGGTTACTATATTTGATATATCTGGAGTGGTATTTGTTTTTCTCTTTCAAGGCTTTAATGAGGGAGGAACTAAACCATACTGGATATTTTTCATCTCTTATTTTTCGTATAGGAGTGTGTTTCAGAAATATTTGCTTAATTATATTGTAAAATATCTCCAACATTACATCGACATCATAAACATCCTTCCAGACAAATGACCAATCTATGTCTTGCAGCTCACTATTCACAGCATCATAGTCGCACATATAAAAGTTATAAGTTGGTGATTTTTTGAGTTTAATTGGAGAGATGTGCGGCTTATTTACTAAAATTTCAATGCTTGGATGATGTAAATCCAAGGGTAAAATAGGATTTGTAACCTTAAAGATAGTGACATTAGTCGGATGATTACAAAGTACCAAGTCTAAAATATGTTGATTTTCATTTGTGACATAGTTACATTGATATAAATTATTAAAAGCAATAAAAAGGTTTTCAATCTCATTAGAAGTTGATAGTGCAGATAAACTTTTAGAGTCACGTTGCCATTTTAAGTTAGAAATCACATAATTTGAACTGTTTTACAGTGTACATGTATAATAATACAAATAGTTATTGACTCAACAAAGTTCTCCATAAGATAAACTGCCAAATGGCACGTTGAGTTTAACTGACATTCAAGTATTGTAAGGCGAAGCTCTGGCCAAATATATAGTGACAGTATTACGAAGTATTTATTGCCATTCCTGACTGCATCGACACTATACGTGCTTAGTGTAATAAGAAATAAGTATTTTAGTTTGTACGAAATATATTGTCCTTCAGTATATGTACTAGTGGGCCCGGTGATCGTTATCCCACCTTGATAATAAAAGAACATAGACAAATAATATACCTAACTAAACCTTACTCGTGAATCACTCTATGTACTGGTGAAACTCGCATGAAAATCCGTTCAGTAGTTTTTGAGTTTATCGCAAACAGACAGACAGACGCGGTACTTTGTTTTATACTATGTATTTATGACATGATTGCACATATCTTTATATAATATATACTGAACTCCTCAAACGGCTGTACAGATTTTGACGATTTTTTGTGTGTGTTCAGGTGGATTCAAGAATGTTTTTTTTTAAATTTATAATTGGACCCGATAGATGGCACCGCGGTTGACTTTTGACGCGGTTCACATGCATTGCACATGAATGATGATGTCTATCTAGTTGGGTACATTAACCTTACCATATCAACATTAGAAAATATCATAGAAAAATAAGGACTATTAAATCGAAAAATTATTTTAAGTATGCAAATTAAGTGTGTAGTTAATATACCTCAGGTAAGAACACTTCAGCTGTAAGAACGTAAGGCACTGTTCCAGCACCGGCGGTATACACGACCGTGAACAGGTAGATAGTGACTGCTATTATCCATCTCGGACCCCAGTTCAAGTGAATCTGCGCTCCCAGTATGACGCAGCAGACTCCAGAACCGATTGACGAATAAATCATCAGGCCCTTGGTATAAAAAAATTCATCAAGTTCTTCACGCATGGTGGAAAAGTTGGAGCTTAGTTCTCTTATGTCCTGTTGCACTTCGACCAGGGTGGAGTTAAATTTGTCTAAACTTACTTGCTGAT
Organism: Antheraea pernyi; assembly: GCA_015888305.1. Classification (NCBI taxonomy): domain Eukaryota; kingdom Metazoa; phylum Arthropoda; class Insecta; order Lepidoptera; family Saturniidae; genus Antheraea; species Antheraea pernyi. The sequence continues at coordinate 660,413 of MU158857.1, forward strand.
TTTTAAATTTTTCATTCATATCATTACGAAGCTTGCGAATCTCTTGTAAGATAGCATCTTGTGAGCTTATAGATGGTGGAGGAGAAATTATAAGTGAACCAGAATCAGCTGTAAGATCAACCTGGCTCCTGCTATGAATAGGTGTATTGCTATTATCTCCACCTTTAGGTCGAGTAGAAGTGCATATTGGACATATCCACTTAGAACGTGATGTTGGTGGATCATTATATTGTACACAATCTTGGTGATAAGTATTATTGCAGTTTGTACATTTAATGCGCCTTTGAGTAACTAATATATTGTTGTTACATCCTAAACATTGAACCATTGTATAAATGTATATAGCGCCTTAATATCGTAGACAATAAAAACATTAACTTGCGATTCTTTGCTAATATTATTCCGTAGGCGCTTCCTTGAAAGTTGAAATCGGTTAACATAAATATATATATATATGTATGTGATAATTCCTCATGTATAGTCATGCGAACGGCACTGAATTGCACAAGAGAACATCAACTTATTAGACCTCGTATTTAGCTTACGTTCGCGCACTTTTTATGTAACTTCAGTTTATATTACACAAAAAAAGGTATAGTTTTTTTCATGTATACGGCATTAAGTCGCACAAGAGAACACTACTAATGTAATCAATCTCGTATTTAGTTAACGTTTATACACTTTTTATATAACTTTACTTTTTCTTAAACACTAAAAACTATATATCTTTTAAGAGGCAAGTAAGTCGACTACTCAAGACAAATATCCATTAGGCTTCCATTGTTTGTTTCATTTTCGGTTTACTTGTTTCTTTAAGATTTTCATTATTCTTTAACATGCATGGGTCAATTTTTTTTTGCAATTAAAGACCTAGTTATGTAGTATGTTTATCTTCATTATCTTATATTCACTTTACCATATCAACAATAGAAAATAACATTTTAAAAATTAGAAATAATATATCGAAACATTAATTTAAGTATGGAAATTTTGAGTGTAGTAAATATACCTCAGGTAAGAACACTTCAGCTGTAAGAACGTAAGGCACTGTTCCAGCACCGGCGGTATACACGACCGTGAACAGGTAGATAGTGACTGCTATTATCCATCTCGGACCCCAGTTCAAGTGAATCTGCGCTCCCAGTATGACGCAGCAGACTCCAGAACCGATTGACGAATAGATCATCAGACCCTTGAAATAACAAAAAAATATTTAGGCCTTAAATGAGTCTGTACAAATTGTATCTTTTTTGATTGTAAGGTGAAAGGAAAATTATCTTCAACTTTGTTAATTGTGATTACAGTTCTCCACATAACATAATAGTAAAAGTGCATTATATATAGTGGTTTAGCCCGTGGAATATCAAACCAATTTTCGCAGGTTCGAACTCCGGTATGTATCAATTTAAATTGGTGCTGCTACCACTGCTTGGCCATAGACCTATTCCTGAAGGTAGGTATGGATATAATCACCAGGCTAGTGCACGACGTATTGTAAATTTCAAACTAATCCATAATTCTATGTTCTCCCACATACAGTGGTAGGTACTATAAGAACTATTATCAAGTTCAAGTTTCCTAACGATGTTTTCCTTGACTGTCAGCCGATAATGTTACCAATTTAAATCAGTAAATGAACACGAATTGCGAAAAATTTGTTAGTACATGCCGGGGTTTGAACCTACAGGTATCGGAGTAATATTCTACCGGTCAAACCACTAGTCCACCACGGCTTCATTTATTTTACTTTATTGTTATTTATAAGTGATGAGTACATTTTTACTATTACAATCGATGTAGTTATTATCGAATATACTGAGGGTATGTTCCAACTTGCTCTTGTACGAAAACCCAGAATCATAGCAGAACTAGACCCCCTGAGCTAATCTAAGAACATTAATCCAATTGTTTCAATCGTAAATGGAGAGATTAGTTACTCCTACACCAAAAAGTGTCGGTGATAACCAATATAAAGGAATGTTTACAATGTTAATACTAGAATCAAGAGAATATAAAAATGTTACCCGTCTTCCAGCCAACTCTGTAAGGTAAGCAGCTACAAATCCGGCCACAACATTGACAACAGCTAACAAAATACTGCACACTGTTGGCGACATTGACGGTATGGCCTCAGAGAACAAGGGTTCAGCGTACACTTCTAGTACGACCAAACCTTGGAATATGGACGCCGTTATCAAGACCAAGCTTACGAACATCGCTTGTCGTGTTGAACGCGATTTTCCTGATGAAATCAACAACGAGCAATGTAATTGGACTCTTTGACACGTTTATATTCAAACATATTCAATTTATTGGAAAATATCTGTTTAAATGCTTTATACGTATTAGCATTTGAATACAATCTATTGCCACAACCATACTATAGTTATGATGTTTTCCTTCACCGAAACACTGGGCCAATCTTCAGGTTTAAGGCTAGAGAAAAATGAGTATTCCCAAAGTAAAAAACAATTTCTATAAAGGTAACGTCAATCCGAGAAGGCTTTAAGACTAAAATTCTAAGTTACACTGCATTAACATGCATAAGACTGCATGGTGATCACTTAACATCAGGTGACCCACATGTTCGTTTGCCACCAATGACATAAAAAAAAATCTTTTTAATGATCTATTTATGGCAAAATGGATGAAGTTGATGAAGATTACATTACCTTATATTTGTAACTACTATAATGTTTTATTCATCTAAATAATTGACTCTTATTGTGAAAGAAAAACGATTTAAAAAATAATGATGACTAGTTACTCATAACTCCAATTGTTGTAATATATAGTATTTTAAAATTGTAATACTAATATTTATAAGGATAATCTTACAAATGGATAACGATATTAAAAGTTGGTTTGGATTTGTTATCTTAAATCTGTAACCCTTAAAAATTACATGCGGCAGAGATGCGAATGATAAGGTGGATGTGTGGTGTAACTAGAATGGATGAGATTCAGAATGAGTATATCAGAGGAAGTTTGAAAATAACACCAGTAATAGAGAAGTTGAAGAGTAATAGATTAGCATAGTATGGGCATGTCATGAGGAGAAGTGAAAACCATCAATTCACATGATGTTAAATGAAGATGTAGTCCAAGATAGTAAACATTTTAAATCTAGAGGAATTAGCTTTCAAGTGCAGCTGCCTTAGTACATCTATAGGTGCTTCGTGACAGGTTTTCAACTTGAGGGTGGTAACTAGCTAGGTGAACTTAGGAAGCCGTTTCATCACATGGTTTTTCTATTACAAAAGCTTTGGCTCACCCCTATCTAAGCAACATATAACTATTTCTTTTTCACCACCGATATTGAGAATATGCCATCTTACTTCCACATTTTATCTAAGACAGTGTGGCGTTACAATATTACTTTACGTATGTGTGCCCTATCGTGTCATTTATTTTGTCGAAATATCATGTTGGTAACGTATCTTTTTTAACCGACTTCGAAAAAGGAGGAGGGTTACTACGTTTGCTTGTATGTATTTTTTTATGTATGTTAATCGATATCTCCTTCAATTATGAACCAATTTTAACGATTCTTTTTTTATTTGACATGGTTATATTCAGAGGTGGTCCCATATAAATTTTAAGAAAATATTAAACCCTAAAGGGTGAAATATCGTTTATTTGATTTTCACCCCATTCGTCTCTACATATTTTAGTAAAATTGGAACCTATTTATTATGCCCATTACAATCCAGATATACACTAAAAATGAAGAAATAAAAAAAATTACAAAAAAAATAAACCGCCTTCCATGTGAAAAACTAATAAGGCACTAAAACGCGAAAAATAACTGAATTATTAAATTAACCAAATTAAATAAAAAATATTGATATTCGCACTACCTAATAATATATTTGAAGTCGCTGCCTATACCCGCTTGACCTGGTTCTTGAACTCACTGTACGGCAAAACGGTGATGTGTTTTGGGACTTTGTTATGAAACCTAATAATATTACCTAAAAACGGTTTTTGGACTTAGTGGCTCACTAAGTGCATGAAGCATGGAATGACCGATTTGTTGCTGTTTCTAGAATTTAAATTATGTTGATATTTTACTAAATCCAGCATATCTAATTGATTTTACTTATATCGAATTGTTAAGACAATGCAATACTGATACGGTGTTTGAATCTTGGCTCACAGATTTAGCATTTCTTTCATTAAAATGCCACACAGTTTGTCAACTAACTATATATACTAGATCACTTGCATAATACATTAATTTTGTAAAGTTATACACAACTCACTTATAAACTGGCAAAGCGAGAGCTTCTGAGTCGTCTTTGTTAATGGATTCAATTTCTCTTCCTCTGGAGTGATCACTTCTGTAATAAAGAAATAAATATTTTATTAACACAATAAAAACATTATTTATATCCGTACTTTTCTTAAATGAAACTTTTTACGGCACGGTCTAAAAGACATTTTGCACTTTTTTTATTTTACTTTTTTTTTGGCACCCAATCTTTTAGATTATTACTGCCATTGTCGAGTAGTTGATAGTATTACAAGTTCTTCTTCCATTCCATTTTTGGCAACCAGTCTTCTAGTAGACTATTACTGCCATTGTCACTTGATTCTCACTTGAATATCGATATTACAAGTTTCTTGATATACTTTCAATGAACTAACAAGATGGTGGCCATCTTACTAGAACTTTCCATGGAATTTTTGTGGCATCTCAGAATTTATGGTCCGTGGTATTATTTATGCACAATAAACAAACTATATTACATAAAACACCACCAACTTTACACAATATAGAGTCAAGTAACACAAGATTATAAATAAAAATAAATCCACTACATGACAGACCAAGATCCCGCCAAAAAATTTTGCACTTATACGTCAGGAGTTATCGTGGCTATAGTAACCATTAATTTGGTAATCGTTGCCATGGTAACATGGTTAGTTTGCATTCCAAAATTATTTTATGATATTTGATTTAACTATAAACATTGAAAATGGAGTTTTTGGCGGGATCTTGGTCTGTCATGTAGTGGGTTTTATTTTTTATTCATAATCTTGTGTTACTTGACTCTATATTGTGTAAAATTGGTGGTGTTTTATGTAATATAGTTTGTTTGTTGTGCATAAGTGAAGTGAATAGAAAATAATACCACGGACCATGAATTCTGAGATGCCACAAAAATTCCATGGAAAGTTCTAACAAGTTGGCCACCATCTTGTTAGTTCATTGAAATTATATCAAGAAACTTGTAATATCGATACTCACTTGACAATGGCAGTGATGGTCTACTAGAAGACTGGTTGCCAAAATTGAATGAAAGAAAAACTTGAAATACTATTAACTACTTGACAATGGCAGTAATAATCTAAAAGATTGGTTGCCAAAAATAAAGTTAAAAAAAAAACATTGAAAATGCAAGTTATTAATTAATAGACCATAAAAAACTATTTATAGGAAAGGAAAACGCGTGGATGATTTTTTATCGAACTGACTACCCTAGCGGCTTTAAAGTTTAATTAACCCATTTATTTTTATACATATAAGAAAGATGAATTGTCCTATATTCAATAATATCTAATTATTAAGTTGACTAAAGTTTATTAGTAATAAAGTCATTAGAACTTTTTTCCACGACGAACAACGAACTGACGTATCAATTCACAGGCCAAACGGGTTAGAGACGTTAAAAATTGCAGACTCTTTTACACTTTTAGAATAATCATGATTTTGGAAATTTAATCCCTAGAGTGGTAAAAGGTTGTGAAAATCCGTAATTATCTTGTCGGTCAGTCATTTACAGCGTCCGCCGAGCCCGCTAGTGGTTATATATAAAAAAGACGAAAATAATTAATGAATAAAGAATAGCTTAGCTATAACCTCCCTCGATAAATGAGCTATCTAACACTGAAATATGTTTTCAAACCGGACCGGTAGTTCAGGAAATAGCAATTATTTACTACTACTACTACCGATTAGCGCGTTCAAGTAAACAAACTGTTCAGCTTTATAATAATAGTATAGATCCTTACAATAATATTACTAAATAATGTATGAGACAACCCGAAGGTCGAAACAAATGATGCAGGAAGATGCTAATATTAAATTGAAAGTAAAATATTTCAATAACACTTCAAGTAAAATTTATTAAATTACTTAAGTTAGTTTAGGTGGCACTTATGCATGAATGTAATCTAACCTGGAGTATCCATATCTGGATTAAGAGACCGACGTATTGTATTAATTTCGTCCAAAACTTCCTTATCATCGGGTTTGACTCCTCTGTAAAATGCAATAGACTTTGCAGCTTCCTGAAAATAAAAATAAATGCTATAATATTCTTAAGTAAGTCATTATTACATTTTATTCTATAAACATGAGGGTTATGTTCTTATAATAAATAATCCACTTTCCATTAAGTCTAAAATAAATTAATTACACGGTTGCATCAAATTACATTGTCAAATAAGATCAGTTCAGCTCTATAAACAAAATTACACTTTCAAACGATATCAGTTCTATCCTAATAATAAAATAGACATACAAAATACTTTATTAAATAATGTTATTCAGGATAATATTAAAATATTTTTATGTTACAAAATAACAGACAGGCATTAAGTGCCAATGCACTGTAAAATCATAACCGATCTCAAAGGGACACCAAACCCTAACACCAATCATAGCAGTTGCTACTCACGAGAATCTAGGTGAAATACTTCTAAAACTGGTACATGCTTCCACAATATGTAGCCACAATAATTTGAGCATGACTACAATAGTTAGAGGTTTATTTTTGCGGCAGAAATAGGTATAACATTTGCGAACCATACACAAGCCCTACCACTCTTAATAATTTAAATTCAATTTTCCTTAACTTACTTCCTCTAAACCCTTCGTCATCAGATACACCGGAGACTCCTTCAAAAACATCACCATAACCAATCCCATGACAGCCAATGACACGCTCACGTATATCACCGTCATATACTCCAAATATCCCCCCAGGACATAGGATAGCAGCATTCCTAACCCGTAGAATACCATAGAACCAGAAGTTAGGGCACCTCGGATTGATTCCTGGCATATTTCGCTAATGTAGATCGGTACAGCTATAAATACGGAGCCCCCAAGTCCAGATACGAAGGCTGATATCAGAACAGCTTCCACTCGATTGCTAATTGTTATTATAACCCAACATAACTGAAAAAGGACATTGTTTTGTTACAAGGCGTTATGGTTATTATAACCCAATACAACTGAAAAGGACATTACATTGTTACAAGGCATATTACTATTATACCACACCAACAAAACTGAAAATGATATTATTTTGTTGCAAGGTATAATGCTATTGTAATCCAATACAACTGAACAAAACATTGTATTGTTACAAAGCACCTCTTGTTCTTATTACGGAAACAATATGTAATCTCGATGGTGTAGGTTCGCATTTTCCCAATAAAACATTTATAGTATCCACAAGTTTATTATTTGAATCTAAACCTATAAGGGAACCATGATTAATTATAAAACATATTCTGCATATTATAGATTCGATAGAAGTCGATTTCTAAATTCACCGTAAGAAAACAAAGCAATATGGATAACTGAGAAATTAATATCTGAAAGGGTATTTTTAGAATCATTGAATAGTTTAGTCGTAACTGTAACATTGTCGGTATCTTAAGCAGATACTACAACAAATTTTTAATTGTATATAGATTTGAATCAGATATTTGTGTTAACTGTATCAGCTGGTTTTCACCGATGAAATAGATGAATAGTTTGGCAATAGACATTTAACCAGTTGTCTGATTAGGTCTAATTAGAAAATAATGTGATCACAATTTATGATTTTACTTAAGTTTATTGTATAGTCGCTTTATCAATGTTATTTTTTAAATTATCTGATTTAGCGATTTCATTATAAGTAACTTTGCATCTTCTCTCATCTTCTTCTTGCATCATCTAATGTGATTTTGGACTTTATTAAAAAACCTAACAGTATTACCTAAAAAACTGTTTGTGGTCTTAGTGAGCCTAAATCATGGAATAACCAATTTGTTACTGTGTTTAGTATTTAAATTATATTGGTCCTGTACTAAATCCAGTTTCTCTGTTAACTTCAGCAGTCGGTTTTTACCGATGAGTGTTCGGCAACAGATATTTAACCAATTGCCTGGTTAGGTACAATTAAAAAATATTGTGATCATGATTTATGATTATAGTTTAAAATTTAGGCTCATTGCATACTCACCCTATCAATGTTCTTGCTTAAATTATCTGATTTAGCATTTTCGTTATATGTAACTTTGTATCTTACCACATTAAAAAGAGCTCCAACGATACTGCAATATTTTCTTCCAATTTTATCCACCAATATCCCGGCGGCTGGTATTCCCACAAGAGAGCTGATAGACGAGAGGCTGCCGAGCAGTGATAATTCTGTTTGCGTCATTGGTCTGTGTAGAGTCGTGTTTGTAGACTCGAACAGTTGTAGCGTTGAGGATGGCCATGCAAACATTATGCCAACACTGAGACATAGACAACAGACTGGAAACATATAATAATTAATGACATTCATATATTGTATAGTATATCTAGAATTAAGATGAATTGATCTGTTCCATTCCACAATGCTGTCATTACATATATACCTAGTAGAAGTTTTATTATCTCCGGAATTCCTCTGACACGGATAGCCAGAGACATTAGTAATACTTTCTTCTCTTTTGGTCTAGTTATCTTTTGGTAATTATGTTTTACCATAAGTGGTCATTACAGGTTTCATTCTCCGTTTCTTTTATTCCTATCTTGTTCTCCATAATATATTTCCTTCTTTTTAGTTGTCATTTACTCTTTCTTGATTTCGTTGTCATTTCCTGATAGGCATATCATTTGCTTATCCTTTTTTTTATTAACTGCTTTTGCTATTAATTTGTTATTTTTTTATTAACTGTCTCTCAGTTCTATTTGCTACTGTTTTAAGTCGTGCTTACTACTGTTACTTTTCTTTATCTTCTTGTTCTTATTTTATATTTAGGTTTCCTTTGTACCTTTATCTTGATGATATAGTAGAAGTAGCAGCAAGTGCTATATTATAATTACTATTCACAAATAAATTGCAGTTTTCTATCGCTTATGGCTCTGATATAAAGAATTGGAATTATTATAAAGAGCTTGAATTTTCCTTTGGTAAATATAGTCCATTCGCAATATAGCTTTGGTATATTGGTAATATAGTTTTGAGTCTTTTTTAATTAACTCTACCATCATCAGGACTAAAATCATATTTTTAAAATGTTTAATTTACAATCATTTTTGAGAATATTATTATTATGTATTATGTGATGTAGAAAATAATCCTAACCTATCTATATATATGATGATGATGATGATAATGATGATGTCCTCCTTGACGTGTCCGTCAACAGCGAACCTTGTTAATTTCGTGAATGAGAGCGAATGTGACTCGCGAAACCAGATTTTGTTTTAAAGGTACGGTTACAAGGCGCACAGTGTAACTGACCGAAGCAATTTAGGGCGTAAAAATAGGAAGGCTTGGGGCGGTTCTTTGCGGAGAGGCGTTTTGCATCGAGATTGTGTAGTCGATGTTCCTCGAAAGTTTCTACTGCCTTTTTAACAGAGTTGCGCCATTCTGATCTCTGTTGCGCAAGCGCTTCCCACCTGTGTGAAGGTATATTACACGCGGTGAGATGGCGCTTGATCACATCTCTGTAGCGGAGGTATTGGCCCCCAGGCTTGCGCTTTCCATGTTTCAGCTGTGAATAAAACACTGACTTAGGCAACCTGGAGTCATTCATAAGTGAGCCTCCTTGACGTGTCCGTCAATGGCGAACCTTACTTCTTTCGATTATGAGCCCGTATATGACTCGCGAAACCAAACTTTGTTTTAAAGATCTTTTTGCATGGCGCACAGTACAATTGACCATCAGTATTGTATGTATAGGTGTAGGAAGGCTTCGAACGGGTCTTAGTTATAAGGCGTTTCGCGTTTAGATCTTGTAATCGTTTCTTTTCAAAATTTGTAACTGCCTTATGAACAGAGCTGCGCCATTCACGTCTCTGTTGCGCGAGGTCTTCCCAACCCTCACATGGAATATTACATGCCGTTAGATGGCGCTTTAGGACATCTTTGTAACGCAATAGCTGACCTCCAGGAGTGCGTTTTCCTTCTTTCAGCTGTGAGTAGAAGACGGCTTTAGGCAGCCTTGAGTCATCCATACGCACAAGATGTCCGCACCATCTTAGTTGCCCCTTAATAAGCAGCGATTCAATGCCACAAAGCTCCGTTTTTCTTAATACTTCAGAATTTGGAACTCGATCCTGCCATCTTATACGAAGTATTGATCTTAAGCACCTCATATGAAAAGAGTCAAGGCGCTTTATATCACCCTTATAAAGAGTCCAGGTCTCAGTGGCATACAACAGGATAGGTAAAATTATTGCTTTATACACAGCGATCTTAGTGTGCAATCGTAAATCGTGCGAGTCCCAAACTCTTTTACGTAATTTCCCGAAAGATGTCGCAGCCTTGGCAAGGCGTGAGGAAATTTCGGTTTCCAGACGGTTATCGCTACGAATAAAACTACCGAGATACCGAAAAGATTTTACTTCTTCCAATGCATGACCATTCAGGGATAACGATGTTAGATCTGGTGTCACACCGCGTGCAGGTTGTTTAAGCACTCGAGTCTTAGTTAAATTAATGATCAAGCCGAACCGTCGACATGACTCATCGAGACGGTTCAAGAAACACTGCAGGTTGTTGATATCACTGGTCATCAAGCAAATGTCATCAGCATAAAGAACGTCCATAATAGAGAGCTCGTGTACCGATCTTTTCGCTCTAAATCGACCTACATCAAAAACGCCTTTATCTGTTCGCATGATGAGGATTATCTTCCCAGTACCATCACCATATGCATTCTTCAGTACAAAGGCAAAGTAAAGGGCAAAGAGAGACGGCGCCATCACACAGCCTTGTTTGACTCCGCTGGTTACCGAAAATTGGTCAGTGAAGCTGTTCTCATGCTGCACCCTGGCCATCATGCCATCATGAAATTGACGCACTAAATTAACGAACTTCACAGGACAACCAACCTTAGTAAGAACAATCCAAAGGGCAGATCTCGGTACCCGATCGAAGGCTTTCTCCAAATCGACAAAGCACATATGGAGTGGTCGATGTTGTTCCAGACTCTTTTCCTGTAATTGTTTGACGATGAAGATAGCATCGACGGTCCCTCTACCCCCACGGAACCCGCACTGGCTTTCGGGCAATACAGACTCAGCCAACTCTCCGAGTCTTCGGTTTATAATATGAGCTAGAACCTTGCCAGCGGCACTAAGCAAAGAAACGCCTCTGTATGACCCACAATCAGAGGCATTACCCTTTCCTTTATATAGTTTGCAGATAGTAGCGTCTTTCCAGGCTTGAGGTATTTCACCAGTATCCCAGATTCGTAATATTAGATCAAATAGTCTAGTTTGAACACTCGGTCCACCGTATTTATATAGTTCCGCTGGTAGACTATCTGGGCCTGCGGATTTACCATTCTTTAAACGATGTATCGCAGCTAAAAACTCTTCAAGATTGTCGAGCTCAGGAGATGGAGGCAGCGACGGAAGAGCCGTAATGTAATTGAGATCCGCTTCATGACCCATTGGGTTCAGTACCTCACTAAAATGTTCAGCCCAACGATTTAGCACAGCAATGCGTTCAGTTAATCGTGTCAGAGTATCGCGCGAGTAGATGGATGTAGTTTTTTTAAAGCGTGGCCCAAAAATGGTCTTCAGCGATTGAAAAAAGAGACCTGCTTGGTTAGTTTCAGCGAGATGTTCCAACTCTAATGCTTTCATCATCCACCAACGGACTTTAAGAACCCGAATCTTATACTGGAGCTGACGTTGTATCGTTTTTCTCTGGTAATCTGTTCTCGAGAACCTCATTAACTGCCTGGATTCTTGCAGGAGTGCCATGATCTCAACGTCGGAGTCGTCAAACCAATCTTGGTTTTTCTTCGCTGGTTTTCCTACTACTTGTTGGGCTACGTTGTGAAGTGATTGCGCTAAGGAACACCAATGTTCATCAATCGAGCCTGTTGTATACAGCGACGTGGTGCTGAATTTCGTATTAAAATTCTCCTGCATATTCGGCGAGTTTACGAGTTTTGCATAGGCTAGTCGGGTTGGAATTTTATGACTAGCTCGACAAGGCGGTTTATAGCTGAAACGGATTTTTGATCTAATCAACCTGTGATCAGTCCAACCTTCAGCGCCTCGCATAGCTATTATGAGCCCGTATATGACTCGCGAAACCAAACTTTGTTTTAAAGATCTTTTTGCATGGCGCACAGTACAATTGACCATCAGTATTGTATGTATAGGTGTAGGAAGGCTTCGAACGGGTCTTAGTTATAAGGCGTTTCGCGTTTAGATCTTGTAATCGTTTCTTTTCAAAATTTGTAACTGCTTAAAATATATATAGTTATCGTCAATATTTTTGGCTGTTCTTAATATAGCTGTAAGTTTGGGCTTACGCATAGGCGAGAGTTGTAATATATAAGTATAATTAAAACGACGTTTATTCTAATAATATTAAGTACAAATCTGCAACGAAATATGTTACGAAACGCAGTAATAATCACAAGAATGAAGCGTTACATTATAATTTGTCGTAATAATGACCGATTTAAAAAGCGACAAGAAATTTACAAGTTGGTTTAAAATCAGTCACAAAATTTAATAGTAGCAGTAATTTGATCAGTTTCAGGGCATTATTTAAAAATATGTTAGTGATATTTCTATATTCGTCTGGATTATATTTAACCTAATGTGCTTATTGCATATTATGAATTTCATCACGGAATAAAGTTCTCTTACTTCCGTGGAAATTCATATAGGAGAAATATGCTTTTACTATTATGAAAATA
>MU158857.1:680087-692985 GCA_015888305.1 Antheraea pernyi
AATTCCAGACATCACCATCGTTCACATATTGATCCACTCTATAAATAGCCTTTTAACACGAAAACCCGCTTGACATGGCGCTTAAATTCGCAATCCGGCAAATCGTTAAGTCTTGTTCTTTCAGTAATCGAAACTATTGGAGATAGAGTAAATCGCGTATTTACGTCTATCTTCCCCTAAAAACGACCGTTCAATAATAATAATTTTTATTTTGTCTATTTTTAGATTTCGGCGCCGTCGCCGTTAAGTAAATTTAAATTTGATCTTATTAAATGCGTGTTGCGCCCGCGCTTTTGTAATCGATCCTTTTTAGCTCCCGCACACATCGCGGTTCTCAGTGATATCTCGAGCCTAGGTCGTCCCCGCGCGGAGCCCTCGTGATATTATTATCGCGATACAGTGACTCACCTACATCACTTGAACACACATATGAGATCATCTCTCTCACACACGTGCACATATATACACATGGTGGGAGGGTTTTGTTTTTTTTTTCCCTCATCGAACTGAATCGAATAGTTTTAGTTCGTTTCAATCCGATATACACGTATTCATTTGTGAATCATGCAATTTCGATTGTATGGTTCACAAATGTATATATGTATGAATAGCTTAGAATAGTTAGCTAGGACAGACGCGTCTTTTTCCAGGTAACAGCCCAAGCCGAGGTGTGCGTGCACCCTTGTGTATGTTACCTAAAACCCAAATCGGTTGCGTGCCTTAAGCGCCAACCTTAGTATTCCGGTGAAGCTGTGAAGACCCGGCCGGGTCAATAGCGTACTCAGTTCGAGAAAAAAAAAAAAAGCTATGACGGACTTTTTCACAATATACATGGTGGTCGCGACCCAATCAGGCTGTAAAACCCTACCACCCCGCTTTCGCCATTGCCTCGTTCGTTATTCAGCAGGTGAGGTTGGCTTAGACGCCTCAAGTCTTATGATGTTATTCGACACCCCTTACACCCCAAACACATTTATACATTTTCACTTCTATCGTATGGACATAGGCATGCGCACACTTTTTACAATTATTTCATGAGGATTTACAAAGCATGAACAATAGACGGATGATCACTGATTACAAAAACATCACGTGTAGCTACATAGATATAGTAATATAAAAAATATAAACTATCTAAGAGAGTACTGTGACGGTAATATTGTGCAATATCTATTGGATAATGCTAGAGTTCACAGGTGTGCATATAATGTATTTAAATGTAAATAATGCATATCGTATAGTTATTCTGTTCACTACTATATACTTTTACGGTTATGTTTACGTTCATACTTAAAAAAAAATGTTTTTTATACTTTTTGTTGTCGTTTCTAATTAGTTTGACCGTTATTGTTCATACCTTAAAAGTGATTTAAATGTTTGTCCATAACGTAATATTGAAACTGCACTTGTGTAGTGGGATTTATAGTGTTTTTTTAAATAAATGATAAACATATTGTTGTCCTATTTATTGTTTAATTCAAAATAAAAGCGATTGCGATGAAGTAACATAATGTCAAGGACCGTTGGTAGTGTTGTAATTATACGACCACCACTGTATGTCCCGTGGTTTTAAGTAAGCTTTGGTTCTAGTTTAGATTACCTATAATAATTCAAATCCAATGAGAAACTAGTATCAATATAATTACACTTAAATTTTCGATCTAAAAATAGTATGTAAATAAGGAAAGGTAAATAAATTTCAATATAATTTACTTCACACAAAAACAAATAATACAAACGTGACGCTTATTGCTAAATCTTAATTCAACAAATATTTATTAGAGACGTCAACGACATCTTATACGACAAGACACCTAATTACTATGTGTTTATCTATACGTATAATAAGAATATAAATATAACGTGTCTGTACATTTTCGATTTTCGTCAAAAACATTGTTGCAGGTATATAGAAATAAGCAATAAAATTTCAATTATTTTTAGAAGTATCTGTCTATCTCTCTGTTTATCTCTCTGTCTGTTTATATGGAAACGCATCACTGCTAAAGTACTGGGTTCACGATAAAACCCTCGCAAAGAAAATCATAAAGCATATCCTCGAAAATAACTTAGTCTTTGTTTCATTAAAATCGGTTCAGTCTATCAAAAGTTATTCTAATGTTAATGACGACGCGACTTAAGTGCGAGAGAAAAGTAAATGGACTTAATACATTCAGATGATTTTAATAGATACTGTTTTTTTACATTAAGATCTGATAATTATAAAAAGTAACCGACGTTTATTAAGTTCTGTTTGAAAGTGGTTTATAATAATGTAATTATATAATTAACAGCGATATAAATTAAGTTATATTAGAATCCTTTATAGTTAAACGATTAATGAAAAATGAAAAGTTTTAACAAAACTTCGTGGAAGGAATCATAATACGTTTGATATATCCAAGACAAAGAAGGTTCAATGTCTCCACGTGTACACACTGATACACACAATACTTTTTTAGGAAATCAGGAACAGTTGTTATTCAATGTAGTAAAACGTTAAATTACAGATACTTGTTTTAATTTCTAATCTGTTAGTCAGAATTACAGTAACTTCACATTTATTATTACCTGTCTATCTGAATACGTGGTCGATGGTTATAAATTATTATCTGTTTTTAACAGTAATGATGACAGCGACACTTTTTTGACGGTGTCTATAACATTAATTGTCGTTTTTTTGTTTTCTACTGTTTTGTGATTCTTGACTTAATCTTTATAGGCTCTTTAACGAAGATTAATTATTCCATTCTCGGATTAGATAACAGATAAGATGCCTATTAATGAGCACAGAAACTTTCATTATTATTCGCAGCTGGTGTTACAACAGTGAATGTTGTAAAACAGCTGTCTCAAATCAAATCAAAAATATTTTATTCAGCTTAGGCCCTAATAAGGCGCTTATGAACGTCAAAACTACCACCGGTTCGGAAAACAACCCAGTCATCGAGAAGAATCGGCAAGAAACTCGATCGGGTACATATTTTTAACACACATATTTTCAACGTGATACATTATAAATGTTTTAGTGAATTCATGTCTTTTGTGGTCGTCCATCGTGGCTGATAATTTTTTGAGGTAGTAAATATGTATTTTCTATGAAGTTCAGTTACAAGGAAAATAGTTTTTTTTAATCCTTTAAAAGTTTTTATCTAATCTGATGTTCATGTCAACACTTCAACGTCATGTGAACGTTTATTTTATCACTTTCTTTTTCGAAAAAATCATATTTCTCAAGTTCAATCTTCTATTTTCGACTAACACAGCTTGTATTTCATTCAGGGAGAGTCCTCGAGTTTCTGGCAGATACAACACACAGAAAACGATTGACAGGAAGGAATTGACCGCCGATAAATAAAACATATTAGCGAGACCGACGTCTTTATCCAATTTTAAGAGCATATAATATATGAATTCTATTATTAAAGAAGACAAACATAGCCACTCCACTGCAAACACTATGATAATACATTTCACCTGAAAATCGGAAAAAAAATTGAGTCAAATTTTATACTATAGACCGTTCTCGCAATACTTTTTAACTACTCTGAAATAGATGCGTTGAACAAAAATTTTGCTCAAAATACGTATTTATATTGTACTAGCAGTGCCCGCGACTTCGTCCGCATGGAACTTAATGCAAATAACATTCTTTCATTAACTGTGTCTTAGATATTATATAATAGCGTAGTCAGTTAAAAAAAAAAACAATTTTGCATTTCTCTATTTATGTTTTTTAGCTTTGTTTTGTATTAATCTCTTGATTAAATATGCGCAAGCCAGAATGTAAATCTATATTAGCCAAAATAATAATTACCAGGACTGTACTATAAAATACTTGTAGTAAATAAAGTAGTAATTAGTGCCACGTTGAAGCTATTACTGGTGACAGCATGAATGGGTCAGCTCGCCCAGGGTAGTACCACCCTCTCACAGAAAGCCGACGTGAAGTAATAGTGCTTGCGTTGTTGCGTTTCGTTAGGCCAGTGAGAGCGCTGGAGGCCCACATCACTTCCCTTCTGTCACCCCAAAACACAAGTTGGCAACGCACTTGCGACTCCGCCGGTGTTACTAGTGTCTATGGACGGCGGCGATCACTTAACATCAAGTGACCCACCTGTTCGTTTGCCTCCTATGATATAAAAAAAGTCAAGTATGAGGTTGACTCTTCAGTAATCGTATATATGGTTTGTTATATATTCATCACATTTTCGTTTTTTTTTTATTTACATTAAAACATTGACATTAAAGCATAGCTGCAGTGTATATTAAAGTATCATAATCTTATAAGATAAATAACCAGTCATAGTGTCTCGATGATCAGCTTCTTTAATGTCTAAATGCTAAGCTACTTTTGTCAATACAGGCCAAATAAAAAATAGATCCTTTTTAAAAGCTGTAAAAATGTAAAGCCATTCGGACGCAATATCTAAAACGTAGGTACCAGGTAATCATAAATTATAAAGAGAAATCACCTCAGGTAAGAAAGCCTCGCACATAAATATTTGGGGCACAGTGCCTGCTCCAAGGGTGTGCGTGATAGTAAAGGCGAACATAAAGATGGTTGCAAACGAATTCGGACCCCAATTCATGTGTACCTGTGTCCCTATTAGTATGCAGACGATTCCAGTGGCGAAAGACGCGTAGATCATAAGAGGCTGAAAATAAATAATAACATAAAAAAGTCATCAATTCTGTCTAATAGTAAAAAATAGACTTGTAGCAAAATCCTTAAAATGTATTTCAGTTATTTGATATTTGTTTTTGGCACCAAAATAAATCGACATTATAATAAATATCAGATTTTGGAGGAATCTTGAAATGTCACGTAGTGTTTTACGTAATATATTGCACTATTGTATAATAGTGTAGTAGTATAATATATGCAATATTGGGCAACGCACTTGAGACTTCTCTGGTGTTTTAAGTGTCTATGGACGATGGTGATCACTTAACATCAGGTGACCCACCTGTTCGTTCGCCTACTATGATATATATAAAAAAGAAACCTTTACACAATGACAACGTATTCATATAAAAAATATACATTAACAGTATGTACCACGCTGATTATGACTCCTTTTCTCAAGGTTCATCATACGCAGACACACACACACACACAAGTACATATATATATACACGCTCCGAACAGAGCAATTATTGGTAAAATGCAATGTGGAAATTACGAATATAAAAAATACTGCGTAATCTATTTTATCTCATTCTCTTGCTAGCTAAATCTTACAGATGTATATATGTTTGTCTCTTTTGCGTCGACTCTTCCATTCATCGAGTTTCTAATCAAAATGAGGTTTAAATATGTTCACTACAAAAACTCTTTGTGGTGAGACTCAAAGCTTCTTTAGCTTTGATGTACTGTTAAAGTGTCAAATGGAAATATTGTACTCATCCGAGCTGTGGCAAGTCGTTAAGTATATAATACTAGCCACTGCCCGCGACTTCGTTCGCGTGGAATAGTCACTTTGGGCTAACGCTATCACGCAGTGGAAGCTCTTAAGAGGAATAAATATCCCGATTTGGAAACATTCTTCATTGGTGCTCCGCTCCTATTGGTCTTAGCGTGATGATATAAAGCCTAATCTTTCTCGATAAATGAGCTACAGAACAATGAAATAATTTTTCAAATCGGACCAGTAGGTCCTGAGATTTTTTTTTATTGTAGCACGGCAAAGTGACTGCACTATGCCTGATGGTAAACATAGTACAATCCAAAAACAATGGCGACCATCGAGTGACACACTATCCATCGCCGGTCGCCGCTGTCATGCCGGCCTGTGAAAAGCTGGATATGCACAGGCTGATCCCGAAACGCGACCCGCGGAAGCGAATCACTATGACGGGCTCTTTCGCCGTATACATGGTGGTTGCGACCCAGTCAGGCTGTAAAACCCCGCTTTCGCCATTGCCTCGTTCGTTATTCAGCAGGGTCCACCACGTGCAGGTGAGGTGCAGCTTCACAACGTCACAAGCTCTCAAACTTTACCTCTTTATAATATTTGTATAGAATAAACTAGAGTAGCATAAAAGATAATATTCTCACCCGTATCCCAGTCCGTTCTATGATATAAGTACTAAGAAAGGTCATAAATAGTGACATAATAGTCATTACGACGTAAAAGAACAAAGGAGGCAAGTTGGGGAATGCTGCTTCGTATAAACAATCAGAGTAGGATTGCACGGCTATTACGCCTTGAAACATACATGCTGACACTAAGATCGCCGTTACAAACAGAGCCTGTCGGGTAGATCGAGACCGTTCTGCAAAAAACAAAAACATTTCATATAACAAAATATATTATTCCACTTTCAGGGTTTTATAATCACCTGGTAGAATACCTAATGATGAAACGGAATCACAGCGAAAGAAAAGCCACGCTGTAGGAAGAATTAGACTGACCACCTCCCTCCTATCTCCTCCCCTCCCAAACACAGGCTGGCAACGCACTTGCGATTCCCCCGGTGTTGCAAGTTATCACATAACGTCAGGTCCGATTTGCCGGATTGCGAATTTAAGCGCCATGTCAAGAGGGTTTTAGTGTCAAAAGGCTATTATAGAGTGGATCAATATGTGAACGATGGTGATGTCTGGAATTGACTCATCTCTGTGCATCCATTAAAAACGATTGTGACATTTACTATTATATATAATATATTATTATTGTAAATATTATATATATTTGTTAAAAAGATAAACCAAATCGAGTTTCTTGCCGGTTCTTCTCGATGACTGGGTTGTTTTCCGAACCGGTGGTAGTTTTGACGTTCATAAGTGCCTTCTTAGGGCCTAAATTGAATAAAGTGGTTTTGATTTGATTTGATTTGATCCACCTGTTCGTTTGCCTATGATATGTATAAAAAATGGTAGAGCCACGCTAGAGGTCGTAGAGCCACACTGAAGCTATTACTGGTTTTAGCATGAATGGGTTCGCGCAGGGTAGTACCACCCTCTCGCAGAAAATCGACGTGAAATAACAGAGCGTACATTGTTGCGTTGCCTTCGGTCCCCCTCCCCCCTTCTCCACCCCCCTCCACCAAACACAGGGTGGCAACGTACTTGCGACTCTTCTGGAGTTGCAAGTGTCTATGGACGGTGGTAATCACTTAACATCAGGTGACCCACCTGTTCGTTTGCCACCTTAGAAGCGAGAGTATATATCCTGAGCTTCGTATTGACGTACGACTATATTTTGATGACCCATGAGTGTGACAACATCATTTAATAGGTGTAATTTACTCTACATCGAAATTTTAAAAAAATCACAGTACATACTAATAAGTTTTAATGTTTTCAACAAATTTCCGAATGGGGTTTCAAGCGGCTCTGAGTTTTCATCTCCATTAGTGAGATCTGTAAAATGAAATTCGATAATTAACTACACGTTACGTGGTAATCCAAAAACAATTCAAATTGTATAAAAAGAATTGTGTAGTTTTATGAAACCAAGATGTAAGTGAAACTTTTATTCGGATAGTAGGCATTCAACCATTGATATACAAAGACTCAAGATGCACACTTAAACTGAGTTGCACTAGTCAATGTTAACGTCAAAAATTCGGTTAAAGTTACTGTTAAGCTAAAAATGAGTTGTACCAGTTGGCAATGGTTAAAATGACGTCATGATTTAACGTTAACAATTACCGCTCCGTGTTGGCCGGTTAGCGTTATTGTTATTGTTAATTTGTGAACTAGTTGTCGTGTTTACTAGTAAAAGTGTGTGTGTACTTATGTACACGCGTTAGAATATATACTTCTTTGGCGTAATAAGATAAAAATCTTTTATCTTTCGCCTTATTATACTTTTGTAGAAAAAACAACACTAACAATAGAAAATGTTGACTATAGCTAACTTCCGGGTATCGGTTTCTCATAACGGTGTGCGCGCGCATCGTAAAAATTTACTCTCATCATTTTTCCCTAACGCGCCAAAAGAAGTATAACTTACAAAACTTTAAACTATATGTCATTACTGTGAGAAATTCTATGGAGAGTTCAAGATAGTTCTTTATATGACAACACTAGTACATTTAAACATATTTTGCCTCTTAAAAGGATGAAAATTAATATTCGTGCAGTTGATCGGTTCGCAAACTTTGACAAAAAAATATTCTTGAACATATTTCAGGTTTCTAAAAAATTAGCAAATGCATTGGTTTTTTACTTAGAGCATTTGTTAAATTAAAACAGGTGACTATGAAGTATGTACTGCTGCTCTGATTACACGTTATTAAAACGGAATCAGATGTAAGGTAAATAACAAAGGAAAGTAATTAAGATGCGTTGATATTTGGCACGCAATGAACATTTGGTGACAAATATAACAAAGGCTTGCCGTGTAAAAAATGTTACCTTCTTTGATTTTAGGGATTAATTGCATTATTTACGTAGTAACCCTAAGGCAGTAACTTTAACTATTACAAAACGTTTGATGGTGCAACTGGTTCCGGTAAATGTAGCTGTTAGTGGTTCTTGTCATTGTTATAGTTAACTTTAACCGTTACAATAACCGACATTTGGTGCAACTCAGCCTTAACGTAAATAATTTTGGATTATGCAGTTACTTCAAATAGTTTCGCGTTGCTTGCATCCTTGTAAAAACAACTTTAAATCATTCAGGTAAGGTGGAAAAACAAATCTTGGTGACTTAATATTATGCTCATGCAATACATCAAAGGAGTGAGTGCTGGATCGTAACAAATTGCGATAATTAGAGCAAGCTATCTTTGTAAACGCACTGCCATAAAAAATAAGCGAGTGTATTAATAAGATAGGTCTTCAATAATGATTGTTTGTAGCTTGCTCTGTAAACATAATGTAATTGGGTCTCGAATAATATAATGTCATATGTCACTACTGTCAATTTGTTATTTTGTCACTTCCCTTTCTACTGCGTATAATTTATCGTGCTCGTACGTGTTCTTAAAAATATATCTTATAATATATCACATTGGTGTTTACATTTAAACCCATTAATCTATCAGCGATCGCCACTCTCTCCCTTTATATTACTAACTCAAAATAATCTCTTTGCGAATACAACAAGTTTGAAAACAAATAAAATGAATAAATTATAATACATCATTAAAAAAATAAAACTGTATTATTAATTTCACAAGTCTGTTATCAGTTTAGCATCATTTTCATTATATTAGTAACCTGTAGGTTCACTACAATCTCAACTGATATTAAATCACGATGTAACCCATGAGGGTAATGCGTTAAATCTCAGAGAACCTCTCAAATACAGTTATCAGGACTCACCTATAGGTGTTTGAGAACGAATTTTCAAATTATGATTGCTATTTACTCAGGTGGATTTCACAAAAATCCCTTCCTCTAAGACATGGTTTCATCAACAACCATTATATTATTGAAAACTCAGGCTCATTGTTAGGATTCGCTGCAGACTCTCGGTCCGCACCATTTTTTTAGTTTTATTTAATATGTAAGTTAAAAATCGTATTTGTGAGCATCTATTGGGTAGTTTTTTTTAAATATATATATATTTATTTAGCTGTTTTAGACGTTATTGCCTTTCATTCTTTCATTCCGGTCTCCTATCGCCATCTTTAAGTTACAATCCACAATATGCCGCGCCGGAGCGTCCATGGCCCGATGGATGAACCTACTAACCGCGTATCCGTTTTTTTTTCTCGAACTGACTACGCTATTGGCCTTTTTGGAGGCCTCTACAGCTTCACCGGACTACTAAGGCGAGCGCTTAAGGCACTCAGCCGATTTCATTTGGGTAACTAGCTCAAGGGTGCACGGCACACCTCGGCTTACGTGGGGAAATCCCTTATGGATACGCCACCCTATACGCTATAGTTGGAGCGGCACGAGATCTCTATAGACTTCATCGTGCCGGCCCAACGGTTGGCCCAGCAGCAAAAGGGTCGCCGCCGGGCTCCGTCTTGTTAGGAGACAGCCGTGTACACACCGGCCATCTCCTCCGTCCGCCGGACCTGTGCAATGGGAAGGTGGGCCCCTGCTCACGGACCCTCTCCGCCGCCTCCTTCTGCGAGACGACTTCCTCGCAGAAGGAGGCCACGCCGGATTGGTATAATAGAGGATGGGGCTCCCTGACGTTCCGTCTGGTGCAGATCCTGACCGGGCACGGTTGCTTCGGTTGGTACCTGCACCGGATAGTACGCAGGGAGCCGACCGCCGTATGCCATCAGTGCGGCGTTGACTCGGACACCGTTGACTGGGAGGAGCAGCGTCGCACGTTGGCTGCGGCGGTGGGACAAGATCTCTCGCTGCCGAGCGTAGTTGCGGCCATGCTTGGTAGCGAGGATGTGTGGAATGTTGTGGCCTCCTTCTGCGAGGAAGTCGTCTCGCAGAAGGAGGCGGCGGATCTATATGGGGGTCATCAGGTCCATGGCCGCCTACGGGGCACCGTTGTGGGTCGACGCCCTTAGCGCCACCAACATCCGCGCGCTGCGAGCCGCGCAGCGTACCGTAGTGTTGAGGGCGATACGAAGATACCGCACGGTGTCCTCAGCGGCGGCCATGGTGCTGGCCGGCTCCCTTCCCTGGGAGCTGGAGGCGGAGGGGCTTGCCGCCGTATATCAATATACGGCGGTTAAGAAACGGTCGGGGGAGCCTCCAGCTCCCAGAGAAATAGAGGAGATAAGAAGAGCGATGAGGGAGGAAGTTGAAGAAAGGTGGAGGCGGGACCTGGCGGACGCGCGGTACGGTCGATACACGATCGACGCCGTCCGCCCGGTCCTGCCGGATTGGTATAATAGAGGATGGGGCTCCCTGACGTTCCGTCTGATGCAGGTGCTGACCGGGCACGGTTGCTTCGGTTGGTACCTGCACCGGATAGCATGCAGGGAGCCGACTGCCGTATGCCATCAGTGCGGCGTTGACCCGGACACCGCGCAGCACGTAGCAAATAAGGCGCGCCCCAGAAGGGAGCGCGCCGCGGAGCACCCAGTCGTAGCCCATGTTCCACAGGAGCGGGCCCAAGACCGACCCCTGTGGAACCCCGCATGCCGTGTGGCGCCGGACCATCCGCCCTCTAGCGTCCACGTAGGCGACCTCTCTCCCGTCCAGGTACGCCTCCAACAGCCGCCGCAGGTACGGAGGCACTCCGAAAAAGCGGAGCGCCTCCCGTATGACACCATGCGGCAGACTGTTGAAGGCGTTGGCGATGTCCAAGGACACCGCCAATACTCTTTCGCCCTGAGAGGTCGCCTCCGTGGAGACCTGTTTAAGGAGGGTCAGGGCGTCCAACGTGGAACGCCTTGACCGGAAGCCGAACTGCGCGTCCGAGACGTTTGGCCCTACTTCCTCAAGATGCCGGACGACCCGGGAGGCAACGATCCTCTCGAGCACCTTCCCAGTGTCGTCCAACAAAACTAGGGGCCGGTACGCGGACGCGCAGTCCAGAGGGTGGCCTTCCTTTCCTATGAGGCAAAGCCGCCTCCTCTTCCAGTGCTTCGGGAACTGCCCGACCGCAAGACAGCGGTCAAACAGCTCCCGAAGCCACCCT
The DNA here is from genome assembly GCA_015888305.1 of Antheraea pernyi. NCBI lineage: Eukaryota > Metazoa > Arthropoda > Insecta > Lepidoptera > Saturniidae > Antheraea > Antheraea pernyi. The sequence continues at coordinate 691,607 of MU158857.1, forward strand.
CCCAGATGGTCCAACGCTGTGGCTAGCACCCGGCCCGGGACCCCGTCGGGGCCGGGTGCTTTGCGCCTGGTGGCGCAGAGGCGCTCAATCGCTTCTGCGAGGAGGTCATCTCGCAGAAGGAGCTGGCGGAGAGGCCCGTAAGATTGACTCTCTAAGTGACCCTCTTCGCCAACGGAGGACCGGTGGGAAGAGACGGTGCTTTGCCCGACTCCTCCCGCCACCGTAATCGGACTGGAGGAGATGGGCCGGGGGCATTGTACGATCCCTTGCCGCCCCAACAATCACGGTCTGTCGGTACACCATGCGGTTTTAATCCGTGCGAGTCGAAAATAACCCACCCTCCCCCGGGGAGAGTGGCGTATCCATAAGGGATTTCCCCAGATTAATAAAAAAAAAAGGTTTTACAGCATGACTGGGTCGCAACCACTATGTATATGGCGAAAAAGCTCGTCATAGTGCTTCGCTTCTGCGGGTCGCGTTTCGGGATCAGCCTGTGCATATCCAGCTTTTTGCAGGCCGGTATGACAGCGACGACCAGCGATGGATAGTGTGTCTCTCGGTGGTCACCATTGTTTTTGGATTGTACTATGCTTACCATCAGGTTTAGTACAGTCACTTTGCCGTGCTACAATAAAAAAAATAGAATATATTTCAATCTTTTTTAGAGATGTTTATCTCTTTGCATGAACACGCATCACTGCTAAAGTACTGGGTTTACAATAAAATCATAAAGCATATCCTCGATAGTAACTTAGTCTTTGTTTCATTAAAATCAGGCTACTCTATCAACATTTATTGCAATTTGAATGACGGCTCGAGTTAAATACGAGAGAAGAGTAGTAATCTATACTAATACTAGCGGGCCGGGCGGACGTTGTCCTGCCTTGATAATAAAAACAAATCTAAAATTCAACCGCAGCGCCACCTACCGGATCCAATTGTGAATCTAAACCATGCTCGGATCCACTAGAACACGCAGACAAAATTTCATCAAAATCGGTTCAGCCGTTTAGGAGGAGTTCAGTGACATACACACGTACAGAAGAAATGTATATATAAAGATTATAAAGTTTATTTGTTTGGTTGTGTTGGCGACGCACACGATAAGTAGTTTATAAATAGTATTGGGGGCGCCGCCTGTCAATATGGCGACACCTCTCGCCCTCGTACGTCACCGGCCCGCGGTTAGGCGGGGTGAGGTGGAAATGAGGTGAGACGTGAGGCGAGGCGACGTTCCCCGACGGTGGGCGCGCGTAGAACTCTCGAAGGTGGTATCTAGAGCGCCGGTAGCCCGCGTCGGTGGCGACAGTCGGATGCCGGTATAGTCTTGAAGGTGCACCAACTATGTGTAAGCTACTCATCGTCGTGTGCGTCGCCAA
>MU158857.1:696575-753334 GCA_015888305.1 Antheraea pernyi
ACTCGCAAGCGCCCACACAACCCGCGGCTAAGAAGCCCCGCCCACCCCCGCCAGTCACGATACAGGACAAGTCGCGGTGGACCGCCATCTCCACCACGCTCAAACACTTAGGAGTGCACTACACATCTGCACTAAACACACAGGCCGGAATACAGGTCAAGGTACCCAACTCGGACCAACACCGTAAACTTACGGAATACCTACGAGACCACAAACTCGCGTACTTCACATACGCGCTAGAGGAGGAGCGCCTCCTACGAGTAGTCCTACGCCGCATCCCGGCAGAAATCCCAACAGACGAGATACTAGCGTTCCTTACGAACGAAAACTTCCCCGCTCGCGAGGTACATCGCATGTACCACCCTCTCACAAAGGCCAAGTTCAACTTGGTGTTGGTCATCCTTGACCGCACCAAGGAGGGCAAGGAGATTTTCAATATTACGTCCGTGTGCGGTCTCACGGGCGTAACAGTAGAGCCCCCTCGCAAGTCTCACGCGCGCTCACACTGTCACAACTGCCAGGGCTACGGCCACACGGCTAGAAACTGCCACCTGCGTCCCAGGTGTGTTAAGTGTCTAGGCGACCACTCCACTAGGGAGTGTCCTCGCACCTCGCAGACCCTCCGAGTTGCGTTCTGTGCGGCACCACTGGCCACCCCGCGAACTATCGCGGCTGCCCCCGCGCGCCCCGCACACAACGCCCTCGCCAGGCGAGGCAAGCGCCCAGGGCGCCCGCCGCCGCCGCCCGCCCTCCACCTCCACCACTCATGTCCGTAGAGGCCTTCCCCGGCCTGCCGGGTGCCTTCCGCACCCCGGCAGCGCCCGCGACCACCCCACGCGTGTCACCTTCAGTGCCGCGCGTCCCACCCACCGTGTCTCGTAGGTATTCCGTAAGTTTACGGTGTTGGTCCGAGTTGGGTACCTTGACCTGTATTCCGGCCTGTGTGTTTAGTGCAGATGTGTAGTGCACTCCTAAGTGTTTGAGCGTGGTGGAGATGGCGGTCCACCGCGACTTGTCCTGTATCGTGACTGGCGGGGGTGGGCGGGGCTTCTTAGCCGCGGGTTGTGTGGGTGTTTGTGAGTGCGTTTGTGAGTGCGATTGAGTGAGCGAGACGGCGACAGGGCTGGATCTGCCCGATCGCGATCTCGCGTTTGTGGACGGTGTCGCGGTAGGCACCCGGGTGCCGTCTACGCTATTTTCGCGGCACGGTACTTTTTCTGCGGGGCATCCGGGGCCTGAATCGGAGTCTGAGGGTGTCGCGGGTTGCGAATAGGTCACGTTTTTATATGTTACTCATATTCCATACAACTCGTTACTAGATGGCGCTGCAGCAAATTTGCACGCTTCAATCGATTTCCATAACGATTTATATGTCTAGTTATTTGAATAAGGGCAATACAACTAATGATAATAAACTCGTTGGAAGCCGCGATCACAACTAGTTTAATATATACAAAGATTCTGCGTTGTATCATGTGATTTTTTTAACTTTCACGTCATTTTTATATGCTTACCCAAAGTGGTCATTTCGGATATAAATGATTGTCGTATCCAAGTCATCTCTTTGATAACTTCAGAGGTATTTGATTTAGTTCCAGTATAAAACGCTATTGATTTTGCCGCCTCCTGTATATGGAAAAATATGGCATTTGAATAAAACCAACAATATTAAAGCTTCAATTCGCATCTTAAAATTTGTTCCGTTATAGAGCCTTTAGATAAGATTGTTTGTCATTTAGTTGTTTCCTATTTTATTTATAAATTGGATTATATAATCGTTATTGTAAATTGTCGGTGACATTTTGACCTTTTCAAAATAAATAAATAAAATTTTAAAAGTCAAATGACCCCACCCCACGTTAAATGTATAGAAAAAACATTCTAATTTACGTGCGATTAGATGGCATCGAAAATTTGTTTTTTCTTAAATGTTTTACGCTATAAATTAACGATTTGAACGCTACCCAATTCAAAAAAGCAAACTTGATAAATAATGGACACCCTAATATATATGATTATGTAAATAGCAAATCAGATAAAGAACGTACTTTTACATAATACTCACAGTTTCCATTCCTTTCGCCATTAAGTATACCGGTGACTCCTCCAGTGTACAAATACAAAAGGTGCCTACAGCTGACATTAACAAGGACAAATAAACCATTGTTTGATAATCCAGGTACGCTCCGAGTATGTCTGCAATCAGCATTCCTAATTCATATAGAACCACGCAGCCCGCGGTTAGAGCATCTCTTACGTAGCCTCTGCAGATCTCACTGATGTAGATCGGAGCTATTATAAACATAGCGCCACTTAGCCCGGATATGAACAGTGCTGTTAGAACTATTTCGACTTTGTTACTGAACGCTATAATTGTCCAGGATAACTGAAACGTGAGAAAATTAAATTCATTCATTCAGAAGTCATTCGCACTTTAACTATAGCGTTTAGTTATTAGATGAAGTCATTCGCATTTTAACTATGGTGTTTATAATTTTTTTTCATAACACTAATTTATTCTAATATATATACCTATAAATACGAATTTTGTTTGTTTCTAACGCTTTTACATCTTAACTACTCAACCGATCCTCTTAAAGTTTTGCGTACACGTTAATAGATATATAGAAAACGACTTGGAATACCCCACCTATCTCGATAAAAAACCAACTGCCCACTGTATTGTACATTAAAGCTAATGAATCCGTGAATAAAAGATAGTCAACAATAAAGTAGCGCGAGCTAACCAATAAAAAAGTAGCGCGGGCTAATCAACAATAAAGTAGTGCGACCTAACCAACAATAAAGTAGCGCGAGCTAGTCAAACTTGGGGAAACAGCCGTAGCGTTTTTAAAAAATACAAAATTAAATCACGAATTGAATTTTTAATTCGACCGATTTCTTATATGGTTAAATACAGACTGGCTTTCTTAAACTCTATAGCTTAATTGTAGACTATGCATTCCCATCATACATCATCCGATGTCCGGTGTGTGGGCGAGCGGCGACATCTCGTCAGCATAACAATCTTTATTGTTATAGTGCTAAGAATATAGGGCGATCGGATGATGATGCTGTTATAACTAGCCAATCAACAATAAAGCAGCGCGAGCTAACCAACAATAAAGAAAATAAAAATGTTAAAATGTGGCATTAAAACGTAAACATTATCTAAGTTCTTCACTTATAAAAATAAGTGTAAAAGACACATGGAATTTATTTGAAATTTAATTATCAATAACGGAATAACCATCATTTATGTACTCGAAAGACATCAAAAGAACAGCAGGCCCAGACTGGCTGAAAATAGCTCAAGATAAGGAGAAATTGATGTCTTTGGAGGAGGCCTTTTCCCGAGCAATGGTTGTGCAAAAAAATAAAAAGATATATGATTTTTTCATGTTTATGATTATTATATATCATAAACATGAAAATATATGTTCTATATAAATATATGTTCATGTTTATTCCGCAAGAAATATAAGGCTTTTTATTTTTCTTTTATTTATATATGTACTCGAAGACAATTCTAATTTATGCATATAAATATAATTTATTTATTATCTGTTTGTCTGCTGTCCAATACTGAAAACCCGATATTGATAAGAATTTTCTAGCAATTGAAGGACATTTTAATATATAACTTACACATATCATCAAGCTTTTTCATCATCATCATCACTTATCCCACTTAAGTAGGTTCGGCACAACATGTTTTCTTTTTATATTCTCTCCTGTCAAATCTCATTTCAGTATTCACACCTTTTACGCACATATCATTTTTCATGCAGTCCATCCATACCTTTTTCGGTCTTCCTCTACTCGTATATCGGTCCACAAACATAATCAACACTTTTCTAGTTACATGGTTTTCATCTCTCCTCATGACATGCCCATACCATGCTAATCTATTACTCCTCAACTTATCTATCACTGGTATTATATTCAAACTTCGTCTGATATACTCACTCTTAATTTTATCCATTCTGATCACACCACGCATCCACCTTAACATTCGCATCTCTGCCATATGTGTTTTCTCTCATCCGTTTCTTTCGTAGCCCAGCACTCAGATGCATACAGCATGACTGGTCTTATCATAGTTTTATAAACCTTCCCCTTGAGTTTCAAAGGCATTCGTTGGTCACAAATTACCCCAGACACATTTTGCCATTTCATCCATCCTGCATTTATTCTATTCCTCACGTCCTTATCAATGCCACCGTCGCTTTGTATCAATGAACCGAGATACCGAAAATTATAGCAGGCTAGTAAGGATACACCATTTAAGCCTATAGGAGAAAAACTAGACGTACCACCGAAATCGTAAAACAAATGTTCAGTTTTTGTTCTACTAATTTCCAAACCAACATTCTCCAGTTTTTCTCGCCATTTTTGCAGCTTGCGCTCTGGACCTCGGCAGCAGCTTCTCTAATAAGAACAATATCATCAGCAAACAACATACACCAAGGTATATCTCCCTGTATGTCTGATGTTAATGCATCCATAACAAGAAGAAATAAATAAGGTCTCAAAGCTGAACCCTGGTGTAAACCTACAGCCACATTGAAATCATCGGTAACTCCAGCTTCGGACATAACGTGTGTTTTGGCTTTTTATCATCAAGCTTTTTATAGGATCGAAATAATAATTATCAATTTGGACCGAGGTACCCCAGAATCGATAAAAAAATTAAGCGGTTCAGTAGTAAGTAAGACAGTCTATAATAAATTCAGATGAACGCGTTCTTCAAAAGGACAACAGACCTTAAAATAAAATTCATATAACGTTAATAACATTATTATCATTATTATTGTCATTAGCCTATAAGAAACCCACTGCAGGGCCATAGGTCTCTTCCCAGGAAGGTATGAGTATAATCACCACACCAGCCCACGACGTATTGGCGACTTCGAACTCTTAGAAATCCACTGTTCTGTGTTTTCCTATATACAGTAATCTACAAGAACATTTCTCAGGTTCAAGTTTCCTCATGACGTTTCCCTTCAAACCAGTACACCACCACGACTTTCATAACATCATTTTAAGCTATTACTGGTATTAGAAGTCGAAACTTACCACACACAAAGCAGATGAAATGAGAGCACAATACTTTCTTCCCAATTTGTCTAAACATATTCCAGCAACGGGGATGCTTATTACAGCCCCTATAAGCGGTAAAAAATCAAATAATATTTCTTCGGTATCGGTCCTTATTCTGTTTAGGTTTATAGTTTTTGTTTCAGAAAATTTCAACGTATTGGAAGGCCACGAGAACATAACCCCAATACCTAAGCACATTAAACATGATACGAAACAGAACAACATCGTATTTCAAGATATTTGAAAATTACAGCTAATACGTTAAGCACGTGGAATTTAGAAATATAACTACTCATAGTTTTGAAATGATTTGAACAGATTCACAACACATGAATAAGCAAATTTTAAACAGATGCGACATGTCATTCTTATTACCCTTTGTCTCTGAGAGACATAAAAGATTACATAAAATTTAGTGGTATGGCGTACTTTTAAGATATTTGTTAACCCCTGAAATCCATGAGAGCTTAATCTCCTTATGATGCACTGGTCAAAAGACTCTTAGCAGCACAAGTAAAAAAAATAAAAGCATAATCTGCCATTTTCAAATTTGAGCCTACAAAAATCAGCCGAGTGGTTAAGGCTAATTTCATGTCGTTATTTTTTTTTATATCGTAGGAGGCAAACGAACAGATGGGTCACTTGATGTTAAGTGATCACCACCGTCCATAGACACTTGCTACACCAGGGGAGTCGCAAGTGCGTTGCCAGGCTGTGTTTGGTGGAGGGGGGAGAGAAAGTCGGCCTCCGGCGTTCTCACTGATCTAACGAAACACAACAATACAAGCACTATTAATTTGCGTCGGTTTTGTGTAAGAGGGTAGTACTATCCCGGGTGAGCCGGCCCATTCATGCTGACACCAGTAATAGCTTCAGCGTGCCTCTACCACCTACAAAATTGTGTATAAACGAAAACATACTTTAATTCTGTATTATTATTTACTCGTTTAAATTTTAAACTTCAATATTACTAATATTTAACAGCATAAAAAGTGTAATATGTACTAATACAAGCACATCAAGTAGATTCATTGTTCTGATTTTTTTTATTATATGCTTTTAGTTTATATACGAAGAACATCAGGTGATTCTATAGTGGATATCTTACTGTATATCATTGAATAGTTTGGTAATTACAGGTCAAAATTTATTATATAAATTAGCTATTTTAACTTAATTATGTAGCAGTGACATTTATTTTGTCACTGTAATTTCACAGGCGTAATTGTTTTCTGGTACTCGCCTTATATGGGCACCAACAAACTATTACATATACACTAAACTCTCGCCCAAATAGCTCCTTAACCTTATATGCTGTAACGAAAATATACATTTTGGGAATTATAATCATAATATTATATGAAAAATAGGAGCCACAGAAATATTTATAGTTCGTTTTCTGCATTTTTTAACTGTTGTCTTTTTCAGGCTAACGACAGCGCCGCACTCGTGGCAGGCGGTGGTCGGGTCCCCGCGTGCGATCCGGTACAGGTACCACCCGAAACAACCGTGTCCGGTTAGTATCTGCACCAGTCGGAACGTCAGGGAGCCCCACTACCTAGACATCCACTCCCGCAAGACCGGGCGGACGGCGTCTACGGTAAACCGTCCGAACCGCTCGTCCGCCAAGTCCTGCTGCCACCTTTGGACGGCGTCTTCTCTGAGACGCCGTCTCCGCCCCTGACACAAGAGAACCTGGTTCGCATTTTAGTATATAGCAATTGAACTTAGATCTACCCGTGTAAACGATTCCAAACATGTGTATTTATTTTAGCTCTATATCATATATTACCTTCTGCCCGCGACTCCCTCCGCGTAGATTAGTTACTTTCCGTTAACACTAATACGAGCGGAAGCTCTCAAAAGGAAAAAAACTATTTCGAAACATTCTCCATTGGTGTTCCGCTCCTATTGGTCTGAGCGTGGTGACTGGACTTCCTCGATAAATGAGCTATTTAACACTGAAGAAAAAGTATTTTCTAAGATTAACGCGTTCAACCAAACAAACTCTTCAGTTTTTATAATATTATAGTATAAATGTATAGCCCTTGATTATATTAATCTATGCAAAACTATAGTCGAAGCTATTTACACTAGGATAATGCGCCTAAAGCCTAAGCGAGATAGAAGCATTAAGATGAAACATGAAGATGTGTCAAACAGTTTAAGGATAAATTAGTATTGTTTTACGGGAAAACATTAAAATAAATTACGTCACTTAGATTTGAAAATATAAACAAGGCATATTAAAATAACAACAATGTTTCATAGCACAAGAAATAAATTATTATTTCCTTTAACGAACTCTCTCACAAAAGTGACCAAACGACAAATTTATTTTTGGTCAATTGTCCTAAAAACATATTACGTTACCTAAAAGTCACATTGTGTTTAAAAACAACTGTCATTGTCGCAAAATAATAATACTAGAACTTGTTATCTAGTCCAAAGAGTGTGGCTAAAAGAACGCGTTAGGGCATGACTGGTTTCAACTTAGTATTCAAAAGTTGCGTTTCGCTATGGCTCGCCTAGGATTGCAGCCCTTTCAGCTTGATTGTACATACGTTGAAGCAATCACTTAACATTACATAAACTGCACGCTTATTTATTATTTCATGACATAACAAAGTTATTCCACCCGTTATCTCATTTCGTCTTGAGTACGTTAGTTAAGGATTGTCTGTAGCATTTTTGTACTTGAGTTATTGTAACGTCTTATTTAACTGCTGGAGTAAACCAATAAATTTTTAACTTAAAAGTAGTTCACAATACTTAAACTATCATTAAGTGAAATTTAATGATAATAACAAGAGCATTTTACAGACGGCAGCAGCTTAGTGAATATAGTTTGCACTTGTCAGTATGTACTTATTTTAAAAACGCAAGTGATGAAAATTACTTTTAAAATAAAGATGCATATGGAAAACAACGCCGTGGTGGTTGAGCGGTTTGACCAGTGGAATATCAATCCTATTTCCCTTCAAAACCCGGCATCTACCAACGAATTTCTCGGAATTCCCGTAAATATACTAATTTAAATTGGTAACACTATCGGCTGACGGTGAAGGAAAACATCGTGAGGAAACCCGAACCTCTGAATCGTTCTTATAGTGAAGCCGCATGTGGGATAATATAGTAGAACTGTGGAGATCTCCGAGTTTGAACTTGTTAAGACGTCGTGGGCTGGTGTGGTGATTATGCCCATACCCTCCTTCGGGGAGAGGCCTATGACCTTATAGTGGGTCTCTAATAGGCTAATGATGATGAACGTCGAGAGAATTTAAAAGTATGACGCCACTCATATGTCATCACACTAACCATTTAATCATTCAATCGAGTAAAATTAAACGACATTAATAACTAAATCAAACACTTAAATAGTACATACAACGATATAATTTTAAATATAGTTACGGACGGTCCGACGAGTCGAGCGATTATGTGTAATATGTAGTTTTTGAACTGAAAACTACTTTAGGCGCGTTGTGGCAGGAGATAAATTTATAATTTCGCGGCATATGCTAGTAAGTACGACCGATCGTGCTGCGCTTAGACTTAAGACTTAAGCAACATGCCGCTTGTGTATATGTAATATAGATATTTTGTATTGAGATTGTTCCATCTTTAATATATGAATTAAAATCTGTAAAAATTATACATAACTATTATTCGGAGCGTCAATAGATGTGAAAACTAGACTAATCATAATTTCAACTTACAAATTATTAAATTTAAATAATTCACACTATAACTAATTTAAAAATTCAAACGAGAAGACAGTAATTCCATTGTTTACACTTCTGTCGGTAATCCTTGTGACTGCCTCTATTTTTTTTAATGACTCGCTGTTGACGTCACTTCTCTTTACAGCTTCACCGTGCGTCAAGCACCGTCTTAAGCAAGCGCTTAAGACATTTAGCCAAAATGGCAACTAGCGCTAGGATATTACAGTAGCCGGACCTCGGCCTGGATTATTGCCTTGTATGCAATATCCCGTATCGGACTAAATTATAAATGCGAGCTAGGCAAACCAAACATGAATGCGTTGGGGAGATACATATACGTCGCACAAACGCGTATATATATTTCAAATCGGTCAATTTTGTCTAACTAAACAAAAAGAGAAAAACGGTTCCTTACGGGAACTATGTATCTACTATGTGTGTAGGATGCAGTATGGGGTATATTTGCTGGTCATGATAGCTATACTCTTGCAAGGCTTGTGATATGACCGAGGGGCGCAACGACGGGTGTGCGCGAGCGAAGTTAACCTCCCGTCCACTTGTGTCGTGACTATCATCGGTCGCTATCTTAAAGCATTCAATTAATGACAAACAGCCAATAGTAATCAAATGGTGTTAATATTGGCTATAAACGACTAGTCAATGGTAATTTAGTACGAGACTTATATACTTAATATTTCTCCTTTTTTGTCACCATATTTACGCATGTCGGCGCATCATAGCACATCCCTAATTGATATTGTAAATTATCATACAATATTATATTATATATAACTAGTCTGGGCATCAATACTGTTACATAAAAACTTTTCTTTTTTTTTCAACTTTTTAATTATTTTGAGTTTGGAACACGTATATTATTTTCAAAATCTTTCAATTTTGCACCATTTCACATATTTTTTCGTGTTCATTATCAAATTAAAATATGGAATAGAGTATTAAAGAAAATAGGATTGCACTGATCGCCTTGCACAAAGTGGATATGGAGCCTTTGGCCATATTCCAGACACCACATGACATGGACATGGACATGGTGGTAGAGCCACGCTGAAACTATTATTGATTTCAGCATGAATGGGTCGGCTCGCCCGGGGTAGTACCACCCTCTCATAGAAAACCGACGTGAAGTAACAGTGCTTGCATTGTTGCGTTTCGCTCGGTCAGTGAGAGCGCCGGAGACCCATCTCCCCTCCCCTCTCCTCTCCCTTTCCCTCCGAAAGATGGCAACGCACTTGCGATTCCTCTGGGGTTGTTAGTGTCCATGGATGGTGGTGATCACTTAACAGCAGGTGACCCACATGTTCGTTTGCCACCTATGACATAAAAAAAAAAAACCTCAAAACTTTGGTATCAGCCGTATGTTCCTATGTATCAACAGATACAACAACACTTCCACTGTCGAAAACTAAAAAAGACTAGAAGAGACTAGAAAAGAAAGTGCTGTTAGAACTACAAAGACTGTTAATGCCGTTAAAACCAGAATTCGTCGAAACTCCATTAGGAAGCAAAAAATCTTATCGCAAGAAATGAAGACTCCCGCTAGGACTCTGTCCCGTATAATAAACAAGACCTACTTATCGTCGATATACAGGACATGCCATAAATCATTCTTTACAAATATAGAGATGTGGTGATGTGAGTGGATTGATCAAAACGCCTTCTGTCGCGATACGCAGGTGAAAGGCACAGAAATAACCTCTTTACCGATGAAAGAAATTTCACGATTGAAAAATACAATAAGCAAAATGATAAAGTGTACGCTCAAAGTTCTAAAGAAGCTGCTCAAGTGGTCGAAAAGGTACAATGTGCTCATCGCCTTGCGTCAATGATGGTTTGGTGGGGCGTGTCATATCAAGGAGTCCCAAAACTACATTTTGGTGAAAAAGGAGTGAAAACTTCAGCCATAGTGTATCAAGATACAGTCTTAGATCATTTTGTGAAAACTCTTAACAATACACTTTTTTAAAATATACCGTGGACTTTCCAACAGGACTCTGCTCCTGGTCACAAGGCACGAACTATCCAAGTCTGGCTTGAAACCAACGTCCCGGACTTTATAAAAGCTGAAGGCTAACCCTTAGCTAGCCCAGACCTCAAACCTTTAGACTTAAAATTATGGTCAGTTTTGGAGGACATGGCCTGCTCTAAACAACACGGCGACATTGAGTCTCTTTAAAAATCTTTGGAGTACGCAGTGGCAAAATTTCCCTTGGAAACAGTAAAGCCATAGATTCGTGCCAAACAGATTAAAGGCCTGTATAAAAGCCAAAGGTGGCCATTTCGCATAGAATATTTTTTTTATTTTTTTGCTGAGACTAATAAATATGAAGGTATAAATTTTTATAATATTAAATTACTACATTAAAAACAAATGCATTTTCATATGTAACAGAACTTATGGCCGAAATAGGTATATTATGGAATATAATTACCTTTAATTTAGTTCACGTGTTTGAATAATCTACTGATTCCATAATGCCTTCGACATTAGACCTTGAACCTAGACAACAATGTCAAGGTACGAAGCATGTTATAAAAAAATATTAAAATTATTAATCACAAAATTAATCTCTAATTAGTATAATAAATACATTATATTTCAAGTTTTATCATAATTAAATTCAACAATAACTTAATATATCATTATATTATTATTAAGTAGCATTTAATTAGTTTTTATAGTCGTAATGTATGCTTTGGTTGCAAATAATTTAAGAAGCGTATTGTATTTTACAGAGTAAGTGAAGCAGGTAATTCATTATTTATTTCTATTTTCAAAACATTTTCCCGTTGAGGTAGGGTTTTTCTATCGCCTGCCTGGTTAGCTACCACTCTCAAGTTCTAAATCTGTCGACAAGCATCTATAGTTGTGTTCCGGCAGCTGCACTTGACAGGCAGTCCCTCTAGATTTAACGTGCTTAGCGCGGTCTTTGGAAGGAGAAAACCTTGTTAGAAAGTTACCGAAAGAGAACACCTAGTCTCTTTTTCTCTTCTTTATTTATGCATACTCTTGATCTGCACCTTTTTTCTGCATTTGTTTATTTTATTAGTTATATTAAAAATCATATTAAATGTAAGCAACACTGTAATATTTTTTGGCTTAACCATTACATATATATTTACATTATATACATCAACATTTTAACTGAGATTATTGTTTTTACGACTACTTCATTTTTATAGCCATTTTTAAATTACAATCCACAATGTCCACGGCCCGAAGTATGGACCTACTAATTGAGTCGTCAGTCACGTCGGTATAGTAGACACAGGTATTGGTGTATCTGGATTTTAGTATAACATGTGAAACGTTATCGTTGATTTGTATCCTTCTGTTCAAAGTTCGTAGAATCAACACCGATTTAAAGGTTAATTCCTGGGATTTGGACTAGGAAAACATAGTTAAAAAGTTATAGAGGAGGAGACAACCTCCATAAATATCTGAGAGGAGAATGGTAGGAGAGGAGGCGTCTTCGTTACTGCAGGTCAAATCAAAGAGGGAAGGAGCAGGGGACTTGTCCTTCTATTTCATTAGTTCGGTGGACATGTTCGGACGGTGTCAAAGAACCGGCCCCAGTCTGCGTGGCTAATGGCTTGCAGCCGCAGTTGTGTCGGAGCATGCTCGCGTGAATCCAGGGGTAGTCCCATAGGACGGGGGACGATGCATTGTGGAGTTATTTAGTCAGTAGGAGGAGTGACACTAACCATACTCCCTTAAGCCACTAGGTATCCCAAGATGTATATTTACCATCTTGGATTACACCATCAAATGATTATAAATACTACTATAGAAGATGTGAATTAAGGCTGCTTTTTGAACGATATAGCAAACTAGCATGTAGTTCATCTGACAATAATCGTCCGTATACTTTAAATCGCGCGAAGAAGTGCTAATATCAATGCTTTGTGATAATATTGTTTCTATAGTTCAAATAGGTACTGCTACTACTTTTAAAGCCTATCTCACCTTACATTTGCAGGACTTCGGGCAACTAAGCGTTGGTATTCAGAAAGCCCTTACAGGTGAATCATAGCAAAGTTTATGTATAGTTATTCTAACATATTGCAACGAGGTATTTTATTGATTAATTCGAGAGTTAATAAAATTGTAGTGATTTAAAATTATTGTTTTATTTAATTAACCTATCATTCGAAGTATAAAAGTATATCTGGAGCATTATAGAATATAAAAATATATTTAGCAACAGGTTAATTAAATCAAAATTACGCAATAATACATAAATATCGGACTTGGCGTCTTAATGATTCTGGGATCAAAAACTTGAGAGGTGTCAAGGGACACCCGGATGGAACGAAGTTCCTTTCGATTAATTAGTGAAGGAATTGTAATAAAAAAAAATATTTTTTTAAATTTATAATATTTTTTTTTATTATTATTATTTACAAAAAACCTGTATACACTCAACAAAAATAATCGTCGCGACACCACTGCGAAATAGAAATGAAAATATCTGGCTTGCTTTCTATAAGAGAGAGAGAGAGACCGACAGAGAAACATGCGCACGCCGCACAGCTTACAATAGCTTACTATAGCAAAAAGTGTCGTTACAACTTTTCGTAAGAATTTTAACCGTCTAGCCCCCTTTCACAACGCGCGATAAGGAACTTCGTTCCAATAACTTTAATAACCTATTTACTTAAATTTTATAACTTTGCCGATTGTAATGACTGATTTAGAATACAATGTTTTTTTTTTCAACATTGCTGTTAATTATTGTATTAACGTAAAATATTCGTACAATTTACTTTTTCCCTAAAAAAATCGTACAATTCATAGTTTTTAAATGTAAAAATAATACAAATATGTAAAATAAACTGTTCACGCTAATACGGACATAGTTTATTTCCTAAGTTTTTTTAGTACTTATTCTTAATTCTATTTAATTCTTCTATATCAAACTACATTTTAAGGCCGTATCGATGTTTATTGTCTTACTAACTGCGACCAGTTCGTCATTTAACAACCAAGGGCGTTTGTCAAAATTAGAGAGAGATATTGAAGCTATTTGAATTTGGAAACATTTACTTTTTATTAAATTTTCCTTTACTATACGATAGTCCAAGTTCCCAAAGCTGCCAGACACAACATATTTTTAAATAGATGAAACCGTATGCCTTGAGTAATATTTATATACTTATAACGCTTTGGCACTCACAGAGTTCGAGACTAGGAGCGATGTATAGACATCACGAGATAAAGGTGACTATAAATAAGAGCTACTTTACTTACATTTAAATGGTTGATTTTTATATATATTGTGTATAACATATATATGTTTAAGAAAGAAAAGAAATGTATATATTATGTCCGACTCGCATGGACTATACATGGTGTACCGACAGACCATAATTGTTGGGGCGGCAAGGGATCGCACTCGCTACCTTACCTATACAGAGGCAGACTGGGTACGGATGCTAACTTTTTTTGGAGAAAACAAGGAATTTAATCTTTTGAAAAAGAAAAATTGAAGTATTTTGACAAGAAACAAAGTCATTTTTCATATTTCAATTTATATTTTCTTGAATACATTTTGTTTATAAAAAAACGCTGAAAATTGGTTGTCTTTTAAAGTTTTATAATTACTTTTATTATACTTATATATAACCTATACTATAAATAAATTATATAAATAAAAATATATAACTTAACTATATTATATATAACTTTTATTATTCTAATACGGTTTATTATTAATTAATAAAGTTTTGATCGTATTTGGTAACCCAAAATTCATAGACTACCAAGTTGTCATAAACCTAAAGAATTAGGTCTTATTAAACAACTTTTGTATTGCGTCAATCGATAATCCCCTGGTCTCTGGCAAGAAGAAAGCACAAAAAATCGATGTTGCAAAACTCATGGCAGCGAAGAAATAGAAGATGCAAGAAATACCCAGCGACGATAGAGCCAATGGGAAGATATACAGCATTATGAAGTTACAAAGCCAAGACCATTCCATCACTAACGTAGACATCATGCTTTTTACCTGAAATAGTATAATTTAGTTAACCGTATGGATTTGTATTTAGGTCGTTCCTACTTTTTTAGACTATGTATTATTGGGACAACCCAAAAACATTAAGATATCCATACATATAAATATAGATACAATTCACATAAAATACCCATACATTTTTCAATTTTATTTTTTGTTTTATAATAAAAACGATCACACGTGTGAAACTTTGTGTATTATTTAAGCTTGTTATAAAAAATATGGTAAATAATAAAATCTATCTAAGATTATGTTGACTGGCGCAAAGGATTCCAAAGTAATTGAAATTTCGTTTCTAAGATGGCGCTTTAGAAATATCACCAATATTTAGAAATATCACCGGTTCGAAAAACAATCCAGTCATCGCAAGAAACTCAATCCGGTTTATCTCTTTAACGCACATATTTTCATAATATATCATATATTATAGTTACACTCATTTTTGGTGGATGTGACAGATATGCCGATTCCAGACATTCTTTTGACATAGTGCCTACTTATACTTATAGTTTGGGTAAATTTATTGGGGTAAACATAATCTAGGAACTTCTAGGTTTAAGTAGCCATCAACTATTGTCTTTAAACCTTCCTCGTTCCAGACAATGTGTATACACAGTTTAAGACATTTGACACATCGAAACCAGTCAATGTAATAGATTTTCCAATATATATTTAGTAATCGTTATCAATTTACAGTTTCACCAGAAAAATATTAATTTTATATATACAATACGGCGGTGACAATAATTGCAGTGCACAAACAAATTATTTTCAGGCCAACATAAGTAACAGAAGTGGACGATATTCCGTCCGTTGGTCACATTTACTCCTGGCTTCACCAAGTATAGCGTATATTATAAATATAACTTTTATACAGTAAAAGCAATTTACTCACTTCAGGTAAGAATACTTCTGCAAGAATCACATAAGGAATTGTGCCAGCCCCGAATGTATAGAAGATGATGTACAAGTAAATTAAAAGAGCAGACAACCACTTCGGACCCCACTGCAGCTGTGTCTGCGTTCCTATTAAGACACATAGTGTTCCAGTAACCACGGAAGAGAATATGATCAGAGGCTGCAAGAAAATATGTAACTATGTACATATGTAACTGTGTATGTAATGTCCGTCAGTCGCACTGACGGAGCAGGCCTACCCTAATCAGGAGACGGTCACGCACACACAGTCTGTCTCCTTCGTCTGTCGAAACTGTGCAATGGGAACATGGGGCCCCGGCCCATCTTCCCTAGGCCCAGTAAGGGTCATTTAACCTAGATTCTCTCTTTAATGAGCCAAGTAGAATTACGTCTCAGACTACAACTTGTATACGGTGGGAGACGGTCTGATCATAAAGGACTACTTCTTAAAATAGATTGTGGCAAGCTAAGAGTTCACTGTAAGAATAAAACTAGACTTACATCCAAAAGCAGATTAGATCGTTTTAATAACATTGTACAAAGATTATCTGCTAAGAATTTTAATAATTAAGACCCAAATGAGGATTGTGACGGCGTGTTTGACATAATAAGGACTGCATTAAATAAACACTGCCCAACAAAAGTTATTGGTTTAAAACAAAAAAATTGTTTTATAGAATGGGCTACCATAGGAATTTAAAAAAGTAGAGACTGGCTATACCACCTGTATTATAGGAGATCATTAACTAGTAACGAATCCTTTCTTATGTCAGAAATTATTCAAAAAATTTTAAACGTTACACAAACGTGTAACTGTTAGTGCTACATTTTTACGAAATAAAATTCTTGGATCTAATAATAAAGCCAAAACTGTCCGGCATATTATAAATAAATAATCAGGGAAAATAAATAATAATTCGCAAAATCTGAATGTCGACGGAGTACATATTTACAACAGTCCAGAGGTAGTAACTGTTTGGTTTCACACAATCAAAATGAACTACTGACACTGGTGCAACGTTACTAAATCATATTTTTGGGGCTTGAGAAGCATCGCAGGATGCAACTGGTGTGTTTTGTAATCTGTCTAAAGTCTTTAACTGCGTTAACCATAGTACCCTTATTCTGAAATTAAAACACTATGGTGTTAGTGGACCTTCTGGTCTCCTATTTAGAAGATCGTTATCACAAAGTTAGTGTAGATGGGACAACGTCAGCGGAATCGTCGGCGTTCCACAGGGTTCTATTTTAGGGCCGTTTTGTTCTTGGTATAAATAAATGATTCGCCACTAGTGGTTGATAACTGTGATGGTATGGTTATTTTCGCGGACGACACTTCAACTATATTTAAGGGAAAAAATAGATTCAGAGTTTAGTTACGTAGATAATATCTTCCATAAAATATCCGATTAGTTTGCATTAAATAATCTGTTTCTTAATACCGACAAAACAAAATGTATAAGATTTACCTTGCCTAATGTTCCGCTTACTTATGTAGAGTCGAGCGAGATCGAAGGCAATCTAGTAGGCTTAGTTGACAATACTGTGTTCTTGGGTAATTACACTTGAAACGAAATTACAATGGCGTCCTCGTGTTATAAAATTGGCGGGATAATTAATTTCTGCTACGTTCGCAGTTCGAAAGATTCGCCAGCTAAAAGATATTGCAACAGCCAGGTTCGTCTACTTCGCTTACTTTCATAGCTTAATTTCTTACGGTAGTTTGATGTGGGGGACAGCAGTTGAGTTGGAAACCAAATTCATACTACAAAAACGGACAGTTCGAGCAACTATAATACCTGGTCTCATGGATAATTATAAACTATGTTTCAAGAAATCCGTATTTGAACTCTGCCCTCGCAACATATTCCCGATAATTGATTGTATGTCTACAAAAACTTAGATAAGCTACATGTAGTAAAAGATCAACATAATTTAAATACTGGAAACATTATCAAATTAGCCATTCCATGCTTCAGGCTCACTAAGACCAGTAACAGTTTTTTAGGTAATAGTTATTAGCTTTTATAATAAAGTCCTAAAGTATATTACCGATTTGCTGATTTAAGCGGTTCAAACAATTATGACGTCTGAAAATGACGCCCTTCTCTGTGCATCCACAAAAAACGAATGTAGCTATTTATGTCTTGTGAAAATATATGGCATGAAGAGATAAACCAAATCGAGTTACTTGCAGGTTCTTCTCGATGACTGGGTTGTTTGTCCGAATAGCTTTCACGTTCATAAGCGCTTTCTCAGGGCCTAAATTGAATTAAGTACATTTCGACTTTGAATAACTGGAAATATCATTGCAAAAGGCAAACTGATAAAACGAAAGTGAATTGATTACCCTTCTTCCGAGTGCATCTGTTAAGTACGCAGACACAATTCCTGATACAACTGACAATATAGCTGCCAAGATACTGCATAAGTTAGCTGACATTACGGCACTAGGTACCGCTTCCTTGAATAAAGGTTCCAAATACACTTGTATGATAGAAAACCCTTGTAATACGTACGACGATATAAGAATTAGGCTCACTGTCATCTGTTTTCGACTTGCAAATATTTTTTCTGTAAAAATACATTACAAAATGCACACAAATCTAGCAAAAGAAACACTTTTATCTTCTTTTATACCGTGTGATAAATACTATCTTAGCACGTAAATTGCTGTTTTGAATGTGATACAATTGACCATATTGCGTATGTTTTACATATATATATATATATATGTTTGCGCCTAAACACGTCGAAATCGTGTTTGGGTATCGACCTGATAATGTCCCACCCCTGTTCCACCCCCCGCCCGCTCCAGCCACTCATATATAACAATTAGTCGGACCACGTTCGAGTTCGGTCTGTCGCTAGGTATCACACGCTCGTCTCATACGAAATTGTCACACGCGCCTACGCATATAAAAAGGGGATAGGAGAATAAGACTCGGCAACGACGTGGAACACGTTCCTATTCTACCCTACACCTATTATGATGTGAATTCACAAACACGAGTTCGCTTGCATTTGGGAAGTAACCACTAACATTGTTTCTTTCCCCACATTCTCTTGTCATCAAATATTTCATAATACAGTCCACTACTCTTTACCACATCAATATGTGTATATACACTACTATATGCAAATGTTAACTAACAAAAAATCATTATTTATTTACTCAAGGATATAGCTTTCTTAAAAGTGACATACAACAAACGTTGCACACAAAAATATACTCACTAAAATAATTGACGAACGATACTTTTTCTCGTTGCTTCATTTCATCTTGAGTCCCTTTTGTGGTTGAATTCATGGTATCTGCGGAAATGGTTATGAAAGATTCAGTGATATTTCAAAGTTCTCAGTTGCTCAACAATCAATGTTTGTTGTAAAACTTACTGTAATCACTACAAGTATTTTTCTTTTAATACTTTTAATGAAGTCTTCATTAGAGACATTTACCAAATTTACCTTCAACTTCTGGATACAAAGTGCGTCGTATTTTGCTGAGTTCCTCAAGAACTTCCATCGAATATCTATTTTTCATTCTGTAAAACGCTATCGATTTTGCAGCTTCCTAAAATATTATTAAAGTATTTAATAAAAGAAATAAGATTTATTGTTATTATCTTTTAAGTTAGGTTAGCATAGTATGAGGATAGATGAAAACTATGTGACTAGAAACATTTTGAGTATGATAGTGGATGGATATAGAAGTAGAAGAAGACCGAAAAAGGTGTGAATGGATTATGCGGAAGATGATATATGTGTAGGAGATAGTGGAGCAGGAAAACATATTATATCGACCCTACTTAGGTGGGATAGGGGTAAGAAGATCTTTTAGAACGACATGTAGGCATCGAATCAACAAACGTCTTTTTTCGATAAAAGTAAAAGCATTCCGTGGTATTTATCAAAGAACTAACTTATACTCACATGTTCAGAACCTTTCGCCAAAAGAGTAGTCGGTGACTCTTTCAAAAAGCACACAAGCAATACACCAGTGAAAGACATCGCTAAGCATACATAAACCATAGTGCTATAGGTCAAAACCCCTCCAAGTAAGTAGGAGACCATAAGTCCAGTACCGTAAAACATAATTGGGCAAGCGGTCATAGTCCCACGTATGGAGTCCTCGCAAATCTCACTCACGTATACTATAACCACCATGAAAATGGCATTGCCTAATCCGCTTATAAAAATCGCGGTGAGAATTATTTCAACTTGTTTGCTCGCTGCTATCATTATCCAAGCGACCTGTGGAATATTTTTTTTTAAATTTTCTTGATACATTCTATTAAAGTTTATTTGTATTGGACTATCTATGCTCGTGGCTCCACATGCATATATATTGTAATTAGATACAATTAAATAAGTTTTGCATTCTTTACTTTGTAATCGACAATAAAGTAAGATTTTCTGACAATGCATGTTGCATTGATGAGGAAGGTTAAATACAAGGTATAAAATAAGATGGCTTGAAACATTGCCAACGGAATATACCATCAGCCACATGGTCAATTACTTTTGACTAGTAGGCGCCCAGATGTCGACATTCGACCATAGTTCATTGATTTTTTAAGTTTGAATTTTATTAGGGTTAATATTATTGTTGAATGTAGAATGAAAAAGGGTAATTAGAACGTAAGAGTAAAATAATACATACAGTCGAGCATAGCAACCTCCTTCACAACTTTTTTGAAGTCCTTTATTAACTGATGTCAAAATGTATTTTTTTATTTACATGCGTGTATATGTTGTGTAAAATTGAAGCAGTAGTGTGAGTAATGCATATTTTAATTAATTTAATGTACTTCTAATGCATTTTATATAAAATAAATAGCTTTCTGTACTTCTCCTCCATATAAACTTTAACTATGTCAAATCTCACGTTCATCCGTTCGCCCAATTCCGTTAAAAAGGGATACAAAGTTTAGGCTTCACGTATTAATATATATGATGATGATTATGGTGTCATGGTTAAAATATATTCCTAATATCTTCATAGCACGAATTATTTCATATTGTTCTGATAGAAACAGCAGAATGCAGATATATATATATTATGTTGAATGTCTATAATACAAATCTTTATATTTGATTCAATATTGGCTAAGAATTATTAGTATTTCAATTAGATATTCTTGATTGTCTTACCACAAATGGCAAAGAAAACAAAATCGTAGTCCTCTTCCTTCCTAATTTGTCCAAAAGGAGGCCTGAAATCGCCGTGCCTATTACAGCACTACCAGATTGCAGGCTGCCAAACAATGATACCTCCGTTTCTGACATAGGCCGATTGAGGGTCGTGTCGTTTGATGTAAAAATGATCACAGTGGAAGACGGCCACACTGTTATAATACCCATAATGATGCAGAGGTAGCACACTGAAATACTTGGATGTTAAATTATTCTACAAAATATCAAGAAGAAGGAGCAATTTTTTATACGGTTGCAAACGAACATGCGGGTCACCTGATAGTAAGTGATCACCGCCGCCCATGCGACACAAGGGTAAGCTCGTTTCTTAAAAGATTGAAAGTTGTAATGGTCCGCAAAACGCTGCCGCTAAGAGTTCTTTGCAGAAAACAAACGTACGTGGAAAAAACGCACGTGAGAATCGCACAGTAGATGACTTCCAACCATCGAGATGTCACTGATGGAATCTCAGTCCGTGACGAGTGCGTCGAGACGTCAGAATTAGTGGCAGGCTTCAGTGTGGGTGATAAAATTATTTTAATTCACTTGAAACGAATTGTAAAAAGTGAATAAAATCGAGAAATAGGTACCGCATAAATTGACTGAAGCACACAAAAAAACACGGATGGAGTAATGCGTTAAATTACTCAATCGTCATAAAGACGAGGGAGTTTTGAATTGTATTATTACACCGGACGAAAAACGGATTCTTTTCGATAATAAATGCTCGTCAAATTGATTGAACCCAGGAAAACCGGCCACATCCTGTTGTAAGCGAAAGTTGACTCAGAAAAAAATATTGGGGAGCATTTTGTGGACCGGTGTTGGTGCCACACGCTACAGCGTCCTAAGATCTGACCAGACGGTTACGGTAGATCTGTATTGTTAATGTTAGCAAACCGTTATGAAAAAGCTAGCCGTTAAATAAACGAGACGAGTCATTTTTTCTAGTTCACAGCCGTTGCTAAACAAGACCTCATACGTCACGTCACCACAGAAGGTCGCTAAATTAGAGGACCTGTGACTGGAGCGACTGGAATGTCTCCGACACCTGCCATACTCCCCGCATCTGGCTCCAGCAGATTACCACTTTTTTCGGAGCTTGGACAATTCCTTGCAAGGAAGAGCATTCAATTCCGATGAGGAAGTCCCAAATGCTTTCAGAAATTGTATTATGCTTAAAAAAATATATTTAATTAAGGCGTTTGGGCTTTCTAACGTTTGAGTCAGAGTGCAAATAAAATACAGCAAACCAATGCTCAACGCCAAAAACAATTCCGGAAGAATAAAAAAAATATACAAAAATGTGGAACGTTAGATTCGAATCTTGCCAGGTGAATATTTAGACAGAGGTAATATTTATAGAGGAAACTCTGCACTCGATTCTCATTTTAAATTAATTAGAAATTCAAAATATTAACTTGACCTAATTGTCTAAAAATATACCAAATCCTCTAAGTATCTATCTCACAGCTCACATCCTTATCTGATACATTTAATTTGAGTATTAATAATGATCAATGGCAATACACAACAAAATCCTGATTTTTGGGCAGAATTGAATCTCTGTTATAGGTATCTTATTACAGTTATCATAAGGCAATAATTTCTATGATAGAACATAATTACGAGATTTTCTTTTTTTGTAATTATCTCCATATATCGTATAATTTACTATCTTGTATATAATTTTTTTTATGAATAAATATTTTTCCTGAAATATTGAATGAAACTTTCTGATTCGTTTAGATTATTTGCTTTACAAAAAAAGCATTAAAATATACAGATTTCATTTCAAATAACATTCGGATCCCTAGAAATTATTACTGTTGATAATAAGGGCATGCAAATCGGTGCCACATCCTATTTATGAACGAAATTGTTATAAAGTATTTTACAATATTAAAATACTAAAGTATAATTAAAAAAAAAGAATTTCAAGGAAATGTTTTTCTTAACTTATAGTCAACTCTTTTATACTTTCCCATTTGAAAAGATAATAGGTGGTAAAGCCACGCTGAAGCTATTAGTGGTTTCAGTATGAATGGGTCAGCTCACTCAGGGTAGTACCACCCGACCCACAGAAACATCAACGTCAAGTAACAGTGGTAGCATACTCCCCCCCTCACCCCTCACCCCTCCCCTAAACACAGGCTGGCAACTCACTTGCGACTCGCCCGGTGTTGCAAATATCTATGGACGGTGGTGATCACTTAATATCACGTGACTCAACTCTTTTATACTTTCCCATTTTAGAATATTTTTTTACAAAGGCGTTTATCATTTTCCATATAGTTAATTGCTCCCTAATTTTATAAAAATTATGATGGTTTTAAAATTGTCCTCGTTGCCTCAATTGTGCAAAACGAAGGGATACAGAAAAGGATTATAGGGTACATTTCATAAACTCATGCAAACCCACGAGGAAAAGCTAGTAATTATATAAGTATTAAATACAGAAGTAAATAACTCACTCAATACCGTACAACCGACTTGAATTAACACGCCCATTTTTTTTATCCGGTGAATTAAAAAAAATATACAAATATAAATATTAAAAATTAGTACAGTGTCTATCTCTATTGTCTGATATCTAACTAACTAAACTGGTTTTAAAACATTTCTTTTGTTATCAACTTGGGTAATAACGATACGATAAGTACCAAGCAAACATGAACATTATAGTCATTGTGATTGGGATTAAAGTTATGACATCCTTGACGTTTATATGATTTCTGGTGCCTTACTACATATTTTACTTTATGACTATCTGGTTCACGTTTCATAATTACTGACATGGTTTTCCAAGTAATTTATCTAATAACCATATATTATTACTAGCTGTTACAAGCGGCTCCGCACGCGCTGTTTAAAAATTTATAAAAGAAATGTAAAATTGTAAGTGGGTGTGTACATTACAGAAACGTTTTTTCAAAAACATTTGTAACTACGATACGAACGCCATCTACTGTAACATGTAACGTGTACATTAGATATATGAATACTAATAGTATATCGAATGGGATGGGATTTATCATCAGCAACATACCTGGAACTTCAACCTACTATATACCAAACTCAGTGCTCACTAACACTATATAAAAAAGTAATGAAAATTATAAACTATACATTATCGAACAATATATCTTAAATCTTTTATTTTATAGATAGATATAATATGCCCGTATTGTCGATATACTTAAGTTATTCTTATACGTTGCTATAATAACTGAGTTATGTAGAAGCAAACGTGGTAAATAAAACAATATGGCCGCCATTGACCAAAAAGATGATATAATTCATATTACATACAAATATATGTCTTTCAATTATGTATATTTATTCTTGGAGTCAGTAAGGTACACGTCTCACGCCGTTGTAACATATTTTTGATCAATTTCACACGGACGAATACATAGGTAGCAGTTAATCACTACATAGTGTACCAATACAAATAAAAAAAGAATCATTAAAATCGGTTCACAATTGACTGAAATATCGATTAACATACATAAAAAATACATACAACCGAACATAGTAACCTCCTCCTTTTTCGAAGTCGGTTAAAAAAAGTCCTCTGTCAGCTTATCTGTTCGCGATAAAGTCAAAAACTACCATTTTCACCCTGTTTTCACCAGTAGATAGAATGATAATTTATGGGGAAGGTTTAGGTATAATTTGTCAAGGTTTTCATTTTATTATCCGTCTCCGTCCGTATAACGTCTTCCGAGCCCGCTAGTTATCTGCCCGTAAAAGCCCCGTGAAAGTCGGTCCAATCAATTAGGAGATAGAAGGATATTGCGGACGAAGTCTTGAGAAACAAAATAAAATAGTCTAAGTTACTTCTTATAAGGTGAGTTATCTTCCAGTGAAAGTCCCGTGAAAATCAGTTCAAGCATTACGGATATTCCACTGCGTCCGAAGGCGAATAAAAAACCTAAATTATTTTTTATGAGGTCTGTTATCTACCAGTGAATACCCCGTGAAAATCGGCCCAAAGTAATGCGGACGAAGCCGCGGACAAATAAAATAGAATATGTCAACCGCTATAATTTCGGTTATCTGGCAGTAAAAAGTTAAATTCCCGTTAAAATAGGTCCAGTCGTTTTGGAGATTACCCAGAACAAACAAACAAACAGACAAAATATAATAATATAGACAAAGTATAAAAAAAGTTTTTTTTGGTCATTTGTAGCCATATCCATTCATCAAAAAGTTATTTTAATTGTACATACACAAACTTTATTTTTTTAATACGTAATAGAGACCAAATAAAAAATTGTAAATAAAAGTAGTATGAACTATTTGAACAGGAAAACAATATAAACTTTGAAAATGTTAGCTTTGATACCTAACACATAATTTCAGAATTGGCAGTATGGATTAATTCCTTCGCCTGTCCTAGTGGACGAATATTATTACTACTACTTACCACGTTACCATGGCAACGTATATAATAATAACGTAATCGCTCAAAAGCAAAAAAAGTGCCCGATTTTGAAACATTCTTCATTGGTGCTCTGCTTCTATTGGTTTTAGCGTGCTATTGGTCTTAGCATGATTATATATAGCCTAAAGCCTATCTAAAACCGAAAGACTTTCTCAAATCGGACTGGTAGTTCCTGAGATCATAGCGTTCAACCAAATAAACAAACAAACTCTTCAGCTTTATATATTAGTATAGATTACATAAGAATGTAAATCTAACGAGTCTGTACTCTATCGACTTTCGTGAAAAAAATTGTTGCAAGCGTGGGTCGGCCCTGGGACCGCTCCTGGGCGAGGGCCACAACCTGGAGCCCACATAGTGGTGGAGGGCGCCCGGATCAGGGTGGGGACCCGGATGAAATATCTGGGCCTCACCGTGGACGGGCGCTGGCGGTTCCGGCCCCATTTTCCGGGGCTCGGACCGCGAATTGCTGGGGCAGCTGCGGCACTCGGCCGGTTGCTCCCCAACGTAGGGGGGCCGGGTGCCGGGTACCGCAGATTCTATATGGGAGTCGTGCGAGCGATGGCCGCCTACGGGGCTCTGGTCTGGGCCGACGCCCTCGGTGCCGCCAACGTGCGTGCGCTGCGAAAAGAAGGGGGAGCCTCCGGCTCCCAGGGAGGTAGAGGACGGTTCGGACGGTTTACCGTAGACGCCGTCCGCCCGGTCCTGAGGGAGTGGGGCTCCCTGACGTACCGACTGGTGCAGGTACTCACCGGACACGGTTGTTTCGGGTGGTACCTGTACCGGATCGCACACAGGGAGCCGACCGCCACCTGCCACGAGTGCGGCGCTGTCGAAGATTCCTACTTCCATTTTTTTTTCTCGAAGTGACTACTAAGTGGACTTTACGCACAATGTTTTTTTTTCTACAAAATTTAACACAAATATAGCAGTTTTAGTATTAAAATTAGTAAATAGTAGTAGATCTAATCATATTTTTAATGCCGCATCGACGTTTATTGCGTTTTTAATTGCGCCTAGGTCGTCATTTAACATCAAGCGTGTTTGTCGACATTAGGATATTGTCACGTTGTAAATTCTGACGGTGTGTGTATCCTATATCATATCCTATATAATCCTGCTTGGACACATTTATTGTCTTATATTGGTAGTAAACATTTACTTGGCAATCATTCGTTCGTTATCTATGATTAGTATTGTCTATATTTAAAATTCTCCTAACATTATTATTAAACAAAAATATCTATACGTAAAATAAATATGAAGTGTCTGTATGTACTGTAGGTGGTAGAGCCACACTGAAGTTATTATTGGTATCAGCATGAACGGATCGGATCGTCCGGGGTAGTACCACCATCTCACGGAAAACCGACGTGAAGTAACAGTGCTTGCATTGTTGCGTTTCGTTCGGTCAGTGAGAGCGCCGGAGGCCCATCTCCTTTTCCCCTTTCACTTCCCCTTTCTTCTTTCCCTCCTCCTCCCCCATACACAGGCTGGCAATGCACTTGCGACTCCCCTTTTTTTTTTTTCGTGGAGAACCCTCTTGCACAGACATTAACAGGTCCCCGGGGGAAGACCTGAGCTGAGTCGACCTCCAATCGACTAAAAAACTCCACGGTAACCTACGCCGCACCATGGGGGTGTCTCGGGATTGCGTTAGCAAGCTCCGGTACACCCCCGGCGGCGGCGTTTCCCACGCCACACCCGACTGAGGCAGTTCGGTCACATGAACGCCTCCCAGCCCACCGGACCCGTGCAATGGGAGGTCAGGGCCTCCGCCCCTTCCCCCCTGGGTTCGGCTGGCAGCGGAAAGGCTAAGCCGCTCCCCTTGCGACTCCCCTGGTGTTGCTAGTGTCTATGGACGATGGTGATCACTTAACAACAGGTGACCCACATTTTCGTTTGCCACCTTTTGACATAAAAAAAAGAATGATAATGGAAAATCAACCCCCTATTCCGCGGGCGCGTGTTCGGTGTAATGCGACATGTGATAGATGGACAAAAAAATTTGTGACGGAAAAAAATTCACTGTAAAACTATTTTTCATATTTAAGCTTTTATTATCTTTTAAGGTTATTCTGCTTTTATAAAACGCTTGATTATAAATCTTTGAAAGTTTTATTAATACTTTTATAATATTAAATTACAATTGAATTGATTAATGAATCATTTTCTTTGGTTGTATCGAAAAATTATATACGATAAGGGGTCGTATATAAAATAAATAAGAAATATTTTCTGAAGTTCTCAAATAAAATGTATATATAGTATTTTTATTAGAAATGTAATAGGATGTAGTAGAAAATAAGTTATTGTAAAGTATGATTAACAACTCTTCATTTAGCATAAACGTGGATATACAAAAAATATGAAATATATAAAACAAAACTTTTAATCGTAAATTTTGCAACTCAAAAATACGCTATAATACCAGGTTGCCATAAACCCAAAAAACTAGGGCTTGTTAAACAGCTTCTGTATTGCATCAATCGGTAATCCCCTGGTCTCTGGCAAGAAGCAAGCACAGAAGATCGATGTCGCAAAACTCATGGCAGCAAAGAAATAGAAGATAGTAGAAATACCCAGCGACGATAGAGCCGGTGGGAAGACATACAGCATCATGAAGTTAAAAAGCCAAGACCACTCCATCACTAACGTAGACAACATGCTCTTTACCTGAAATAGCATCATTTAGTTAAACGTATGGATTAGTATTTAATTATTTCCTACTTTCATAAAGTAGGAAGTTGAAATTAAAATCAAACTATTCAAAGCATTTTGTCAATGTTTTTATACGAACAGCCTATGGATCAGATTCAGTAAGAGGACTATGAACGCATTGCGTGTCCAATATAATAATATTTTCAGAATGTTATTGAGATTACCACGATTTTGTAACGCTTCTGGGATGTTTGCAAATGCTAGTGTTGATGATTTCTATGCTATAATCTGTATCCGAGAATAGCATCCATCCTACGTAGACTTCTCGATAGTCCCAATAATATAATGAGAACAATGGTAGACATGTACTGTTGTCCTTTCATGAAGCACTAGATATCTGTTGTAATATAATAGTGTGATGTTCATCTTTTTATCCTATTTCATATTCATTTGTATAAAAACACATATTATAATTATAATAGGATACGTGTTCTTGGGAAAAACAAAAATAATTAAGAAGGTACTCGTACAAGTAACATACAGTTTTCAATTTTATTTTTTGCTAAGTTATCAAAAGGATAATACATGTACACATTTGTGTATTACTTGTGCTTGCTATAGAATACAAGAGTGAATTATCAAATTTGTCTAAGAATAATATTGACTGATGGAAAAGATGCTAAAATCCAACGGAACAGAAATCTCTTTGCACAAAACAATTCGCGCCGGCCAGTTTCCATACACATTAGGTAACATTATTTTCATAATAATGATTGGGGAAACAAATTTAGAAACAATTATCGCGTACTGAGTATCCACCGGGAATCATATTCAAGCCTTCCACGTTGAAGATGATGTGTAGGGTATGTATACAGTTTAAAACTTTTGATACATCAACCGAATCAATATATCACCAGAAGAAATATTTATTTCTATCTACAACACAGCGGTGCAAAATAAATTCATTGCCAAACAAACACAGCCATGTATTTTCAAGCCAGCATAAGAAATAGAAGTGAGCAATATACCATCTATTGATTGCACTTACTCCTGGCTGACAACATCAATTATAGTGTAATAATTTTCATACAATAAAAGCAATCTACTCACTTCTGGTAAGAATACTTCTGCAATAATTACAAAAGGAATTGTGCCAGCACCGAATGTATAGGAGATTATATACAAGTAAATTACAACAGCTGACAACCACTTCGGACCCCACTGTAGTTGTGTCTGTGTTCCTATTATGATACATAGTGCTCCAGTAACCACGGAAGAAAATATGATAAGAGGCTGTAAGAAAATATATAATAAGTTTTATAACATCAGAGCGACCGAGTTTCGATCGGTCTTACAGGAAAGAAAAACTGTCTAGGTAATCTTGGAAAGTAAAAAATAACAAAACAGAACAGCCATCTAGAGAAACCAGACCTGCAATAATTGTATTTGATGAAGGCTCAGTAATTAACGTGTTAAGGCATGACGTGGATTGATGTAAGTTTGCATTCTTTTTTTTTTTATTGTAGCACGTCAAAATGACTCCACTAAGCCTGATGGTAAGCATAGTACAATCCAAAAACAATGTCAACCTCCTAGTGACATACTATTCATCGCCGGTCGCCACTGTCATGCCGGCCTGCGAAAAGCTGGATATGCACAGGCTGTTCCCGAAACGCGATCCGCAGAAGCGAATCACTATGACAGGCTTTTTCGCCATATAAATGGTGGTTGCGACCCAGTCAGGCTCTAAAACCCTACCACCCCGCTTTCACCATTGTCTCGTTCGTTATTCAGCCGGGTGCACCACGTGCAGGTGAGGTTGGCTTGGGTGTTTCAAGTCTTATGATGTTATTCGACACCCCTTACACCCCAAATTCTTGAGAATGAACGGAGTTTTCGATGAAGTAACATCGTAATGAAACTATAGGATGTTGGTAAAACTTTTACTAAGCCTGTCTATCTATTTACCACGTCACGTAGCTACACTAGAGAGCAAGGAGCAAGGTGTAGTGAGTTTACCATCTTGGATCACATCGTCATTTAGCATTACATGAGATTGTAGCCGAACACAAAAAACTTATAAAGTATAAAAAATACAGTACCTTGACATTTCTACGGAGATAGTAACATTTCCCGGTAGCGTTTTTAGTAAGTTCCTACGACTTATAGGACTCCACTTAATTTTTTCAGTTTTTTTATCGTATGAAAACTTTTTTATAACATGGATTTAAACACTCAGGTGCAGTCCATCTAATGTTAAGTAACCACTGAAGTCTATATCGATTAATGACCAACTACAAAGAATAGCTTTAAAACCATGCATACATATAGACTACTACTTTCATGGATTGATTTGTAGTTACTACAGATATCAATCGCCATTCAAACTTTACAGTATCTCTAATTAACCACATCGTCTCTATCGCTGGTGTTATTTTCAAACTTGCCCTGATATACTAGTTCTTAATCTTATCCATTCTGGTTATACCACTTATCTATCTTAACTACCGTTGCAGATAATTAAATGTCTTGTTGGTCAACTCTAAACGTGATGAAAGGGACTGATTTATAATTTACTAGCTGACCCAATCACGCGTTGCTATGGTTCAATAATTGTTGAATTAAAAAAAGAAATTCAAAATTAAAACATGGCGCTATCTATGTGATATAATAACAGTCGGTCAGTTACTACAGTTTTCTGTCAACAAACTATTTTAAAACGCCATCTATTCGAGACCGATGAAACTTACAATTAATAACAATAATCAACATGTAGAATCATTTAATTTGTTATTAAAAATATTTTGAACATTAATCGAAATATAAATTATCACATATTTCAAGTTGGACCAAATTATACAGAAATGCCAACATTCATGAAGATCGGTTAAGTTGTTTCGGTATTCATCGTGAACAAACATCATGATACTGGATTTTTATGTATGAAGAAGATAATAACTGGATCATTGCTCATTTCATTATATAGATATGATCAATCAATATCATCAAATGGATAGATAATGATCATAGATAAAACAAAAGTGAATTTACCCGTCTTCCAAGGGCATCTGTTAAGTACGCAGACACAATTCCTGCCACGACTGACAATATAGCTGCCAAGATGCTACATAAGTTAGCTGACATTACATCACTGGGCACCGCTTCCTTGAACAAAGGTTCCAGATAGACTTGCACGATAGGAAACCCTTGTAATATGTATGACGATACAAGAAATAGGCAGACGGTGACCTGTTTTCGATTTGCTAAGATTTTTTCTGTAAATACATAAATTAAATTGGGTAAAATACATTGATTCTTATTTTAAATCATAATTCTCTGTTTAGACTCCTAAAACTGCGCTCAAGTTTAGCAAAAGCAACAATGTACTTTCTTTTATAATTATTTCTTTTATATAAATATACAAAACATGCACACAACTAGTTAACAAAAAATCATTAATTTTATTTCTTAAGAACGTACCCTTTTTAAAAGTGCCAATTTGTTTCACACTAAAACGTTGCACACAAGAATATACTCACTAAAATAATCACCAAACGATACTTTTTCTCGTCGCTTCATTTCATCTACAGTCCCTCTTGTTGTTGAATTCACGATATCTACGGAAATGGTGATGAAAGATTCAGTGATATTTCAAAGTATGTAATTGTTCAACAATCAAAGTTTGTTGTAAAACTTACTTTGATCACTACAACTGTTATTCTTTTAATACTTTTAATGAAGTCCTCATTAGAGACATTTAGTAAAATTTACCTTGAACGTCTGGATACAAAGTGCGTCGTATTTTACTGATTTCATCAAGAACTTCTTTCGAAGATTTATTTTTCATTCTGTAAAATGCTATCGATTTTGCAGCTTCCTAAAATATTATTAAAGTGTTTAATAAAAGAAATATGATTTATTGTCATTATCTTTTAGGTTAGGTTAACAGGTTAGGTTAGGTTGCTCATACCATGATCAGGAGAGGTAAAAACTATGTAAAAAAAAATTTTGAGCGTGATGATGGATGGATATAGGAGTAGTGGAAGACCGAAAAAGGTATGGATGAATTGTATGAATAATGATATGTATGTAAAATGTGTGATATCTGATAAGAGATAGTGGAAAACGAAAACGGTATATCAAATGCACCGCGTTCACCGCCCGCTACCGCGGCCGGCTCGCGTTTTTTTTTCTCATGTCTACCTTAACCTAACCAAACCAAGACAAAAATGTTTTGTTTTAACTTAAAAATCGTCAAGTTGGTAATATACAAAATTACCAATGATTGTTCGGACATGAGACATAACCTCAAAACTTTGATCATAAATATCTATACATAAGTAACTATAACTTTCCGCGGGGAGGGGAAATCACCCCTTTCCCCCGCTGCTCCCATCCCCTTCAATCTTTATACCAATATGCGAATTTCAAGAGTTTAAGATAGAATTTCCTTTTTTTCTCGACTGCTTGTTCTTTTATTTTGGTTTGGTTAGGTTAGGTTAGACTTACGAAAAAAATAACGTGAGCAGGCTGCGGCAGCGGTCGGCGAGCGCCGTGCATTTAATACACAAGTACCAGGAAAACATATTTTGCTGACCATACATAGGTCGGATAAGGGTAAGAAGATGATGAAGATGGTGGTCTCTTAAAACGACATGTAGGCATAAAGGAACAAACGCCTTCTTCCAATAGAAATCGAAAAGCATTTCGTGATATTTATCAAAGAAAACCTGTACTCACATGTTCAGAACCTTTCGCCACAAGAGTAGTCGGTGACTCTTTCAAAAAGCTAACAGCCACTACACCAGCCAATGCCATCGTTAGGGATACATAAACCATACCGTTATAGGTCAAAACCCCTCCAAGTAAATAGGAGATGACAAGTCCTGTACCGTAAAACATAATTGGGCAAGCGGTCATAGTCCCCCGTATGGAGTCCTCGCAAATCTCGCTCACGTATACTATAACCACCATGAAAATGGCACTGCCTAATCCGCTTATAAAAATGGCGGTGAGAATTATTTCAACTTGCTTGCTCACTG
Organism: Antheraea pernyi; assembly: GCA_015888305.1. NCBI lineage: Eukaryota > Metazoa > Arthropoda > Insecta > Lepidoptera > Saturniidae > Antheraea > Antheraea pernyi. Next base: position 729,706 of record MU158857.1, read on the forward strand.
CTATCATTATCCAAGCGATCTGTGGAAATAATATTATTGTCTTTTCTTAATACATTAATATAAATTATTTTATAAAATTAAAGTGTATTTGTATTAGATTATCTATTCTCGCAGTGTAAGTGCATGGATTTTGGAATTGATACAATTAAGTAACTAAATATTTTATTATTAAAATAATTAGCCTTCGAACTGTAAGCATACAAACAGAGAGATCCACTTGCAATTGATCGTTGGAGTACCCCTGATCTACAAAGTAAAAGTTTAACACTGATTAATAGACAACGCACAATTTAAAATGGTGAGTCTAGACGCATTCATTTTTTCACACAATATATAGGTAAGAATAAAGTAAGGAAATCTGAGAATGCGGATTGTAAGGAGGAAGAGGTTGAATACAAAGCTTAAAATATGACGATTTGAAACATTGTCAACGGAAGATGCTATTAGACACATGGCTAGTTAATTGTAATTATATAATATCAATAAAATATATTCCTAATCTCTTCATATCACGTATTACTTCATACTGTTCTTATTGAAGCAGCAGAAAGCATACATACTGTGTTGAATGTCTAATCTTTTTTTTTTTAAATCAATATTGACTAAGAATTATGAGTATTTCAATTAGATATTCTAGATTGTCTTACCACAAATGTCAAAGAAAACAAAATCGTAGTTCTCTTCCTCCCTAATTTGTCCAAAAGAAGGCCTGTAATCGCCGTGCCTATTACAGCACTGCCAGATTGCAGGCTGCCAAACAATGAGACCTCCGTTTGCGACATAGGCCGATTGAGGGTCGTGTCGTTTGATGTGAAGATAAGCACAGTAGAAGACGGCCACACCGATATAATACCCATAACGATGCAGAGGTAGCACACTGGAATACGTGGATATTAAAATTTTCTACAAAATACCAAGACTAAGGACGTATTTAAATAAATGAACCTTATTCATAAATAAAGTTATTTTATCTAATTGTAGCAGCGTGACTGCCACGTTGCTATTATGATTCCGATTGTATTGACTAGTAAAGGCTTTGGCAGCAAGTTTACGAATCTATACTTATTTGACTAGCAGGCTTATTTAAAAGTAGTGAAAACCGAATACTTGCACAGGTTACAAAAAAAAATATACAAGCATAAAAATACAGACAATATAAGAGTAATAAAAGAATTGAAACAGTTTTATTTATTGGAACCAAAAATTAATTTGTACATTATATAAAAAATGATCGCTATCAGCAGCATTAGTTGGCCTATAATTTAGCCAATAACACCTACCACAGTAACATATTTCGTTGAGATTTCATATGCAAAAGGGAATAATGTATGGGTATTGTGTGTGCATGTGTGCGTGTTGTATATGTTTGATATTTATATTTGACACGTTGATATACAAGAACCCAAGATGCACATATAACGTCTCACAGAGGGCACACAAAATTGTCAGCATCAAAAAAAAAAAAATTTTTGGATTATGCACTCATTTCAAGTGGTCTCACGATGCTTGCGTCCTTCTAAAAACAACTTTAAATCATTGAGATAAGGTTGAATTTGCAAAATCATAAGTTTATCGCATAACTATATAACCACGTATGTATATTGGGGAGTTTTTGCGGCCGGTTTTGAGCGCTAATCTTAGTCGGGACTATGCGTCTTGGGTTTTTATATGTCAATGATTTGACAGGATAATACAGGGACTAATATTTTCTAGAGACTAAAAAGTCTGTGAATAAAATAATACTATCAAGAGGAAATAAATGTCTTGTAACTTAATTATAAGGATTTTTCAGTTTCCTTATAATTATGTTTTTAAGTTAATTAAATTTCGAGATATAAGATATACATAATTCTGCTTTAGAAAATGGGGTAGTGGCTTAAGTTATTGTCTCGTTGATACCACTGCGCTGAGTATTACTGATTGGAACACCGCACAGGACAAATACTTGTGTAATATACTAATGATTGTTCTAAGCATTTGTGTACGATCCGTTAATTGTATGTTGGTTAATAGATTCTTATAAGTTCTATCAAAATGTAAATAAAATAAAAAATTTACTTACGTAATACTGTACTTAGTATTTGACAAAAAAACCTCATCTTAATCAACATATTGACTTGAAATTGCTTAAGTTGCAACCGAAGACTTACGAACTATTCCAGCCAATCTTGCTTCATTAAACAATCCACCTGAAGTAAAAATAATACAGATAGGTTAATTTAAATATTTTACAGTTCATTTTTATTGGGACAGATATACAAGTACTATGTATCATGTTACACTAATCACGTATAGGGTCGATGCAGTCAGGATTGCCAACACTTCGTTGATACTGTCACTATTCATTTGGCCAGAGCGTCGCCTTACAATAACTTCCACATAGGAATGCGTCCAGATCAGCGACATCTTGCCCTTTATATGCCACCAATGTAGTCTCACACCGGAATGAATAATGAACAGCCGATAACTTCCACCAATAGCGTTCGAGGTCAGTAGTAACACCCCGATAGAGTCAATAGCGCGGTATCGCAGGTCAATAGTGGTTCCCCGGGTGGCGTTGTAGTCTCGCCTCTCGGGTGTGTCACGGTACCAGACGTAGACATTAACAAACATCAATCGTTTGCAGAATCGCCAATCATTCTTCCTGGCAAAGTGCTCAACAAACGTTCGACATCACTCAGCCATCTACCGAATGTGTCACAAATACAATAACATAAATTTGATATTGTTTATGAAGTGAAAACTTCTTTAGGCGCTTAGTAGTCCGGTGAAGCTGTTAAGACCTTGCCAGGTCAATAGCATAGTCAGTTCGAGAAAAAAAAAAAAAAAAAAAAATAATTTAAAAAATGATACAACGCATGTCACATACATTTAAAAGAGAGATAATAAAATTAAATCGCAGAATTATGCAAAAATAATGTCACAAGGATAAAGCACGCACATGAGTCACTAATACATACACACACCCACACACAAATCTATACTAAGACCAGTAATGGATTGTTAACCCCTGCGTCCGGTGCCGTGACACACCCGAGAGGCGAGACTACGACGCCACCCGGGGAACCACTATTGACCTGCGATACCGCGCTATTGACTCTATCGGGGTGTTACTGCTGACCTCGAACGCTATTGGTGGAAGTTATCGGCTGTTCATTGTTCATTCCGGTGTGAGACTGCATTGGTGGCATGTAAAGGGCGGGATGTCGCTGATCTGGGCGCACTCCTATGTGGAAGTTATTGTAAGGCGAAGCTCTGCCCGATTAAACAGTGACAAGAACCTACGAAGTATTTATTGCCAATCCTGACTGCATCGACCCTATACGTGATTAGTGTAACAAATCAGAAGCGGGATTACCTGAATGTCCGTGCCATAACTCGAAGGGTAGGAGAACAAAAACTGCAATACAGTAAAATCTGAAGAAACGTACAAATCGCAAGAAAGATGTTTTTTTCTCACGGAACGAGATTGTGTCAAGAAAACCTTTGTGGTATCATTTTATCGGGAAGCCTACAGATCGCGTTATAAAGAAAAGGAAGTTTTTATGGAGCGTTTTATGGAGCGAAGCGGCGTCATGATTCACTGATGGATGCCGAACTTTGTGGTATTGCTGTATACATCTCTTCACGGTTATGTTTCGCAGGTATGATGAACTAGTATATGATTACTGTGTGATTACTACGTGGCTGTGTGATTACTACGTGGCTGTGTGATTACTACGTGGCTGTGTGATTACTACGTGGCTGTGTGATTACTACGTGGCTGTGTGATTACTACGTGGCTGTGTGATTACTACGTGGCTGTGTGATTACTACGTGGCTGTGTGATTACTACGTGGCTGTGTGATTACTACGTGGCTGTGTGATTACTACGTGGCTGTGTGATTACTACGTGGCTGTGTGATTACTACGTGGCTGTGTGATTACTACGTGGCTGTGTGATTACTACGTGGCTGTGTGATTACTACGTGGCTGTGTGATTACTACGTGGCTGTGTGATTACTACGTGGCTGTGTGATTACTACGTGGCTGTGTGATTACTACGTGGCTGTGTGATTACTACGTGGCTGTGTGATTACTACGTGGCTGTGTGATTACTACGTGGCTGTGTGATTACTACGTGGCTGTGTGATTACTACGTGGCTGTGTGATTACTACGTGGCTGTGTGATTACTACGTGGCTGTGTGGTTACTGTGTGTGTACTATGTGAATAATATGCCTTAGTCTTGTGTACTATGTGAATAATATGCCTTAGTCTTGTGTACTATGTGAATAATATGCCTTAGTCTTGTGTACTATGTGAATAATATGCCTTAGTCTTGTGTACTATGTGAATAATATGCCTTAGTCTTGTGTACTATGTGAATAATATGCCTTAGTCTTGTGTACTATGTGAATAATATGCCTTAGTCTTGTGTACTATGTGAATAATATGCCTTAGTCTTGTGTACTATGTGAATAATATGCCTTAGTCTTGTGTACTATGTGAATAATATGCCTTAGTCTTGTGTACTATGTGAATAATATGCCTTAGTCTTGTGTACTATGTGAATAATATGCCTTAGTCTTGTGTACTATGTGAATAATATGCCTTAGTCTTGTGTACTATGTGAATAATATGCCTTAGTCTTGTGTACTATGTGAATAATATGCCTTAGTCTTGTGTACTATGTGAATAATATGCCTTAGTCTTGTGTACTATGTGAATAATATGCCTTAGTCTTGTGTACTATGTGAATAATATGCCTTAGTCTTATGTACTATGTGAATAATATGTCTTAGTCTTATGTACTATGTGAATAATATGTCTTAGTCTTATGTACTATGTGAATAATATGTCTTAGTCTTATGTACTATGTGAATAATATGTCTTAGTCTTATGTACTATGTGGATAATACTTTGTTATGTGATAAATGGATATATGTGATAAATGGATATATCGTAATTGACTGAATCATCTTGGTCATGTATTATCGGTGTCATAAAGCAAGTTACTCGTATCATATTCTTTTCAGATTAGGGATGTATGTGGAAGTACACTGTGACCGCCGTGGGACACGGCATTTGCAGGATGGCCGAGTGTTAACGTCTGCGTCCGGTGCCGTGACACACCCGAGAGGCGAGACTACGACGCCACCCGGGGAACCACTATTGACCTGCGATACCGCGCTATTGACTCTATCGGGGTGTTACTGCTGACCTCGAACGCTATTGGTGGAAGTTATCGGCTGTTCATTGTTCATTCCGGTGTGAGACTGCATTGGTGGCATGTAAAGGGCGGGATGTCGCTGATCTGGGCGCACTCCTATGTGGAAGTTATTGTAAGGCGAAGCTCTGCCCGATTAAACAGTGACAAGAACCTACGAAGTATTTATTGCCAATCCTGACTGCATCGACCCTATACGTGATTAGTGTAACAGGATACATGTTTTTTTTATTTTCCTACTTATAACTATTATTATGTATCAATTCCTGTAATTGTGAAATCTTATCTTGGCTTTGGCTGTTAAATACTATAAGTTATTATATAAAGACATTGTATGCTGTTGGATTTCCATATAAATAAATTGGATCCATAAACAGTCAGGGCTCCAATATATCAATCAATGTTACACTTTGATTATATATTACATCAATTTATTCCAGTTCATTATAGCAGGCTACGATTTATCGTCACTAAGTGGCCCGGCGGACGTTATCCCGCCCTGATAATAAAAAAACCTTACAAATTATAAACCTAAATTATCTTCATGAATCACTTTATCAACTAGTGACAACCGCATGATAATCAATACAGTAGTTATTAAGTTTATTGCGAACAGACAGACAGATGTGGCAGAGAACTTTGTTTTATAATATATAGTGATATAACTCGGATTTAATTGCTCATCAACCTGCAAGATCGAGTTCTACCACCATTTCAATCCTTGCAGTAAATTAATTGACAAGTTAGTACAAAACAGTCATAAGAAGACCTGTTATATATGTGACCACATATCTAAAAATATGTTCTGTTGGTCGCCAGTCGCTTTATTGGAACGACAGTTATATGATTACAAGTCTCCATCGTTGAAGTCGATAAGGAAAATTGTAAATATACTTTAGTGCATAACTAAAATATCCTCATTGCAACATAACATACATTGGGGTCATTCAAGACTGACGGGTGTGGCAACTTTCATAGTAATTTGTTAAAATGTTTTTGCAGTTTAACAATCTCAGATATCATTTTTTTTTGCACAGGTACTTATGAAGACTACTAGTATAGTGTCCGCAGTTTTGCTAATTTTTTTCCTCGTTGTGCACATCGCAAAAAGATCTCATACTAATATGATTTATTATATTATATTCTTAAATAATAAAAATTTTATATGCTAGTTTAGTTATATATTCATAACGTGTATCGTATATCGGAAAGATAAATGCAGTCCAACATTACCCCCTTTTATTTTAAAGGAAAAAAAATATTACCAATTACTTATAAGTAATAAAGCGTAATAATATCTTATCTTGCTCATTTTAATATCGTATTTAAGCTGCACTAGATATTAGAGTAGATTATTTTATATTTAAGAAAACAAGTGCGTAAAACTTAAATAAACGTAAACATAATTAAATCGAAATTACGTTTTTTTTTTATTTAAATCTAAATATTTGTAGTTTGCGGCCCGCGACCCCATGAGTGAAACGTGTTTATGGCCCTTTTAAAAAAAAGGTTGAGTACAACTGCTTTACACCATATGAAAAATAAGTTGTCATACAAAATTATGTATTTGTATAACAAACTAACGGATGCATAGTCATATATTGTTTTTTTTTTCTCGAACTGACTAAGCTACTGACCTGATAAGGTCTTTACAGCTTCACTGGACTACTAAGGCGAACGCTTAAGGCACTCAGCCGATTTGGTTTTTAGGTAACATACACAAGGGCGCACGCGCACCTCGGCTTGGGCTGTTACCTGGAAAAAGTCGCGTCTGACCTAGCTAACTATTCTAAGCTATTCATACATATATACATTTGTGAACCATACAATCGAAATTGCATGATTCACAAATGAATACGTGTATATCGGAATGAAACGAACTAAAACTATTCGATTCAGTTCGTTGAGGGAAAAAAACAAAACCCTCCCACCATGTGTATGTATGTGCACGTGTTGTGTGAGAGGTGATCTCATATGTGTGTTCAAGTGATGTAGGTGAGTCACTGTATCGCGATAATAATATCTCGAGGGCTCCGCGCGGGGGCGACCTAGGCTCGAGATATTACTGAGAACCGCGATGTCATATATTGTATTTTATATTATGTAAGGAGGATAATCACACAAGGAAAAAGGTATATTGTAGTTCAATAAAAAATAATATAATGCAAACCATATCTTTGGTTTTACCATGTCAAAAGTAATCATGAGATTGATCGCAGTATTCGCAAACCAATCGAAACAACCTATTAATAAATATTATTTTTTCAATAAGGAAAATACATTTCGTCTATACATTAGGTACTTTGAGAACTTTCATGTGCATTACGTCCAGAACAATTTACAAATTTATAGTCACACTGGTCGTTCCTCTTCTTGGCAGTCATCAGAATTTTCATTCACAGTTCACTATACTGTTTACTATTTTGTCAGAACAATATACCAGGTGAAAGGTTAAACCTCGCAGTATTCTAAGATATAACACTTCATGGTCACATTTAACATACAAAATAATAATATCAAAACAAATATTAATAACTAGCTGTGTCCGCGACTACGTCTGCGTGGAAGCTTATGTAAAAAACAGTGTTAAACAGTTACTTACCTACGCACTTTGTTTGAGTAAATACTTAGAAATTAATTAATATAAATGGTAAAATTTGTAATATCACGCATGTTGCTTAGACTTTTTTGATGTGTGTATTTATATCGTTATGATCATTTATGTCTCGTTGGGACAATATAGTAGTGAACGTTTTACTTGGAGACAGTCGCTCTATCGGTTGGTTAGTAGATGAGAGGAAGTTTTAGTTATTTTACTACTGTCTCTTTTACCCGCGAAGTTGATGAAGAGAGGTGATCGCGTGTGGTATATTGTTCTCACCTGTTGTTTCTTGATGTGGAGAGGTAATAAATAGGCACGTGGGTAGACAGGATTACATATCTATTCGGCACTAATAAATGAGTTATAATTGCTTGCTTAACGCCAATATTCCTTTAACAAAACTTTTTTAATTTATTAATCCTAATTTTCTACAGGGTTATTGGTAATTCGACGTATTCCCGTTAGGAGGTAATAGGGGTGACTATTTGCGATAATTTTTATACGCATTATGCAAAAGTGAACTATTTTTGAGTTATCGTGATTTTGAAACCGACATGAAGTCACAGTGCTTGCATTGTTGCATTCCGTTCGGTCTGTGATAACGCCGGAGGACCACCTCCCATCCCCTCCCCCCCTTTCCCCTCCACCCTTCCCTTCCCGTTCCGCCCAAACACAGGCCGGCAACGCACTTGCGACTCTCCTGCGCGGACGGCGGTGATCACTCAACATTAGGTGAGCCGCCTGTTCGTTTGTCTCCCATGATATAAAAGACACACACACACACACTACACTAACATTTTCCTAATGGGCAATTAAAATATTAATATAAAAGACGAACAACACGAAACAAATGCATTTGATTACTTAAACCTACTATCGGTTCATGGCTCATTACCTGCACACACATACCTGACTCAAGATCAGAACTACATAGATCACTGTATGGTTAAATACCCAATTTTGAACATTATTTTTAAATGCACCACTAACGGATCATGCAGCTGTTTTAGCAATTATTAGTCCTTATTATACGCCTAATCAAAAGAAGCGCTTGTCTATCGATTTACTATAATAAAGCTGTAACAAAGCCAAATCTGTACATTAAATATTTTTTGAAAATTTTGTACGGGGTAGAGTTTGTTATCAATATAGAACCCAAAAATAATCCTTTTAAGATTTTTGTCTGTCTGTCTGTCTGTCCCTGTGAACACGTATCACTCTGAAAGTACTGAACTAATTTTGACGAAATTTGACACAGCGATAACTCATATTATAAGATTACATCTAGGATACTTTCTGTCCCATAAAACGCAAGGGGTTCTCCAGGATAACGGAAGATAAAAAAATGTAGTAAATGTAACTAGACTTTTTTGCGACACCTTAATGCAAGAGCCAGCAACGTTGAAAGAACGAGAATTTTACAAAAGTTGGTTCTTTAATATGAAGAAATATTATGCCCTTCCAAACAGGATTCAGGATACCTGGTAGCCGATTAACGTTGTGTTTTTTAATGCGCATCACACCTTTACAGGCCAAAATTTTGATTTATAAATAATTTTAGGAACATTTTTTTTCAGTATCTTTTAAACACTATTAAAAACATGAATTTATCACTGCCAGACAATTTTGTTATTGACAATAATATGCCCGATGATATGTTTCATAAATAAAATAATTAATTAATTTCAAACCATTTTATTTTTTCCATTGTAAAGAACATATTTTATTTTTTTAAACATTACAGTATTAAGATTTCACCGTAAACAATGAAAAACAACGATAAACGTAGACATATAATTTGGGACTGTGGCATCTTGAATACATGCGTCTATAACAGGCGCTTCCACAATTATCGCTATCTTTATCATACAGCCAGTGTTGCGCTAAACTATAGCTATAGCTAAGTTATTCTATACATATTATTTTGTAATTTACCCTCTGTCTAAATAATATAATATTAAAATTACAGCTACCTTAACATGGTTATACTTATTTTATTTACAAAAAATAGCATCGAGCACATTATTGTTATTAACAAAAATATCTGGTAATAATAATTTCATGTTTTAATAGCGTTTCAAAGTTAGTGAAAAACAAAACATTCTAAAATTATATGAAAATCAATATTTTTGCATGTAAAAGTGCGATATGCACTAATAAACGCAACGTTTACCGGCAGCCAGATAACCCGCACGCTATGTGGAAGAACATAAAGATATATAAAAAACTGGCTTATTCAAATTCGTTGTCGAAACCGTTGCTAGCTCTTAGACGAATAGTTACAGGCAAGTGACATTTGACGCGTTTTTTTAATATTTATATTTTTCTTCAATATAATGGAGTGTGAAAAACTTTTAATACAAGTTGAAAATAGTTATGATATGATTTAGTGTCTCATTTATCATTATTTATTTTATGCATCTATTTTATCGATTAATTTACAATTTAACTCTATTAACTTCATATTTTATAATGTAAATTATACTGACTGTATAGTAAACGTCTACAAAAAAGGAAAAGAATCTTCGTTAGAAACTGGGGTCCGTAGAGGTCTAAAGCTTTTTTTTACATTACCGCCAATATATGTAGATTAGTTTTTATTTTAATTGAACCCGGTAGAAGATGCTACGAACAGGTTGTAGACTTATTTTAAAAGATTTCTCACATAACCTTCTGGGTATATGTTTGAGTGAGTCCGTTGATAGTTTGGATTCACAATTGAAAACCGTAGGTGTGGCAGCAATCGGGTTTGAGGTTTATTAAAAATTTTCACGTTTAAAAATACAATTGAAACCAGTGATAACCGATTTGGTGCAGACGAAGTTGCACGGGCCAGCTAGTCTTCTGATAAAATCGACTATGACAATCCTATAACCCAAATAGAATTAGAAGATTTTAATAAAGTTTTAAATTCTACAGACGTAAATTCTTTGTGAATATTCTTAAAAGCTATATATCCATTAACACAATTCAACTTTAAATTCCTAGACGTAACTGTAATATAAAATCATGGATAACACCAGGATCGATAAGATGTATCCGAAATCACATGAATATGACATTTAAAAAAAATACCCTCATAATAATGTACTTAAATTAACATATACTAGACTCGCGGGCCCGACAGACTTTGTCCCGTCCTAATTATAAAAAAATCCTTAACAAATTATATACCAAAACGTTCCTCGTGAATCACTTTATCCACTGGTGAAAACCGCATGAAGATCCGTTCAGTCGTTTTTGAGTTTATCGCGAAAAGACAGACAGACAGACGCGGTAGGGGACTTTGTTTTATACTATGTAATGATTTACTAAAAGGCTTAAACAGAAACTATGAACGCACTACAGAAAAATATGAGAGTTATAAAAAAAAACTTGGCAAATAATAAAATCAGTTACTAACACTAAGGCTCATTAAGAATATTCAACTGATATGTTACCTTTAGACTTTACTCCTGAAAGTTCTATGAGTATAGACAGTTATTAGTTTTCTAATATTGGTGGAATATTGGCTGAAAACATCTTCTAAACGACTTGATAATTAATGCTCCCACGACTGTATCGTCCTCCAGTTCAACTCCTAATTCAATGTATTTCTTAGACACCGACGAACGCGAAGCTATCATCTTAAATTTAAAAAGTGACTGTGTATCCGGAGTGACTTTATCCCTACTAAATTACTCAAACTCATGCTCTCATACACCCGATTATAAACGGGCGATAGAATTTGTGTTGATAACTATAGACAGATTTCAATGTTGCTTTATCTATCAGAAATCCTAGAACAAGTCTTAAATAAGCAATTGGTTTCCTTTCTTAACAAATATAACATTCTCTCTGTGAATCCATTTGGATTTAGAAAAGAATAATCCATTGAGGATTCTGTTGATAAGCTTACGGAGTTTGTTACCTCCATCATAGATTATAAAAATGAAATTCATAGGAGTTTTTCTTGACCTGGCGAAGGCATTTGTTACTGTAGACATTACTCTGCTTCTAAATAAGTTAAAAAGTATAGAAATTAGGGGTTTATTCAAGGAATTATTAACAATTAACTAATAGATCACAGCACGTAAAAAATGGTGACTATTATAGTTCTTACACGAATATTAAATACGGTGTGATACAAAGCAGTGTGTTAGGGCCTACTCTCTTCCTTATATATATATACAAATGAACAAAGTTTGCATAAACAAAGTAATAACATAACGCTACATTAAATTACAGTAATAAACTTAAGATATGACAACGGAGAGTGGTAGAACCTATGATACAGGCTTGGCCTAGTCATCATCATCATCATCTCAGCCTATAGTCGTCCACTGCTGGACAAAGGCCTCACCACACGTTCTCCACAGCGTACGGCTCTGTGCCGCTTGTAACCAACAGCTCCCCGCGAACTTTATAATGTCATCGGTCCATCTGGTGGGGGGCCGTCCCACGCTGCGCTTTCCGGTGCGTGGTCGCCACTCTAGGACTTTTTTGTTCCATCGCTCATCAGTCCTTCGAGCTATGTGCCCTGCCCAATTCCACTTCAACTGTGATATTCGGTGAGCTATGTCGGCAACTTTAGTTCTCCTACGGATCTCCTCATTTCTGATTCGATCACGTAGAGAAACCCCGAGCATTGCTCTTTCCATCGCTCGTTGGGTGATATTGAGCTTTCTTATGAGGCCCACAGTTAGCGGCCACGTCTCAGTGCCGTAAGTCATCACTGGCAACACGCATTGGTTGAAGACTTTAGTCTTCAAGCACTGGGGTATTAAGGAAGAGAAAACAGTTCTGAGTTTCCCAAACGCTGCCCAACCAAGTTGGATTTGGCGATTTACCTCTTTCTCGAAGTTGGACCTACCAAGTCGAATAGTTTGTCCTAGGTATATGTACTCGTTAACAACTTCAGGTGTAGAATTCCCAACAATGATTGGGGTGGACACTACGTGGCTATTCGACATGACTTTTGTCTTCTCCATGTTCATTTTGAGGCCCACTCGTTCAGAAACTCTACTGAGGCTATCTAGCATTGTGCCAAGGTCCTCCGGAGATTTTGCCATGACCACGATATCATCGGCGAAACGAAGGTGGGTGATGTACTCACCATTTATGTTAATGCCAAGTCCATCCCACTCCAGAAGCTTGAAGACATTTTCCAACGCAGTTATGAACAGTTTCGGAGATATAACATCTCCCTGTCTCACACCTTTCTGCAGTTGAATTGGTTTCGAGCTCTGATTCTGGAGTCGAACTGACATGGTGGCGTTTTCGTACAAACACCTTAACACCTTGATGTACCGATGGTCGATTGGCCTAGTACAGTATTACAAATGCAAATATTTTTTCATGTGTAGAAGTAAGTAAATAATGTAATAAATGTAAATGTAAATTTAATGAAACACTTGTAAATTTCATGAATAAATGAATATGATTGTCACATGTATACCACACCTTGTTATAATACATTTTTATGTTATAATTCATTCGATATTAATATATTTTTCTTATACTCTTAGTTGGTCAATTAGACAATACATTTTTTGTTCATGTGTTATTGTATATATTTTGTTATCTGTATTGTACAAGTATTGTAGATTGGATAAGGAGCTATATGTCTAAGTATCTTGAAGTATGATAAATAGATACTTATAAATTAAGCTCTTCGTTGGTGTGGGACAAAAAGTATTATAAATATATATATATTTTTTTTATATCATAGGTGGCAAATGAACAAGTGTGTCACCTGATGTTAAGTGATCACCACCGTCCATGGACACTAACAACACCAGAGGAGTCGCAAGTACGTTGCCACCCTTTGGGGGGAAGGGTTAGAGGAGGCAGAAGGAGAGGATAGAGGAGAGGGGAGGGGAGGTGGGCCTCCGGCGCTCTCACTGGCCGAACGAAACGCAACAATGCAAGCACTGTTACTTCACGTCGGTTTTCTGTGAGAGGGTGGTACTACCCCGGACGAGCCGACCCATTCATGCTGAAACCTGCTTCAGCGTGGCTCTACCACCATTAAAATGGTTACCATATGTAATGGAGGCTATATTTTTTAACAAGAATATAATCAGAATGTAATAACTAGTCCTGTAAAGCAAATATAATTATTTTTGCTTGTTAATACATTCTTATCTGTAATATTAAAGTATTGTGTATTTTAAACATATATTACTTACATCGAAAAAAATACTATATGAAAAATAATTTGTTACTCAAAATTATGTATTTGCATTTTGCGGGGTGATAGGGTTTTATGCGGGGTGGTAGGGTTTTACAGTCTGACTGGTTCGCAACCACCATATATATGGCGAAAAAGCCCGTCATAGTGATTCGCTTCTGCGGGTCGTGTTTCGGGATCAGCCAGTGCATATCCAGCTTTTCGCAGGCCGGCATGACAGCGGCGACCGGCGATGGACAGTGCGTCACTCGGTAGTCGCCGTTGGTTTTGGATTGTACTGTTTGTACTGTGCTTACCATCAGGCACGGTGCAGTCATTTTATCGTGCTACTGTAAAAAAAAAACTAACAGATGCATAGTTACATAATGCTCGTAATATTATGTAAGGATGATAATTACAGAAGGAAAAAGGTATATTGCATTACTATAAAAAATAATACAAAGCAAACCGTGTCTTTGGTTTTACCATATTAAGATTGACCATGAGATTAGTCGCAGTATTCGCAAACCGGTTGAAACAACCTTTTATTAAATAGTTTTTTTTTACAATAGGGAAAATACACATCGACTATATATTCGGTAATTTCAAAACTCCCACGTGCAGTACCTCTAGAACAATTCACAAAATTATTGTAACACAAATCGTTCCTCTTCTTGGGGACCTCTTGAATATTCACTCACAATGCACTATTGTTTACTATTTTACAATATCTATATACTAGGTATTAGGTTAATCTCTTACAATATTCTAATATATGATGATGGTTCATGGTTACATTTAACATATAAAACAATAAAATAAAAACAAATACTAATAAACAACAAAGAGAACCTAAGTTAAAGTTTGTTAGTTGTGTTAGTGTTTGTGGTAGTAAACAAATTTCAAAAGTATAAATACAAACGTAATAAACCTAGATGCAATGACCGGTGCCGTAAGCTGCGAGGAGCGACCCGGAGTTAATAGCCTTCGATAAAACGGGCAATAAACCCTTTTGTTTTATTCACGCCGTTCCCACGTTCACATTCACTTCACCCAACAATCATTGACACTGTGATTAGGCATAGGCATAGGCGCGTAGAGGATTGCCTATAATTTTTATATTTTTCTAAATAATTCGATCAAATATTAAGCACCTATTTTTTTAATCGATTTAGAACGAGAATCGAGCGCAGAATATCCTCTATAAATATTGCTACTGCTTAAACTTTCAGCCTGTGTAAGTGCTACAGAACGGAGATGATTAAGTAAAACTAACTAGAGTCGATGTACACGCGACGGTTTGTGGCACGCAAATTAATTGAACAACAAGTACATCCGAGGTCACTCGAACGTAGTATGCATAATATGCATGCATAATGCACGACTTATAATAATACATGGCGAGAAATCCACCTCACCACTATCCTTGTATATTTTATCTATACTAGTGGGCGCCCAGTGTCTTTTTTATTTATATGTGTGTATATGTTGTGTAAAATTGAAGCAGTAGAGTGAGTAATGCATATTTAATTTTATGTACTTCTAATGCATTTTATATAACATAAATAGCTTTCTGCACTTCTCCTCCATATAAACTTTAACTATGCCAAATTTCACGTTCATCCGTTCGCCCAATTCCGTTAAAAAGGGATACAAAATTTAGGCTTTATTACGTATATATACGTATTAATAAATACTAGTGGGCGTCCAGTGGTCGACATTCGACCATAGTTCATTGATTTTTTAAAGGGATAAATATTATAATAATAGTTGTATGTTATAATATCATTGTTGAATGTAGAATGAAAAAGGGTAATCGGAACGTAAGAGTAAAATAATACATACAGTCGAGCATAGCAACCTCCTTCACAACCGTTTTTGAAGTCCTTTATTGACAGATGTCAAAATGTCTTTTTTTATATACATGTGTGTATATGTTGTGTAAAATTGAAGCAGTAGTGTGAGTAATGCATATTTTCATTAATTTAATGTACTTCTAATGCATTTTATATAAAATAAATAGCTTTCAGCACTTCTCCTCCATATAAACTTTAACTATGCCAAGTTTCACGTTCATCCGTTCGTAAATTCTGTCAAAAAGGGATACAAAGTTTGGGCTTCACGTATTAATATATAGATGATGATACTAGCGAGCCAGATGACGTTGTCCTACTCTGATAATAAAAAAAAACCATAACAAATTATATATAATACCTAAGTCATTCTCATGAAACACTTTATATACTGGTTAAAAAAATCCGTTTAGTAGTTTTTGAATTTATCGCGAACAGACAGACAGACGTGGTAGGAAACTTTCTTTTATAATATGTAATAATAATGATAAATAGGCATTAGGTAAACGTTTCAGAACATCTCTCTCGTCTGTTTCTCAGTTTGTTTTCTCCATTTTTTTTATATCTATTGGCGAGGTTTAGTGATATCAATAAAAAAATGCAAAATGTTTGCTTTAGTGTCGAAGTTCGACGACTTGACAAGCATTCGTTTCTATAAATCCCTTCTGACATATAATTACTTCGTAACGATACGTATTCTTTCTATTTTCTCCAACGAATCACTATTTAACGAACAGTTATTTTTATAACATTTTTGAAGTGAACCTTCTTTAGCTGTTTTTACGTCAAAAATGACCTCGATATGCCCGTGACGTATTATACTTGTGCCAGACATTATGTATACTCGACTGTATTTTAATGTTGGAATGTTTTAATCGATATAATCTTATGATTTCGCGTCACCTTGTGTACATACAATATTGATATTTTGTAACGAGCTTGCACAGCCCATTATACGTTTGATTAATTAATAAACTGTGTAAAAAAATGTATATAATTATCACTACGAATGCCAATAGATCTAAAAACCAGATTATTATCAATAATTTCAATTTACAGACCTTAATAATTTAGTGTATAGTTGATTCATAAATTTAAAAATATTGCACAATCGTCCCGTTGTTTGCAGCTTTCACTTCTGTTGGCAGTCCTTATGATTAGGTCGAGAATTTTATTTTCATTTGTATGATTCCAATACATACTTAGATCTTCAAATTATCATGCAAATAAATCAACCTACGCGCTAAACAATACACTGCCACGCTATATCACAGACACCGCAAAGTCCTTACATAAAGACGGCTCAGACAAAACTGATTTATACGGTAAAATTCAATGAGAAAACAAGCATCAAACGTAAAGGAAAACCGGTTTCAATATACATATTCTCATTCAACGCATATGAATTGTAAAATAATAATACATGTTTCAACAATTTATTCAGCTCAAGAATTGCGTTTTCTGTTTTCTTTTAACACTAACTTTGCCCGCGACTCCGTTCATGTGGAACCTAAAGTAAAGAAACAATGACTAATACAGTCATCTAAATATATTAAGTCCATTTGTTTATCTACTTTTCTCTCGTACTTAAGTCGTGTCGTCATTAAAGTTACAATGAATGGCCTCAATATTTTTTAATTACAAATTAAGCAATTGTCAATGTCGATTGTTGTTATTAATTCTAAGTTTCATCAGCCTCGAACAGATGGCGCTTTAAATTAGTTTGTACAAACTGTAAGACCGACTGTTATAGATATCGTATAGATGGTGCCACGTTTTAAATTTGAATTTCTCTTTCAACTCCAGTTTATTATATGGTGCACGTGTACTGCTTACTACGTAACTTCGCTTTTTCTGTATCAAGTTTTTAGGCAGACTCATTACACCATAATAGAAAATACTGACCAGACTGACTGACCTCGTCCAGACATGATCTAGAGGTCAGGACCGGAATGAGGCTGGGTGCCTTGAATCTTCCCGCATTCCTAACACCAGATTACATTGAAGACACTTTAAAATTTTTTGCCGAAGTGGTCAAAGTAGCTAGCTTAAGAAATAAATAACACAAATAGCCACATTAGATAACACCTTACAATGTACACACGGAATGCGGGGAGATAACGAGAACACACACAACACCTGGCTTGCACAATTAATTCGAAGGAAATGTAATTTTAAGTGAAAATTGTAATATAAACGAATTGTAGTATTAACGAATGGAATGAAAATATGTACAGTAGTTAAGTGTGGAAAAAAAATAAAAAAAATAAATGACATAAAAATAAATAAAAATGTGAGATTAGATTAAGTAATGATATAAATGATGAAACCAAATAAAATAATATGTATTAAAGTTAAGAATTAAGTATCTAGCAAAAATGTAAGCAATAGAATAAGAAAGCAAAAAATAATGGCTATAACTTAATTAAAAAGATAATGAAAAAAATTATTGACAGCAAAAAATGTCTCGGATTGTGTCTGAGGATATGGGACTATAAAAAAAAAAAAATATAGAAAATACTTTATCATTATTTCAATTCAACATGTAATAAATGAACCACAGTAACGCGTAATTGGGTCAGCTAGTAAACTATATTATGATACACCGATTTGTTACTACATCTAATATATAAAAATCTCGTGTCACGGTGTTAGTGTTTGAACTCCTCTGAAACGGTTGGACCGATTTTTATGAAATTTTAAACATATAGTTGGTTGGTACGAGAATAAGTAGTAATCTAGGTATATTTTATACCTTTAGGTGATTAAGATGTCTATATTATAATTTTTTTGACAATTTTTTATTTGCCATCACAAAATACCTACACCCCAAAATTTTCACCTTCCTAGCCCCGCACTCACATTTTTATTCGCGATTTTAGTATTTTCGTATGAACAATATCCAAATAATTAAACGGTTGGATGTTGCTGAATGACAGATGGCGTTATGTACGAAATTTCTTCCACAAATGTCTAAATCACTAAACCAAGTAGGTATGTGTTTGAATGAGTCCCTGAATTGTTTGGTTTCACAATTGGAAACGGTGGAAGTCACTATAATCGGGTTCTAGGTTTTTTAAAATTTTTCGAGATTGCAAATTTAATTACAACCAGTAGGTATCCGATTTCATGCAGACCAAGTTGCGCGGATCAGCTGGTATTTTATAATACTTAATCATATTACATAACGTACACTGCTTTTGACTGTTCACTGTCACTGACACCTGCTATACTGGTAGTCAGCATAATGAATTGTGTACCTTGGCAGTAGTACTACCTACTAATTATAAAAAAAATTGTAAGGAAAAACGCCGCGATAAATCCATAGCATAGTGGCAGAGATATTTTTAAGCCCAGTTAGCTAGCTACTCTCAAATTTGTCGTGATGCACTGGGTTCTGTGTATTACGGCAGCTTCACTTCAGTCAGTCCACCCTAGGTTTAGTGTTTGTAGCCGGACCTAGGGGAGATGTGTCGGGAGGCCCATCTTCCTATTGCAAAGGTCCGGCGGACGGAGGAGACGGCCGGTGTGTACCCGGCGGCGGCGGTACGATGAAGTCTATAGAGATCTCGTGCTGCCCCAACTTAGCGGCAGACGTACACCGTGGGGTTTTAGTCCGTGCGAGTCGGACATCCACGATTAAAAAAAAAAGGTTTAGAGTGTTTACATTTCGAGAGAGTCTCTTGAATTTTTAATAATACACAGTAAAAATGAGTAAAAGATTTTTTTTTCTCGAACTGACTACGCTATTGACCTAGCAAGGTCTTAACAGCTTCACCGGACTACTAAGGCGAGCGCTTAAGGCACTCAGCCGATAAGGAAAAGAAACGAATGTCATTAATATGTACATAATTTTATTTTATAATAAATAAGCACAAATACAGAATTATTTTATTATTATCTAAATTATATTACTTTAATAATTACATTTTATAGTGGCATGTCTAGACTAAACATTTCTAAGGTTCGATTTATTTACGTTATGAGAGTTCCACATTTTTCCAATACGATGACTTTTTTTACTTAGATATAGCTAGTGCCAGTGCGTTTAGTATAAACATAAAATACTTTAAATATCAAATATCTAAAACTGTTAGCTGACCCGGCCACGCTTCGTTGTGGCTCAGTTATTAGGTACATATTGAATTAAAATTATAATAAAACGTTTTCAAAATTAAAATTGGCATCATCTATAGGATATCTATTAAAGTCGCTCCTACCGTTTTCTGTCCACAAACTAATTCTAAGAGCCATCTGTTGAGGCTGACGAAACTTACAATTAATAACAATAATCAACATTGACAATCATTTTTTTTTTGTCTACGAAACTATGTTTAATTTTACAATTTGAAGGCATGTATTCCTTAAATATACTTAAAATTAAGCACTTCTGGACGTAAACACAGCTTAGATTGTTGAAACGGTGCGTATGGAAATGCCTATATGCGTATGCGTTAGTAAACATAAAAGAAAAATAACTAAAACTAAATTTTAACTTACAAAATACTAGTTTACAAATTAAAAAAAACAACACTAATACATAAAACAAAAGAAATAAAAAAACGGTTATAAAAGTATACAATAATAATATGTAAAATAATTTTAAGATTAATTACGGTAATACTGCTTTAATTTAGATTTAAATGAGGCTAAAGGACAACAGAGAAACAAATCTATATCTCTTTGAATTTTATTATGCGAGGAACACATTCGATAAACGGGAGAATGCTGACCTAAATCATTTAATTTATTAATGAAAAAATATTGAGGGCTGTAATCGAAATATAAATTATCCTATCTCTCAATTTGAACCAAAATATACATAAATGCTAACTTTCGTGAAGATCGGTAAAGAAATCTCCGAGTTAATCATAGACAAACATCATGACACTGGATTTTTATGTGTTTGGCTACTAGGATAAATTTAAAGAGCTAGGACTTATTGAACAGCTTCTGTATTGCGTCGATAGATAGACCCTTCATTTCTGGCAAGAAGCGAGTGCACAAGACCGATGTTGTGAAGCTTGTGGCAGCGAAAAAATAGAAGATGGGAGCTGCACCAAAAGACGACAGAGCCGGCGGGAAGATGTACAGCATCATGAAGTTGCAGAACCAGGACCACTCATTCACTATCGTTATCATTATACTTTTTACCTGAAATAATGTCACTTTTAGTTAACCGTATAAATCAGGGTTCCTCAAAAAAATGACGAGAAAAATTTGCCGATATAGATTTTGTTTTAGTAGGTAGGTAACCCCTCAGGCCGCAGTTTGGGTCCCTTAGGAGGGGACAACACCTGTTGGAGGAGCAGATGTAGTATCGATTAGACAGTTCCTGCTATTCCGGCCAAAAGGTGTAAGAAGGTACCATGGGGTTTTAGTCCGTGCGACTCGGGCATATCCATCCTCTGCTGCCCGGCGAGATACGGATATCCGTTAGGGATTCCCTCATGGAGGAAAAAAAGGTAGGTAACTAAAAGAAAAGGGAATTAATATACAACCAAAATTTATTTGATCCACAGTTAGGCCAGAATAACCCCTCATCATTTTCTTTTATCGTTTGTAATGAGAGTTACCTACACCTAGCTACACGATAATCCTGCAAGACACATACTTGCAGCCTTTTAGGCCATATTGAGGTGGATCGCCAGCAATTCAAGTTTAAGCTGATATAGATGGTTGATTACATTTAGTTTTAATTTTAAGTGAATTATGTACTTACTACTATGGTAGATATTCTAAATTAAGGAGATACTATGTAATTTTTTTCTCCATGTTTGAAATTGAAATGTAATATTAGTGGTAAGTTTAAAATACAAAAGTTAATAAAAAAAAATCATATAATATATAGAAATACTCACTTCTGGTAAGAATACTTCTGCGTAGGTTACAAAAGGAATTGTACCAGCGCCGAAAATATAGAAGACGATGTAAAAATAGAATGCAATTGCTGATAACCACTTTGGACCCCACTGCAGTTGTACCTGCGTTCCTATTATAATACAAACTACTCCAGTAATTGCGGATGACAGTATGATCAGGGGCTAAAAGAATATAATGAATATATCATCATAATCTCCTTACTCTTATTGCACCATTCATATGGGATGGATTCCTAATATATTAAATAAAAAAAGTTAGCCACATCCATCCATTTACTTTTAAAATCTTCCATACTTCAATAGGTATGCCATCTGGGCCTACGGCTTTTCCGTTTTTCACATCGGTCATAGTTTTTATTATTTCATCCTCTCCTGCACAAAGCCTAAATTTAATGGTACTCTAACTCTAACTCTTCGGTCCAGTCATTTTTTTCATTCTTCAGTTTTTCAAAATATTCTTTCCGACAACTCTTTATGTCCTCATCATTCGTCAAAAACTTTCCTTCATCGTCTTTATACATTGAACAAGAGTAATAATTCTCTTGTATTCTCTTGTCTCGCTTTTGCTAATCGATACAATCATTCTTGTATTTCTGAGCTCTCCAATGATTGGTACAAATCATTTTGTACTTTAGCTCTAGCAATAGTGACTGCTCTTTTTACATTTATATATACTAAGTTTATTGGTTTCATAAATTTTACATTTGAGCTACCGATATAAACTTAGACAGTAAAAGTAATATAAATACAAAAAAGACGTTAGAAGTATTATCGGATAAAACAGTTACAGGCTTAATTAGTTATAGTATGTGTTAGGGAGCAATGAACACTTTTTTAAATATATATCTGAGTATCAATCTACAACTTGTATCGCTAAAAGCAGTTGTTTGTTTCAATCATATATTCTGGTAGTCATGTAGTCTGGTAGTTAGTAGTAAAGTAAAAAGAATAATATACCCGTCTTCCCAGTGCATCTGTCAAGTACGCAGATATAATTCCCGCTAGAACTGCCAAAATAGCTGTCAAGATGCTACATAAGTTAGCTGACATTACATCACTGGGTACCACTTCCATGAACAAAGGTTCTAAATACACTTGGACTATAGGTAACCCTTGGAATATGTAAGATGACATCAGAATTAGGCAGACTGTCATTTGCTTTCGACTTGCTGATAATTTTTCTGTAAACATAAAAACAAAACGTACTAAAGTGTACTCATTATTATTACGCATTATGGCACTTGGAGTGCCAATAGATGTGGAAACCAGGCTAATGTTACTAATTTCAATTTACTAATAGGTGGTAGAGCCACGCTAAATTTTTTTTCTAAATCACTACGCTATTGACCTAGCAAGGTCTTAATAGCTTCAACAGACTACGCCACGCTGAAGCTATTACTGGTTTCAGCATGAATAGGTCGTTTCGCCCGGGGTAGTACCACACTCTCATAGAAAACTGACGTGAAGTAACAGTGCTTCCATTGTTGCGTTTCGTTCGGTCAGTGAGAGCGTCGGAGGCCCACCTCACCCCTCCCCTCCCCTCACCCCCCCTTCTCCCTCCCTTATTCCCCAAACACAGGCACACTTGTTCCCTGGTGTTGTTAGTATCTATGGACGGTGGTGATCACTTAACATCAGGTGACCCAATTGTTCGTTTGTCTCCTATGATATAAATAAACACGAAATCATATATATATATCAAGACGTGAAGCCTAAACTTTGTAACCTTTTTAAAGGAATTGCGTGAACGGATGAACGTGAAACTTGGCACAGTTAAAGTTTATATGGAGGAGAAGTGCAGAACGCTATTTATTTTATATAAAATGCATTAGAAGTACATTAAACTAATTAAAATATGCATTACTCACACTAATGCTTAAATTTTACACAACATATACACACATGTAAATAAAAAAGACATTTTGACATCTGT
>MU158857.1:761377-796142 GCA_015888305.1 Antheraea pernyi
CACCGTGTTTCGAACCGTCGGCTCCGTCGAAACATATAAAGCCCAGTACGTTGCAACTGAGCTACGCCTACATCACGTTTCTGTACGTAATTATCGACCACGTATGAAACATTTATGTAGACGAACCTGTCACTTATGTTGTTACATTCATTACATTGTATAAAAAAATGTTTGCTAAACAAAGGTGACAAGATTTATTTATTTATCTTCTATACTATAATAAAATTGTAATTTATAGTTTTCTTAAAGTTGAAAAAAGTTGGAGTGTGAAAAAGTTTTGATGCAAGTTTCTTATAGTTATGATAAAGTAAATGGTAGAGATGATTATTTAATTTTATTTTTACGTATTGTGAATGTGCAGATTCTATGTACAGTGTCGTGACAGATAAAAAGAGAGAGAGAGTGTATACAATATATACATACATATAATTTTCATTTCAATAGCAAACCAACTCAAGGATTACCTTTTGATGTATTAACTTGACTATCCCAGATCATTCAGTGTTTAATTTATTATTATTTATTTTATAAATATTTTTATCGTTTAATTTACAATTGAACTCTATCAACTTGATATTTTATAATGTAAACTATACTGACTGTATAGTAAATGTCTAGAATTAAGGGAAAGTAATTAGGTTCCAACTGGGGTCCATAGACCCC
Source organism: Antheraea pernyi (assembly GCA_015888305.1). Lineage (NCBI taxonomy): Eukaryota > Metazoa > Arthropoda > Insecta > Lepidoptera > Saturniidae > Antheraea > Antheraea pernyi. The sequence continues at coordinate 762,041 of MU158857.1, forward strand.
TCAAGTTATTTTTTTACGTTACCGCCAATATTTGTAGGTTAGTTTTTATCTTAATTGAACCCCGTAGATGACGCTACGAACGGGTTGTAGGCTTATTTTAAAAGATTTATCACATACCATCTGGGTAAATGTTTGAGTGAGCCCCTTGATAGTTTGGATTTACAATTGGAAACTGTAGGTGTGGCTGCAATCGGGTTTTAGGTTTAAAAAAGATAATTGAAGCCGGTGATAACCGTTTTGGTGCAGACGAAGCCGCACGGGTCAGCTAGTTTTGAAATCATTCCGGAGAAAATACAAACCTTTGTGCTTTTGTTAAAATCAAATGGACGTAGTATACTGTTAGGTAAAATATCATACAATACAAAACTAAATCAGGGCAATTGAAAAACATGTGTTCTTTTTTTTTTTTAACGTGGGGAAATCCCTAATGGATACGCCACTCCCTCGGGGGAGAGGGTGGGTTATGTCCGAGTCGCACGGACTAAAACCCCACGGTGTACCGACAGACCGTTTTGTGGGGGCGGCAAGGGATCGTTCACGCTAATCAACCTTGTATAGCCGCCCCCACGGTCCGCCCGGCGGAAGGTGACCGCCGGGCTTCTACCTATAGAGGGACAGACCGGGTACACACCGGCTGCCCCCCCTCGTCCGCCGGACCTGTGCAATGAGGAGATGGGCCCCCCGGCCCATCCCCTCAGGTCCGGCTACGGTGGCAGGAGGAGTTGGGCGAAGCGCCTTCTCCTCCTGCCTGTCCTCCTTTGGCGGAGACGGCCACTTTCAGGGTCTGCCTCGCGGGCCCTTTCCGCCTCCTCCTTCTGCGAGACGACCTCCTCGCAGAAGGAGGCCATCGTTCGCCAAGCCTGTTCGCTGCCGAGCATGGCCGAAACCACGCTCGGCAGCGATAAGTCCGTTCCCACGGCCGCCGCCAGGATGCGGCGCTGCTCCCTCCACGCAGCACACTCAGACAGTGTGTGCTGCGCGGTATCTTCCTCAGCGCCGCACTCGTGGCAGGCGGCCGTCGGCTCCCTGCGTGCGATCCGGTGCAGGTACCACCCGAAACAACTGTCTGTCTGCCTGTCTGTCTGTTTCTATGAACACGCATACCTAGAAAATAATAAAGCATATCCTCGGGGGCAACTTAATCTTTGTTTCATGAAAATCGGTCCACTTTATCAAAATTTATTGTAATTTTAATGACGAAGTGGTGTAAGTACGAGAGAAAAGTAGATAAATAACATACATTCAGGCGACTTTATTAATCACAACATGTTTATAAAAGATTCCACGCGTAAGAAGTCGCGGGCGTAGCTAGTCTATAATACAGATAGACCGACATAAAGAGATCGTATATATAATGTATAAACATAAATAAAAAAGATATTACGTAAGGATTTTTTGGCGGGTTCTTAGTTTGTCATGTAGTGGATTTTATATTTTATTCATAACCTGTATCATTTGACTCCACGTTATGTAATATTTGTGATATCTTACGTAATACAGTTCGATTATTGTACACAAATGAAGTGGATGTAAAATAATATTATGGAACATGAATTCTGAGATGCCACAAAAACTCCCTGAACGGTTCTAACAAGTAGACCACCATCCTGTTACAACAATAAAATATACTTATCACAGGGCACTTGTAATATTACTACTCACTCGACAATAGCAGTAATAATCTAGAAGATCTGTTGGCAAATATAAAACAACAAACCTAAAAAAGAAATAAGAAACTGTGATATTAAATAAAAAAAAAATTATGTCAAAAGGCGGCAAACGAACGGGTCGGTCACCTGATGTTAAGTGATCACCACCGTCCATAGACACTAGCAACACCAGGGGAGTCGCAAGTGCGTTGCCAGCCTGTGTATGGGGGAGGGGTAGGGAATGGAGAAAGGGGAAAGGAAACGGGGGAAGGAGGTGGGCCCCCGGCGCTCTCACTGACAGAACAAAACGCAACAATGCAAGCACTGTTACTTCATGTCGGTATTCTGTGAGAGGGTGGCCTAAACTTTTTTAGACGGAAGTAGTACTGCAGCGCTGATTTTCGATGGGAGCCTATATAGGATGATAAAAAAAACATATACATCTCTAAGCAAATCCAATAACTTATATTAAATGCTTTATGCGGTTTGTTTTACTATAAGTCGCCTCTAGACTCACTACATCTATTTCTGTACTATCCAACCGATCGTCATAAAAATAGTTTACTATCTGTTTGGCTATATCTCATTTTTTTTAAAGTCGTAGCAGGCAAACGGACAGTTGGGTGACCTGATGTTAAGTAATCTCCACCGTCCATAGACACTAACAACACCAGGGGAGTTGAAAGTGCGTTGCCAACCTGTGTTTGGGGTAAGGGGAGCGAGGTAGGGGGAGAGGAGTGGGAAGGGGAGGTGGGCCTACGGCGCTCTCACTGACCGAACGAAACGCAACGATGCAAGCACTGTTACTTCATGTATCGGGATCGACCCATTAATGCTGGAGTCAGTAATAGCTTCAGCGTGGCACTGCCACCTTCTTAATTAATATTAAAATTGTTTTAATTACTTATTAAGACAGCAGTCATTGGAATAGATAACAATAGCAAGAAATAATAAGAAAGGCTACAGGCACATACTATACTAAAATTAAAAAGAGGTAAAGTTTGTGACGTTGTAGAGGGTAATCTCAAGTACTAGTCCTGATTTAAAAAATGTTTTCAGTATTAGATAGCCTATTCATCAAGGAAAGTAGCCTATATATCATCACGTTAAGACGAATAGGCGCGAAGCACCAATGAAGAATGTTTCAAAATCGGGGTTTTTTCCCTCTTCAGAACTTCCACTAAGTGTTAGCTTTAGCCCAACGTAACTATTCAGTGCAGACGAAGTTGCGGGCAGAGGCTAGTCTATTTTAAATGAAGGATGGAGTCATGGTTACAGTCACATGCCACAGTCAATGCCGGGATAGCGGTGAAACTAAATTTGTAATTGAACTCTGTAAAAATATAAAGTACCTGACATAAAATCAGGCAATTAATGGTTGCTTATCTTCATAATTTCACACATGCTAGGTTTTACCAACAATAGATTTTAGAATAAAATATTTGTCACTGTGGACAGGCAAAAGTGATATATGGGATAAGTCACTTAAAAACGAACATTGAAAATCTGAAATTATAGGTAAATTATATCTAACCTAATTGTAATTATCTTTATATGTGAATAATCTTCGACCATTAGATTCGTATTTATTTCACTTTTCTTGTAATTCTTATATTAATTACTTAATTAGTATTCAATTACTGAATTAAAACAATAGCACATCCAATTATATAAGTTATTATTTTATATCTATGCGTATAAAAACCTAATATCCAATATTTAACCGAATTTTGGAAGGAATAGTCCAACCAGTTGCGTTCTAAATATGTAAATTTGTAAATTTATACTAATAATAGGTCTTTACCTATGAAATTGCCGTTCTGCAGTACTGACCATTTCAAATCAAAATATTTTTTGTTTGGCTAAAAATTCTAATTTAAAATTAATTTTATTTTAAAAACATTGAATTCTTTTTCCAAATGTAGTAATTTGTTTATTGATTGGTGTTACATTTTCATCGCATTTCAATCTTTTCTGTCATCATGGATACGTTAAAAATTCGAGTAATTATGGAATATGAGAATCGTCGTGGTAGCAACGCGGCACAATCGGCACGCAACACCAACGAAGTTTACGGTGCTAACACTACAAATCAACGCAGCACCTGCTATTGGTTTGCTCGCTTCCGTTCTGGGAATTTCGACTTGAAAAATGAACCTCGCGGTTGACCGAAGATTTTGGTCGACAATGACGAATTGAAGGCGATTGTGGAAGCTGATGATACACAATCTACGGCTGAATTAGCAGCAGCTTTCGACGTTAGCGTCAAAACAATATTGGTCCATTAGCGTCAAACTGGCAAGGTAAAAAAGCTTGACAAATGGGTGCCCCACGAACTCAATGATCGCCAGCGCGAAGTACGCGTCGATACGTGCCTTGCACTGCTGAACAGACACACAAATGAAGGAATTTTGAACCGCATTGTTACTTGCGATGAAAAATGGATTCTGTTTGATAACCGCAAGTGCTCCGCAAGTTGGTTGGATCCTGGTTCAGCACCTAAACAATGCCCTAAACGAAAACTTACTCCTAGAAAAGTGATGGTCACTGTTTGGTGGTCTAGCGCCTGTGTGATTCATCACAGCTTCTTACCAAACGGGGTGAGCATTACTGCAGATGTGTACTGTGAAGAACTGAACACAATGATGGAGAAGCTGGCACATCTCCAACCAGCATTGTTCATTCGCTCGTCTCCGCTGCTCCTGTACGACAACGCGCGACCTCATACTGCACAGCAGACGGTCTCCAAGTTGCAAGAAATGGGGTTGGAAGTTCTCCGTCATCCACCCTACTCACCAGACCTTGCGCCTACAGACTACTACTTTTTCCAGGATTTGGATAACTCCTTGGCGGGAAAAGAATTCAATACCCGAGAGGCAGTACAAAATGCCTTTGAAGAATTTGTTGTCTCCCGTCCAGCTGATTTCTTTAAGAAAGGCATCAATAAACTGCCACTGTGTTGGCAAAGATGCATTGAATGCATGGGTGATTACTTCGATTAATACAAATAAAAAATACATGAAAAAAAATCGTTTCAATTTATTCATACAAAAGTTTTCATAGGTAAAGACCTAATATTATAAACCTGGAGGGTGTGTATGTTTGGTCGGTTGAACGTGCCAATCTCAGGTACTACTGGTCCGATTTGGGAAATCATGGTATGACAATAAAGTGGTGTACATTTATTGGTAGCGGGCCGATTTTTACTAAGACTAGATATTCCAAAAAAGATAAACAGTACAACAAACATACCATCGCCACAATCGGTTGATGTATACGTACATGGAATAGTTACTTTGAGCTAACGCTACACGCAGGGGAAGGTATCAAAAGGGAATAAAAACCCGGTTTTGAATAATTCTTCATTGGTGCTCCGCTCCTATTAGTCTTAGCGTGATGATATAGAGTCTTTCTCGATAAATGACCTATCTAACAATGAAAGAATTTTGTCAAATCGAACCAGCAGTACCTGAGATTACCGCGATCAACCAATAAACCCTCCAGCTTTATAATATCAATATAGATATAGAAAAAGGGGCATTTCACGTGAAGCGGACAACGCAAAAAAGGTAAGGTTCTGAAATTCGTTCATATTCAGTCTATTTGGACTTCTAGTAGGTATGAATGTGAATGCATCATTATTTTTTTCTATCACGTTTATTTGTCAAGTTATGGGCTTCTAAAGAACAGTCACACCTGAAATTCAGATTTTTTGGAAGTAGTTTTACGAATTGAACAAATTTACAATAAAATATTAAACGCAGCGATTTATATAGCAGAATAATCGCTTTGTTTGACAATGAAATAAAACTTGGAAAAAACTTTTTTTTTAATGTTCAAAACCGAAAAAAAAAAATTCGAAACAAAATTTTAATAACTTGGGCATTTTTTTTCCCTTTTTTTATTACATTAAAACGTAGCTTAAAATACACATAAAATATACTATAACTGGTAAAATTGGCACAGAATTGGTTAAGGAGATAGATCGATTAATGTACATGTATGTCGCACTGTACTAAGATCTGGGACTAGCATTACTTTTTATATTGTAAAAACACTCATATACCAATTTGCTGATAGGGTTAAGGTAAGGTAAATGTTAATTACTTTGTAATATTGTTGATGTCAAAACAAAAGACAATCGGAATATTTTATTCCTGGCATTGAAAACATTGTAAAACAAGAAAAAGTAATTATTTTATTTAAAATTTTTAATCGATTCATTGCTTTGTTAATAAATTGAATTATATATTCAAAATTCATTTAAAATTCAAATCTATATTGAATTACCTATTTTAAACATTATAATAAAATGATATTTCTATTTTTATCTATCAATAAAGAGTTAATTGATCTGTATTTCTCATAATGTACTTTCTTTTTTTTGCGTGTTAAGGTTGAATTCATACTAAATGTTGTTTATGATGTCTTTTCATTTATAAGTGACGGGAGTAATTTATTGCTTTGCTCGTTTTATCGTATTAGATAATATTTTGAACATTCGTGACTTTATTACTAGGTGTCATGGTTGTAATTAGTGTTGAACTTAAAACTGTTTTAAAACTTTTCACCCTTTCTTAGTAAACAAATAGCTACACATAAGTATATATTTACGCGGACAGTATTTAGCTTCGATTTTGTACGTGACCCTTAATCTAGTTATTGTTGATCGAAGGTTAGAATAAAGGCATGCAACTTTTTTGTTCCTGAAATAGTAATTGCAGATAATATATAGTTTTGTTTACATATTTTGTTAAAGATAATAAATAACTCTTTTTTGGCTAAGAGATGCCATCAGTAGTTGCATTTTATTAACACAATATTCTTGTCTATTGCTACTTTTAATATGTATTCTTCTATTCGGTCATATAATATTGAATATATGTAACACGTATGTAACACGTGGATAGTCCCAAATCATTTTTAGACCTTGAATGAGCAGATAAAAGATGCTATATATTAATATCACATCTTTTAAGAGCGTTATCTTCCAAAAAAAATCTACCTAACAAAGCGCCGACCTTGTTACTCTGTGTGACATGCATATACATCAATCGATCTATCTCCTTAACCAATTCTGTGCCAACTTTAAAAGTTATAGTATATTTTATGTGTATTTTAAGCTACGTTTTGATGTAATAAAAAAAGAAAAAAAAATGCCCGTTATTAAAATTTTGTTTCGAAAAATTTACTTTCGGTTTTGAACATTAAAAAAAAAGTTTTTTCCAAGTTTTATTTTATTTTAAAAAAGAGCGATTATTTTGCTATATAAATCGCTGCGTTTATTATTTTTTTGTAAATTTGTTCAATTCGTAAAACTACTTCCAAAAAATCTGAATTTCAGGTGTGACTGTTCTTTAGAAGCCCATAACTTGACAAATAAACGTGATAGAAAAAAAATAATGATGCATTCACATTCATACCTACTAGAAGTCCAAATAGACTGAATATGAACGAATTTCAGAACCTTACCTTTTTCTCGTTGTCCGCTTCACCTGAAATGCCCCAAAAAGAACTATTAGGTCTTTACCTATGAAATTGCCGTTTTGTATGAAAAAATTGTATGAATATCTATAGTCTTACGCTTTAGTAATTTTGACGAATTTTGCAATTTATAATATTGGACCTCGAGAATCAGCACGGTCTAAGTTTCAAGTATTTGCTATTTTAATTCTACCCTATACAGTCTTCATAAATTAATGTTTCCGTAAAAACTTTGAAAGGCTGGATTTTGTAAATGATTGGCATGATCTAAATGATAAAAACTGTGACAAACTAACTGGTCGACTCATGTTTCAGAACCAGTAATATTCCTTTAGGTAATAGTGTTAGTTTTTACAACAAAGTGTCTGTGCATCCACTAAAAATGATTGTAACGTGTTGTGTTTGTGCAGCTTGCGTCAGACTGGCGTTACGTAGTATAAGGGCCTGTGTACATTTAGTATTTATATCTTGTATTGAGATTGTGCAGCCTATATACTAGGTATATACCTATGAAATTGCCGTTTTGTATGAAAAAATTGAAACGAATTTTTTTCATGTATTTTTTATTTGTATTAATCGAAGTAATCACCCATGCAATCAATGCATCTTTGCCAACACAGAGGCAGTTTATTGATGCCCTTCTTAAAGAAATCAGCTGGATGGGAGGCAACAAATTCTTCAAAGGCATTTTGTACTGCCTCTCGGGTATTGAATTTTTTTCCCGCCAAGGAGTTATCCAAATTCTGGAAAAAGTAGTAGTCTGTAGGCGCAAGGTCTGGTGAGTAGGGCGGATAAGACGAGCGATTGCCCAATGCTGGTTGGAGATGTGCCAGCTTTTCCATCATTGTGTTCAGTTCTTCACAGTACACATCTGCAGCAATGCTCACCGCGTTTGGTAAGAAGCTGTAATGAATCACACCGGTGCTAAACCACCAAACAGTGACCATCACTTTTCTAGGGGTAAGTTTTCGTTTAGCGCATTGTTTAGGTGCTGAACCAGGATCCAACCAACTTGCTGAGCGCTTGCGATTATCAAACAGAATCCATTTATCATCTCCGGTAACAATGCAGTTCAAAATTCCTTCATTTGTGTGTTTGTTTAGCAGTACAAGGCACGTCTCGACGCGTACTTCGCGCTGGCGATCATTGAGTTCGTGGAGCACCTATTTGTCAAGCTTTTTTACCTTGCCAATTTAATGCAAATAGAACAATATTGTTTTGACGGTAACGTCGAAAGCTGCTGCTAATTCAGCCGTAGATTGTATATCATCAGCTTCCACAATCGCCTTTAATTAGTCATTGTCGACCAAAGTCTTCGGACGACCGCGAGGTTCCTTTTTCGAAATTCCCAGAACGGAAGCGAGCAAACCAATAACAGGTGGTGCATTCGTTAGTAGTGTTAGCTCCGTAAACGTAGTTGATGTTGCGTGCCGCTTGTGCCGCGTTGCTGTCACGACGGTACTCATGATCCATAATTACTCGAATTTTTTACGTATCCGTGATGACAAAAAAGATTGAAATGCGATGAAAATGTAACACTAATCAATAAACAAATGACCTTTGGAAAAAGAATTCCATGTTTTTAAAATGAAATTAATTTGAAATTAGAATTCTTAGCCAAACAAAAATTTTGATTTGAACTGGCCAGTACTGCAGTACAATTTCATATGTAAAGACCTATTAATAACCATCTAATTATTGTTTATTTAAATAATATATCAAGTCTATATAATCGTTCTTATTTATGTAAAGTTGATATATCTAATATAGTGGCGCTAGCCTTAATGTTCCGGTGGCGTTATAGTCTCGGACGTAGTCAATAAACACTATCTATACTAATATTATAAAGAGGTAAAACTTGTGAGTTTGGATTTTCGGGGTAATTTCTGATACTGACATAGAAATTATATCATTGTTAGAAAGATACATATCTCTGAGTACTATAGACTACATTTTATTTTAGTAAATGTACATTTTCATAATAACAATAAATGTAATTGAAGTCGGCAAAAATTCTATACTATGGCGTGCGTTGCCTGAACGGTTTGAAATGAATGAATAAATCATAACAAAAATATTCATTAGTTTAGTTATACAAAACAATCCGCGGTAACGTATATCTAAGCTTAATACCTCAGCCAAGAAGATGGTGTTTATGTTAAAAGTAGAATACATTATACAAGATTAATCTTGTAAATTATCTTGTCTTCAAACTTAAGTTTGAATGCATATTTTTGGATACAAACCCTTATAAAAATATAGCTATTTCAAAATGGAAATATCATGGAGATAAAGTGAAATATAAAATACGTGTCACTGTGTTTGTCTCGAATGAACTCCGAAACTACGTAACCTAGCTATAAAATTATGCGCACATATGTAATTTGCCCTAACTTGTGATGTATTCGTACATAGGATAGTTTTTATCACAATTGGACCTAATAGATGGCGATTCAATCGTGTTTTAGGCATCTTTAAGATTTTTCGCGTTTAGAAATACAGTTGGAACCGGTTCAGCACAGACGAAGTTGCACGAGTCAACTATCTATCTCCCTATGTATATAACAATAATGTAATTCTAACCTGTATGTTCTTTTTTAGATATTTGTGAAGAAAAAAATTGTTATAGCTGTCTGAATAGGTAACGAAATACGTTTCAATGATTTCTAGAAATGCCTTTATGTCCGTTTGATTGAACACGCATCACTGCTAAAGTACTGCGTTCATGATAAAATGTATATGACAAAAATCATAAAGCATATCCTGGAATAACATTTTGTCTTTGCTTCATTAAAACCGGTTGACTCTATCAAAGGTTATTGTAATTTTAATGACGACGTAACTTAAGTATGAAAGAAATGTAGATAAGTAAATGGACGTAGGTAATACATCCAGATGATTTTATTAGTCACTGTGTTTAACATTAGGTTCCACGCGGACAGAGTCGCGGGCACAGCTAATAATTAATAACATTATTATATAAATATTCTCAGTGTTCAAATATCAACGCATCCTAATAATATTCACGATGATCAGATGTACGGTATACAAGTCAATGTACTGCAGAGCCACGTAGTAAACTGTTTAATTTATTATAATACAAGCCGTACCCGCAGCTGCAACTGTGAGACTATGTACAATTATAGAAATGCTCTTTAAAAGCAATTGTAATTACGACACGCACGCCACTTACATTAACATGTAACGTGTACATTAGATATATAAATACGAACAGCGTGCCAAATGGGGTTTATCATCCGCAACGTATTTGGAACCTTAACCCACAATATAACTACCTCAGTGCTCACTTATACTGTATAAGGAACTAATGAAACAATAACTTAAAATATTATTATAATGATTTACATTACATTTAATATACATTGCCATTAATATACTTAAGATTTTGTGACTATACAAAAAATAAACGCTTGTCTGTTCCTCAAGAAATTGTATTATGGAACTCTTTTCGTAATACGTATATAATCTAAGACCTTAGTAGGAAGACCTCTATATAATTAATGTTATTAATAATTATAATGTCGAATAGTAAACAATATGCTGATAATTAATTTTCTAATTAAAAATAAAGAATGAGTTGAAAACTTGCAAAATTTCATGCAGACAAAGTTACGGGTAACAGCTAGTAAAAAATAAAATAACCTCATTTACTTTTTATAAAGTTCGCTATCTACCAGTGAAAGTCCCGTGAAACTCGGTCTAACCGTTTTGGAGAAAGCACTATGGGCGAAACCAGGATCAACAGCTAGTATAAACTAAAATTGCTTGAATTACTTCTTATAAGGTCACGTATCTGCCAGTAAAAGTCTCGTGAAGATCGGTCGAACCGTTTTGGAGATAGCACTGCAGGCAAAGCCACGGTTAACAGCTAGTGTAAACTAAAATTGCTTGAATTTTTCTTTTATGAGAATAGATATCTGTCAATGAAAGTTTCGTGAAGATCGGTCTAACCGTTTTGAAGATAGTACTGCAGGCGAAGCCACGGTTAACAGCTAGTCTAATTTAGATTTTGTAGGTGGCAGAGCTACGCGGAAGCTATTAATGGTTTCAGCATGAATGGGTCGGCTCGTCCGGGGTAGTACCACCCACTCACAGAAAACCGACGTGATGTAACAGTGCTTGCATTGTTACGTTGCGTTTGGTCTGTGAGAGCGCCGGAGGCCCACCTCTCCTCCCCTTCCCCCTTCCCTTACTCCCCCTCTCCCCCAATACATACTGGCAACGCACTTGCGACTCCTTTCGTGTTGCAAGTGTCTATTGACGGTGGTGATCACTTAACATCAGGTGACCTACCTGTCCGTTTGCCTCCTATGATATAAAAAAAAGTTAGCTTAAGTAACCCGCTGTAATTTCAGCTATGTGCCAGTGAAATTTCCGTCAAAATCAGTCCAGCCGTTTCGGAGATTACCCGGAACAAACAGACAGACAAATAGACAGGCAGACCGACAAAAATTTAGAAATTGCATTTTTGTTATCAGTAGCTTGTATACTTTTGTACTCATTCTGTAAAAAAAAATTATTTTGATATTACATACAAATACTTCATTTTTATTATATGTATAGATATTTATGTAGTATACCCCTGCTGTGGTTTCATTTGCGTTTAATTTCTATAAGTCTCTACAAACTCATTTATATCGGCTTCTCTTATCAACAACGGGATTGTTTCGCGTTACATTGTAGCTCACAGACATAGGCATTCACTGTTCGGCCCTTTTCGGTAATGCTCAACGGGCAACTAACAAACGCCGCGCACCAACTCCCGCTCGCACTTATACTTCATTCTAGTTTAATATAGCAATTGTTTCCCTCTCAAGGGCCGAAAGGGCGATGATAAATACTCAGTACTATCTATAATGAAATGCTCTAAAAACGTCCTTTTACGTCAAAATCAAAAATAGCTTATTCAATTTTGGCCTTAATAAGACCATTATGAACGTCAAAACTACCACCGGTTCGGAAAACAACCCACTCATCAAGAAGAACCAGCGAGAAACTCGATTGGGTTTATCTTTTTAACATACACATATTTACAATACATGACAATCATTTTTAGTGGATGTACAGAGAGAAGTCAATTCCATACATCACTATGGTTCACATATTGATCCACTCTATAGTACTTTTGACATCAAAACTCGCTTGACATGTGGTTTAAACTGACAGTCCGGTAAATAGTAAAAGCATATCTTTGGGACTAAAAAACGATTACTGGTTTTACTAAGTCTGAAACATGAGACAACAAGTTTGTCACAGTGTCTAGAGTACGTAGATCATGCCGGTTTTTTACAAAATCCAACTTTTCAAAATTTTAGCGGACATACATTAAATTATGAAGAATGTATTGGGAGGGTAGAGTCAAGATACCAAATTCCTGAAACTTAGTCTTTAATGATTTTCGAGGTTATATTATATATTGCTCGAACTGCAAAACTTGACAAAATTATTAAACGTATCGGAATTTTTCATAAGTTGTTCATTCATTACTTATTTTTTAAATTCAATTGACTCTTTGGCGTTTTCTTAATGCCTAAAGAGCTGCTAGTAAAAAAAACGGGCCTATATTTATCACATACAATTACTTAGTGACTTAGTATAAAAATGTAAATTCGGCGTCGTTGTAAGAATTGTTAATTTATTATGAATTATTTAAGAGAGGTTTAGATTTCTTTTGTATAAAAACTTCAAATATCTTTATTATACTTCTCATAAAACAATTCTAACTTACCACACGCTGAATCACAATCACACAGAAAGTCTATATACGAGAAGAGATCTGATTATACTGAATTATGGATTAGAGGCAACGGAAAATTAAAAATTAACCGTAAAGAAAAACCGGTTGATCTTATTATAAATTTATTCAACGCATATGAACAAAATATGTTTTTAATCGTTATTTTATTTAAAAATCATTCAATTTATTTTCCCTTACAATATTTATCTCTAATTACCTATTTTAAACTAACTTATCTTGTAGAAAACTATAGTAATATCTATAAAAAAACATTATATAATGATTTTACTACGTATACAATCAATTAAGTTTATCTATTTATATTGCTCTTCTGTTGTTACTCGATTTCGAAATAAACAAGTGAATATTAAAATTCCCTTATAAATATTTTATTAATATCCAAAATTATTTTTACAGTGAGATCTTCTTTAGCCACGCTGAACGATTTTCGAAAGGGGAAAAACTTGTTTCGCCTCACCGATGACCTCGACATGCTCGTGATGTATTGCGCTTACATTCGACTAGCGACATGTAATATTAATACTTTGTTTATTTGTATAATTGATAAACTATATAGAAATGTATATAATTATGGCTCGGAGTGTCTGTACATGTGAAAAATCGGTTCCAAGTAGACGAAAATACGTAGAAACGGAGTGGGTGAAAATCAAATAAACGATAGTTCACCCCTTGAATATTTCCTTCAAATTATTGAAATGGCACCATCTCTGAGTATAACCAAATCAAATAAAAAAGAATTATTAAAATCGATACACAATTGACGAAAATATCGATTAACATGCATTAAAAAAAATACATACAATCGAACATAGTAACCTCCTCCTCTTTCGAAATCGATTAAAAACCAGATTTATGTTAATAATTTCACGTTTGAAATTATGAAATTGAAATAGATCAAACTATAACTTTAAAAAAAGACTGTTATTCCATTGTTTTAAATTTTCACTTCTATCGGCAGTCCTCATGATTGCCTCGACTTTTATTTATTACTAGCAACCCTGGCAGACGTTGTCCAGCCCTGATTATAAAAGTATCTATGACAAATTACATACTAAAATGTTCCTCATGAATCATTTTATCCGCTGGTGAAAACCGCATGAAAAACCGTTCAGGAGTTTTTGAGTTTATCGCGAACAGACAGACGGATAGACGCGGTAGGGGACTTTATTTTATACTATGTAATAATAATAAAATAACGAAGTATCAGCGCTAATCTGTCATTCTAATTAGTACTTTAACGATATCCGGATTATGCCTGTTATCATTTATTTTATGTTTCCTAACTCTTTATTTATAAGTAGCTGTACCCGCAGCTCTGCACGCGTTTTTTTTTCAATTCGTATTAAAGAAATATAAAATTGTGAGACCATCTACAATAAAATTATAGAAATGCTCTTTAAAAACGATTGTAAGTACGACGCGCACGTCCCTTACAGTAAAATGTAACGTATATGAATTAACACATAAATAGTTACGCATATTTTAATTACAGAATCTTACGAAGATTCGAATTATCATAGGTGTTTGCTAACAGCGCCATCTATTATACTCTATGTTAATCATTACTGGCAATGTATTGTTAATGCACTTCTATTTAATTATTGTTAATGTGGTTTATTTTAAATTATTGAGTAATTTAGATTAGATTAAACTGTTCATATCTTCTAAGAATTCTACATGTTTATTCACATAAGCACTGATAGAAGTCACTTAATAAGCCGGTGTCACGCCACACGACGCGTGACACCATCGTTAGAAAATGTGGCGTCGTGCGATAAAATTTCTATCTTGATTTGATTCTTGATTTAAAGCAGAGCTAAATTAGTGTCACGATAATTAAAATCGGATTTGTTAAATTGTAGAATTATTCTAGATTTAAGTAACATGTTGAACCTTTGTTGTTACAACTGTGAATTATTTCAGACAACTTAATTCAATGTATGTTGTTAAAATGGTTATTTATTTATAATTAAAATAATTAGCGAATATTTAAAGTGTAACTATGTACAAAAACATTAATTAAGTACTTCGTTAAACTAGGACTTCCTTCACATGGGTTGTCGGACGAGAAGGATAGCGATACCTTTATAAGCGCGTGTACGACGTTGTGTCGTTTTCATTATTGTTTTGAGATCGTGATTTTATTATTGTTTCTGAGAAAGTTATCTCTGACATTAAAAAGCATTATTAAAAGATCAAGAGTTGAAGAAGTCGTTTCATTTTATATTGACAAGTAGTGTTGTGAAAATAAATATAAATGAAGAACAATACAGCCAAGGGGTCTCTCCCTTTGTCATATACATTAGATATAATAATACTAAGAGTGTGGCAAATGCGGTTTATCATCAGCAACATATTTGGAACCTTAACCCTCCATATCCTCAATGCTCACTTACACTATATAAGGAACTAATGAAAAAATAACTTAAAGATAGATAATGATATAATATGCTCATATTATCAATACGTTTATGGTCTAATATCTTATTAGAAAGACCTCTTCTATCTTTAAAATTATTATTAATAATTATAATGTTGAATTGTGTTAATGACTACGTCCGGTACCGCTATGACATACCCGAGAGGCGAGACTACAACGTAACCCGGGGAACCACTATTGACCTGCGATACCGCGCTATTGAATTTATCGGGGGTGTTACGACCTCGAACGCTATTGGTCGGCTATTCATTATTCACCCGATGTGAGATTACATTGGTGGGAGTTCAGCATATAAAGGGCAAGATGGCGCTGATCTGCACGCACTCCTATGTGGAAGTTACTGTAAGGCGAAGCTCTGCCCGGATAAATAGTTACAGTGCATTCAGAGTGTTTATTGCCATTCCTGACTGCATCGACTCTATACGTGATTAGTGTAACAATTGTAAACAATGAATGAGCTGACGTCTTGAAATCTTGCATAAATATAAATTAAGATATCTATTTAATGCCCGGTGTTATCACCCACCTCCGGTGCCGCTGCATCACATTCAAAAGACGAGACTATAACACGACCGGAACATTGATATTAGCGCCACCATATTATAAATATACATCGACGCTAGCGCCAATATATTAGAGAAACACATTGACACTAGCGCCACCATATTAAAGATACATAAATAAGAATTTTTAATATTATATTGATTTTAATAGGACTTAAATTAGAATGGATATCATTATATAGAATTGAATCATTAGTTTCATCATTATTAATAATAGTATATTCTTTGAACTCATAGTTCGGCAATGAAAGGCAAGATGTCGATGATCTACATGTCGAAACAGATTACCAACCATATTAGAGATACATAAATAAGGATAATTATATAAAATTGTTGTATAGCTTAAATAACATTAATTTGTTCATACTTTATTATCTTTGTGTTACTTAAATTATTTTGCAGAATTATGTATAAATAGTAATCGCTTTGACTTATATAGATGGGCCTTTAAAAGGCAAGATGTCAGTGATATCTAGGCATTCTTAATATATACAAAGTATTGTAAGGCGAAGATCTGGCCAAATAAATAGTGACTGTATCTACGAAGTATTTATTGCCATTCCTGATTGCATCGACAATATACGTGATTAGTGTAATACCGGTTTCTGAGATACTCTGTGAAACTACCAATAATTATTGACTCAACAAAGTTATCCATAAGATAAACTGTTAAATGGCCCGTTGAGTTTTACTGACATTTATCGTATGATTGTTATGTTTAGAAACGCAATTTGAAAAGTCATTGAACCGATAACCCTATTGAAAGGATAAACTTCAATTAAAGTACCTCAGATACCGGGCATAAGTAGTTTATAATATTTGACAATTTAAATAAAATAATGTGGCCGCTAAAATGACTAAAAAAACAATATAATCCAGAATAAATACATACATACTGATATATGAATTTCAATTATATGTATTACTAGCTAACCCGTAGAACTTCGTCTGCATCAAATCGATTGTTACCGGTTTCAATTGTATTTTTAAACGCGAAAAATTTTAATAAACTGTTACAACTAATCACATATAGTGTCGATGCAGTCGGGAATTCCAATAATTACTTCGTAGATACTGTCACTATTTATTTGGCCAGAGCTTCGCCTTACAATACTTCGTACATATTAAGAAGAATGCGTAGATATCACCAACATCTTGCCTTTTAAAGGCCCATCTATGTAAGTCAAAGCTATTACTATTTATACATAATCCCGCAAAATAATTTAAGTAACACAAAAATAATAAAGTATGAACAAATTAATGTTATTTAAGCTATACAACAATTTTATATAATTATCCTTATTTATGTATCTCGAATGTGTTTACTAATCTGTCTCGACATGTAGATCAACGACATCTAGCCTTTCATGGCCGAACTATGAAGAGAAAGGATATACTATTTATGATTCATAATGATCAAACTAATGATTCAATTTTATATAATGATATTCTTATTTACGTCTTATTAAAATCTATATAATGATAATAATTCTTATATATGTGTCTTTATTATGGTGGCGCTAGTTTCAATGTGTCTCTTAACATGGTGGCGCTAGTATCAATGTGTACCTATAATATGATGGCGCTAGTGTCGATGTATATTTATAATATGGTGGCGCTAATATCAATGTTCCGGTCGTGTTGTAGTCTAGTCTCTTGAATGTGATGCAGCGGCACCGGAGGTGGGTGCTAACAAAACCTAAAGCCCGATTGCAGCCACACCTACCGTTTCCCATTGTAAATCCAAACTACCAAGGGACTCCATATACCCAGATGATATGTGAGAAATCTTTTAAAATAAGACTACAACCCGTTCGTAACATTCGTTCTTAACATCATCTACCGGGTTTAATCTAAAAAAAAGCTTGAGGTCTGTTGTAAACGTTTACTATACAGTTATAATAATTTAACATTATAAAATATCAAGTTGATAGACTTAAATTGTAAATTAAACGATAAAATAAATAATGATAAATTAAATACTGAATGACATCATAACTATTTTCAACTTGTATTAAAACTTTATCATACTCCATTGTATTAAAGAAAAATATAAATATTAAAATTATATGAGCACGATGCGTCAACAGTTTTTCATATATCTTTTATAACGTTGCGTTTATTAGTGCATATCGCACCTTCACAGACAATAATATTGAACTTTATATAATTTTAGAATGTTTTGTTTTTCACTAACTTTGAAACGCTACTAAAACATGAAATTATTATTGCCAGACATTTTTTTTATTAACAATAATGTGCCCGATCCTATTTTTTGTAAATAAAAAAGTATGTTCAAACCATGTTAAGATAACTGTAATTTCATTGAAGTTATACTTCTTTTGGCGCGTTAGGGAAAAATGGTTAGAGTAAATTTTTAATGATGCGCGCACACACCGTCACGAAAAACCGACACCCTGAAGTTAGCTATAGTCAACATTTTGTTTCTTTGTATTGCTTTGTATTAAAACTTTTAATGTATTAAATACCTTTTTTCTATTGTTAGTGTCCTTTTTTTCTACAAACGTAGAATAAGGCGAAATATAAAAATTCAAGATGGCGTCAGTCATATGTCTACGTTTATCGTTGTTTTTCATTGTTTACGGTGAAATCTCAGTATCGTAATGGTTAATAAAGTGAAATATGTTCTTCGAATTGGAAGAAATAAAAAGGTTTGAAAGATTTTTATAAAGAATATGATCGGACACATTATTGTCAATAACAAAATTGTTTGGCAGTGCTATATTCATGTTTTTAATAGCGTTTAAAAGTTACTGAAAATAAAATTTTCCTAAAATTATTTATAAATCAAAATTTTGACCTGTAAAGGCATTAAAAAACACAACGTTAACCGGATACCAGGTATCCTGAATCCTGTTTGGAAGAGCATAATATATCTTCATATTAAAGAACCAGTTTTTCTAAAATTCTCGTTCTTCCAACGTTGCTGGCTCTTGTACTAAATTGTCGCAAAAAGTCTAATTACATTGACTAATTTCTTTTCTTTCGTTATCCTGGAGAACCCCTTATATTTTATGGGACAAATAGTATTTTATTTATTTATTTATACATATACACTTTTACAGAGAAATATTAGAATGTATAGTATGAATATATAGTATCCTAAACCTAAGTAACCTTGTAATATTAGTTATGAATGTGTCAAGTTTCGTTAAAACCGGTTCAGTACTTTCAGCGTGATGCGTATTCACAGGGACAGACAGACAGACAAAAATTGTAAAACGATTATTTTTGGCTTCTATATCGATAAGTAAGTCTACCCCGATTATTATTTTCAAAAAATATTTAATATACAGATTTGGCCTTGCTACAGTTTTATTATAATACTAGCTGTACCCGCACACCGCACGCGTTTTTTTAAAATCGTATTAAGGAATTACAAAATTGTGAGACTATGTACACTTATAGAAATGTTCTTTAAACACAATTGTAAGTACGACGCGCACGCCACTAAAAGTAACATGTAACGTGTACATTAGTTATATAAATACTAACAGCGTGCCAAATGAGACTTGTCATCAGCAACATATTTGGAACCGTAACCCACCATATAATTACCTCAGTGCTCACTTACACAGTATAAGGAACTAATGAAACAATAACTTAAAATATTGTTATAAAGATTTACATTTACATCACATTTAATATACACTACCATTATTATAATTATGATTTTGTGACTATACAAAAAATAAACGCTTGTCTGTTCCGCAAGAAATTGTATTATGGAACACTTTACGAAATACATTTATAATCTAAAATCTTATTAGGAAGACCTCTATATAATTAAAGTTATTAATAATTATAATGTCGAATTGTAAACAGTAAGCTGATAATTATTTATCTTATTAAAAAGAAAGAATGAGTTGAAATCTTGCTAAATATCATGTAGACAAAATCGCGGGTGACAGCTAGTCTAAAATAGAATAACCTCAATTACTTTTTATAAGGTTCGCTATCCACCAGTGAAAGTCCCGTGAAAATCGGTCTAATCGTTTTGATGATAACACAGCGGGCAAAGCCACGGTTAAGAGTTAGTATAAATTTAATTACTTTTTATAAAATCCAAATTTAATTACTTTTTATAAAATCCGCTATCTGCCAGTGAAAGTCCCGTAAAAATCGGTCTAACCGTTTTAGAGAAAGCACTGTGGGCAAAGCCACGGTTAACAGCTAGTATAAACTAAAATTGCTTCAATTACTTTTTGTAAAGTTACCTATCTGCCAGTGAAAGTCACGTGAAAATCGGTCTAACCGTTTTGGACATAGCACTGCGGATGGAGCCACGGTTAACAGCCTAGTATAAATTAAAATTGCTTAAATTACTTTTTATAGGGTCAGCTATTTGCCAGTAAAAGTTTCGTGAAGATTGGACGAACCGTTTTGGAGGTAGCACTGCAGGCGAAGCCACGGTTAATAGCTAGTATAAACTAAAATTGCTTAAATTACTTTTTATAAGGTTAGCTATTTGCCAGTGATAGTTTCATAAAGATTGGTCGAACCGTTTTGGAGATAGCTCTGCAGGCGAAGCCACGGTTAACAGCTACTGTATAAACTAAAATTGCTTGAATTACTTTTTATAAGATGAGATATCTATCAATGCAAGTTTCGTGAAGACCGGCGTAACAGTTTTGAAGATAGCACTGCGAGCGAAGTCACGGTTAACAGCTAGTATAAACTAAAATTGCTTGAATTATTTTTTATAAGATCAGATATCTGTCGTGTAAGTTTCGTGAAGACGGGACTAATCGTTTTGGAGATATTATTGCGGGCAAAGCCACGGTTAACAGCTAGTCTAAATTAAAATAGACTAAATTATTTGCTTTGATATCTGCTATCTGCTGGTGAAAATCGGTCCAACCACTTTGGAGATAGCATTACAGACGAAGCTGCGGTTAATAGTTAGTCTAATTTAGAGTAGCTTAAGTAACCCGCTGTAATTTCAGCTACCTGCCAGTGAAACTCCCGTCAAAATCGGTTCAGCTGTTTCGGAGATTAGCCGGAACAAACAGACAGACAGACAGACCGACAAAAATTTTAAAAATTACGTTTTTGTTATCAGTAGCGTGTATACTTTAGTACTCAATCAGTAAAAAAATATATTTTGATATTACATACAGACACTTCATTTTTATTATATGTATAGATATGCTAGACAGTCTTGCTCTCATTACAAGAATCAAGAACTTTATTTCCAAAGAGTATAATAAGTAATATAGTAATTTATTTCCTTAAAAAAATGCTTTGGCAGATCCACAGACATGTTTAAACATTCTAGGATAATTTCTGATACAAACATGGACTCGCTCCATCGTAGTACGCGCGCGAGGACGGTTCGGAGCTCCGCGAGTCCTACGGCTACGCCTGTCTTGCGTGACGATGCGCCGCACTAGCGCTCCTGCTTCTCGGCCGGCGACGGCCTCGAGAAGTACCAAAAAAGGCCCTTTTCAGGGCCAACCAGACGCCGTCGCGTCAACATCACGACGTCGCACAACATCCTGCAAATCCGCAGAATCCGCCGCCCACTCAAGAACGAGTACACCTGAGATAGCTTGCATCCCGACAGAGAGCTATGACACCCCTATATATAGTCCCAAGCCATACCCTGTGCCCAAAGATGCGCCACCACAGAGGCCGTCCGGCGCCGAATTGACTCCGAAGGAGTTATACGAAAACGACGGTGTCGCTTTCGCCCAGTTCATTGTAACTGGGGCTCCTTCGGAGAAAATGAAGCGCTGGATAGCGCTGTATCTGCGCATCCAAAAAGACGAGGCTCAAGGTTACGAACTCCCAGTACGAGACATAGAGGCGCTTAAATCTCCTATAAAAGGAGACCTGACGCTTCCAGAGATTCCTGCGACGCAATTAAGAAAACTCGAGCCACTGATAGGAGTTGCGCGCCGCAAGTGCGACTACCTAAAAGTAGAGCAAGCCACGCACCACATCGTGCATACATCGCCACCATCTTCCCCGCGCGCTTAAACGCCGGAGAAAAAGAGGTTTAGACCTTACGCGCATCCTCAGACTACGGAATCGGAACCCGAAGAACATAAAGTTAAAGATTTACCCGTCAAGAGCTGCGGGGCGCCACCGGCGCCTGTAGCCTTGCAACTAGAAGCAAAGAAGACTACGGAATCCCGAAAAGCCATTGAACACCCATTAGCATTCCTGCAGCCGAGAGCCGCGGGGCGCCACCGTCACCCACAGCTTCACACTCGACGACAGCGGAAGCTAGAATTCCCGATGAACGCCTAGCGGCACGAATGTACGCACCCATACCCGCGCCAGCTTCGTCGCGAAGGGCTGACCGCAATCAGCCCTCGAAACCCCCGCACGCGCACACATTGCGCGCAGGGCGAAACCCGCGTCGCGAGGGGCAGCTCGCGAGTTGCCCGTTTCGTACGCATCGATCGCAATGCCGCCGCTCAAGCCAGCCGACCAATCAACATCGAAGACAAGTCAGCATCCCGAGAAAAGCGTTACAGAACCCAAATCGCAGCCCCGGCAACGCTTCCCGCCGATAGTCGTGGATAGGCTCCCCGACTGGGTGAGTCTTTTCCGACAACTGGCGAAAGCGCTAGAGCGCGATCCGAACCACGGACAAGGGGTGCGTTTTATTCCACTAGGTGCAAACAAAGATCGCATAATTCGAGGACTCCTCACCAAATTGGAAGACGAAGGGGTGGCATGGTTCTCATACACACCCCTCAAAGAGAGAAGCCTGAAAGTCGCAATACGCGGCCTCCCTATGCACACCTCCCCGGAAAAGATATCCGAAGCCCTACAGGACCTCTGCACACGACCACTAGACTAACCAGCGACCTGCATAAATTGTAGAGAATCGCACCCCGCGAATGATGCCCGGCGATGCCCAGTGTACCACCGTGAGTTTAGAAACCGCCGTGCCGGGACCGTCGTCCGGACTGGTGGTGCCGGAGCAAAACGACAGGACCCAACACAGGCCCCCACGATGGAAGAGGCGTCGGCGGCAGCGACCCTGATGGCCCCCGCCAGCGACCCCACCCCGAGAAACGCCCAAGAGAAGAAGAAGCCCGGTCGCAATCATACTACGACCTACCCAGCCACCAAAACAAGCGCGCCAAGCACAGATCGTGCACCCCAATGACCTGCCCTTGTTTACGGGCAGCGACGGAATAGCCACTGAAGGAGGCAATACGCCTCGGAACAGTTACCTCACCAACCCAGAAAGGGTAGGTTGAGACGACTTCCAGTCTAATACAAACATGAAAGGATCCATTGCTAGTTACTGATCGCTTCCGATACAGATTAGCTGATCTCTACTTTCTTCAATTCCTATAGTTTCCCGTTCACTAAAATTATATTTATTTTTCAACATTAGTAAGTTTTATTGGATAGTGTTTATTAACTTCATTCCTTATGATACTCAACAAGCTGTCATAATCCTCATTTGGATCTTGATTTCTAAAAATATTGGTAGTTAGTCTTTGTACTATATTGCGATATAAACGATCTAATTTAATTTTGGATGTAAGTCTAGCCGTTTTCTTACAGTCAGCGCGCCAGGTAGTCCTTTATGATCAGACCATATCCAAGTAATAACAGATCACATGACATATTAGCATAGCAGCATTGTAAATTGCACCATTTACTACCCCTGGATAAACGACGAATGATTGCAGACATTTCTTTCTTTTTAAAAATTGCCCAAAATAAGGTCGATTGTCCAGATCTCCTCTCAAAAATTTATTTAAGGGCTTCGTCTACTGTTCTTCGACATAGCTCGTTGATATATGTGCCTCATTCAAATACCAATTATAGAAAGAATAGTTATTTTTTGCGAAGTAGTTATAATTACAATAAACTTAGTAAAGAATTTAATTTAGATCTTTTTAATACTCCAATTAATGCAGCAAAACAGGCGCTCATCAAAACATTCTTTGATCAGGTTGCGTAATATGTAACTTTCCACTGTTCTTTATTTTTAATCAGCACTTTAACATCTTTTTTTTTGTAATCATATTAGTGAATATCTATAATTAGCTTTAAGTTGACCATTGTATTTTGAATTATGTATGAAAAGCTGTTGATATTCCTTCGAATAAATAAATAAATAAATATATTTTTCTTACAACTTTATTACTATGGTAACCTAATACCGCCACCTCACGGCAACAACAAAACGTCTCAACAATATCAATTCAATTAGCTATTGTAGTTACATTGGCCATGTCATTTAGATCAAAAATGCCTTTTACAACTATAATTTCAATGTATATTTTGACGATACCACAGATTTAAAATTATGAGTAATTAAAAAAAAAAAAGTCAGTCATAAGGACTGCTAACAGAAGTGAAAACTCAATACAATAGAAGCGCGAAGAATAGTGGAAGCGTGCTGGGCCCATAACCTGATAGATTTATAGGTTTAAAAAGTAAACTCAATCTAATGTAACGAGATATAATTCAAAGAACATTTAGTGAGCACAATCCAATGACGCAGTATAAAACGGAAGGGCAAAAACAAAATTGACATTGACAGTAGTGACATTAATGACAGTACATTTTAGAGACCCAGTTCTACAAAATAACAGAGTATGCTACAAACGATCATTATTGGTGACCTATTTTATTTATAGCTTTGTGTTAATATATATAGCTCTAACATAAATGTGTTCTGTTTTGAAGATTTAAATTAATAACAGTGTGAATTATTTAAATGTCATAGTTTATAAATTGAAATTATTATCATTAGCCTGGTTTTCACATCTATTGGCACTCCGAGCAATAATTATATATGTCATAGTGGGTGCATCCAGCAGTCGAAATTAACACAAATAGTAACGCACATTTTAATTTCAGAATCCTACAATAATTCGAATTATTGTATACTACAATACGAACTAAGTGTATACTAGAAGAGCTCTCATTAAACTGAATTACGGATTAAAGACGACGGAAAATTAAAAATTGATCGCAAAGAAAAACCAGTTGATCTTGAATTAATTTACTGTTTTTTATCGACATATATACACATAGCCTTTATTATTCCATTATATTTATTTTCTCTTAATATATTTATCTCTAATTACTACTTTAAACTAACTTATCTTATTGAAAACTATAATTATCTCTATATTATTAGTCATAATAAACATAATATAATGACTTTACTGTGCATAATATTAATTATTTTAAATCTATTTATATTTCATTTGAATACTAACAGTAAATAGTAAGTAAACATGAAAAATCCCTTACTAACTTTATTAATGTCCAGAATTGTTTTTGAAATGAAAGCTTCATTAGTCGCGAATTAGAAAACTTATAAGTTCACGTCACCAATGACTTCAACATGCTCGTAACGTATTACACTTGTGCTAGACGTTGTTATATACTCGACTGTATCATATGCGTGATTGAATTTTTGAATGGATACAATCTTGTGAATTCGCGTCACCAAACGTCACCGAAGTCGTGACCAGCGTCAGACTAGCGGCGCGTAGTATAGTGGCATGTGTACATGTAATATTGTTATTTCATATTACGTTTGTGTAACCCACCATGTCTGAGTAATTAATAAACTGTTTGAAAATGTATATACGTATTGCTCAGAGTGATAATTGATATGAAAACCAGACGGATATTAATAAATACAATTCACAAATTATAAAATTGTGGTGGTAAGAAGTAAAGAAGGTGGTAGAGCCACGCTGTAGCTATTATTAGTTTCAGCATGAATGGGTCGGCTCGTCCGGGGTGGTACCACCCTCTCACAGAACACCGACGTGAAGTAAGTGCTTGCATTGTTGCGTTTCGTGCGGTCGGTGAGAGCGCCGGAGGCCCACCTCCTTCCCCCCTTTCCCTTCCCCTTTATCTACCCCTCTCCCATACACAGGCTGGCAACGCATTTGCGACGCTTCTGGTGTTGCTAGTGTCTATGGACGGTGGTGATCACTTAACATCAGGTAACCCATCTGTTCGTTTGCCTGCCATGACACAAAAAAATGACGATGTGGGCTGAACTGGTAATTCGCTAACTAGATATGCCGTTAGAAGTATTAAGCGATATAGGCATAATTCTTGTTGAAAGTGAGATTTTAATCAATAATCTTTTCATATTAACATATAAAATATAGTGTCACGAAGCTTGTCTACGACGAACTCCGAAACTAATCGACCGATCTCTATGAAAGTTGGCATTTATGTATAATTTGGTTCAACTTGAGAGATAGGATAGATAGTTCGATTAATGGCTTCAATATTTATTAATCACAAATTAAATGATTGTCAATGTTGATTATTGTTAGTAATTATAAGTTTAATCAGTCTCATACAGATGGCGCTTTAAATTAGTTTGTTGACAGTGAACTGTAGGACCGACTGTTAAAGATGTCTCATAGATGGCACCACTTCCCAGATATTACCCCCTACAACCTCACAAATCGGTTTAGTAGTTCCTGAGATTACCCCCTACAACGTCACAAACTCACAAACTTTACCTCTTTATAATATTAGTATAGATTATAGCCCCTGCCCGCGACTTCATCCGCTTAGTAATAGTAAAAGTGTGTTGCCAGCCTGTGTTTGAGGGAAGGGGAGGGGTGGTGGGCCTCCGGCGCTCTCACTGACCGAACGAAACGCAACAATGCAAACACTGTTACTTCACGTCGGATTTCTATGAGAGTGTGGACGAGCCGACCCATTCATGCTGAAACCAGTAAAAATTTCAGCGTGGCTCTACCACCATTAATAATTTCAGCGTGGCTCTACCACCATTAATAATTTCAGCGTGGCTCTGCCATTACTCGCCTTCCAAGTGCACCTGTTAGATATGCGGATACAATTCCCGCTAGGACTGCCAAAACAACCGTCAAAATACAACATAAGTTAGCTAACATTACATCACTGGGTACCATTTCCTTGAATAAAGGTTCCAAATAAACTTGTACCACAATAAACCCTTGTAATATGTAGGATGTATGTCATGAGAATTAGACTGACCGTCAACTGCTTTCGGCTTGCTAACAACTTCTGTGTAAATATAAAAATAAACGTAATTAATTGCGCTCATTACCGAATCAAAGTATAAAAAAATAAACATTAAATATATAACCTTTTATAGTCATGCAACTACATTCAAATCTAGATGTTAAATAGAAACGGCAAAATTACATAAAAGATACATTTATAATATATGATTCAATGAAACGCCCTATTCCTAAGAAACAAGAAAGCCATTCTCAGGTAAATAAACTCTTAAGTACCAGATATTTAGCAATAACGAATCGTTTTAGTCTAACTTTAATTTCAACATTCTCTTTTTATCATTTCTGCAGGCGCTAGAATTTCCATAATTTTGATATGGCCTTGATTAAAATAAAACTGAAAACTTATCTTCAGCTTTAGGATACAAAGTGCGTCGAATTTTACCAATCTCTTCACGAACTTGAAGATTTATTTTTCCTTTTGTAAATACTGCTATCGATTCTGTCGCTTCCTGGAATGTAATTTATTTTGGATATTTAAAGTATTTAATAAAAACAGTGGAAATTGATTATCTTATTATCTTTTAGTATATCGTCAGCTAAAAATGAGCAGTATGACAATTTTCCATAGTACATGCACTTATATTTTCAAAACCTTTCGCCATAAGACAAGTCGGTGATTCTTTCAAAACGCTTACAGCCACTACACCAGCGATTGCAATCGTTAAGTACACATAAACCATAGTGCTATAGGTCAAAACCCCTCCCAGTAAGTAGGAGATCATTAAGTCCTGTGCCGTTAAATAAAGTTGGACCAGCGGTCATCGTTCCTCATATTGAGTTAACACAAATCTCACTTATGTAGACTACTACCTTGAAAACAGCACTGCCTAATCCACTTATGAAAATGGCGATGAGGAATATTTCAACCTGTTCGGACGTTGCTATCATCATCCTTGAGATCTGTGGAATATAGTATTTATACATTCTGGATATTATTATATTATTTAACACTAAACTAAGCTCGTAGATCTGCGTTCGCGAAATTCCGAATTATATGCAAACTAGTAATCCCGACCTCGCGTTGCTCTGGTTTAGTTACAGTGTTTTAAATTAATACTACTAGTGGTTCAGTCATTGTTTCCAGTAGTCGATTCATTTTGCTTTTAACTTACAATGTTATTAATAATAATAATAATTATTATTATTTATTTATTAGACAACAAGGGTCCACAAAAACAAAAACAAATTGTATAGTAATACATAAGTAAGAACTAAGTTTAAAAATAAAAAAAAAATTAAATAATTATATTAATATGTCCTTATATACAAATTTATATGAATATGAAAGAGGATAAAAAGATGAAATCACCCTATTATATAACAACCGACATCCAGTGCTTTATGAAAGGACTATCGTACATGTTTACCATTGTTCTCATTATCCTATTGGGACTATCGCGAAGTCTACCCAAGAAGAATGCAATTATTTTACGGGTGATAGCATAAAAATCATTAACCCTGGTAATCGCAAATATCCCAGAAGCGCTACAAAATCGTGGTAATCCCAATAAAATTCTAAAAATATTATTATATTGGACACGCAATGCGTTCATAGTTCTTTTACTGAAGCTGGTCCATAGGCTGCTCGTATAAAATTATTGACAAATTGCTCTGAATAGCTGGATTTTAACTTCATTACTACAACGAGCAAACCTACGAATAACATATTCACTCTAACTGCGAGCGATCTACGTTCTCTTTCAATATCATTATCATCTTTCATTTCCACCATGATAATGTGTCCAAGATATTTAAATTCATATACTCTATTCAAGGGCATACCATAAAGATTTATAGGGGGTACATTTTCTGAGAAGCTTTTACCAGTAGTGAATACCATATAATAACTTTTTTAAGTATTATACTTTAGGCCATGTTTACTAGCATAGGTCTTACAGACAAGCAAAAGTTTTCTCAGAGCACCAACTGAAGGACTGAGGAGCATCTTGTCATCCGCATAACTTATGTTATTCATCATCTGATTATCAATCCTGCATCCTGCATGAATTCCGTACAACTCAAGGCAAAGGTCATTAATATACAATTTAAGTTTTGGGGAACTTATACCCCCCTGTCTCACCCCACAATCCAACCTGTATATATATAAAAGGTTTTTTTTTTATATCATAGGAGGCAAACGAACAGGTGGGTCACCTGATGTTAAGTGATCACCACAGGCCATAGACACTTGAAACACCAGGGGAGTCGCAAGTGCGTTGCCAGCCTGTGTTGGGGGGAGGGGGAGGGGGAAGGAAGGGAAGGGGAAAGTGGAAGGGAAGGGGAGATGGGTCTCCGGCGCTCTCACTGACCGAACGAAACGCAGCAATGCAAGCACTGTTACTTCACGTCGGTTTTCTGTGAGAGGATGGTACTACCCCGGGCGAGCCGACCCATTCATGCTGAAACCAGTAATAGCTTCAGCGTGGCTCTACTACCTACAAAAACCTTTCTCCTGCCCATCTTACATAATTTTCTTGATGGCCGTACCAATTTCGAAAAATGTTAGTAAGTTCGTTGGGTATACCGGTATTTCTTAACTTACTCCATAATGATATTATAGGAAACTAGATCGAAAGCTTTGGTTAGATCTAGAAAACATGCATAAATGGGTGTTCTTCGGCTGGTATAATACCTGACGGTCTGCTTAAAAGCTAAAATGGTATTCCCTGTTGATAGTCTGGGTTGAAAACCGAATTGAGCAGCATGTAAACGAATGTATTTATTTAACCGTGTATCCAGAAGACCGTCAAATACTTTAGCAATCACGGTAGCTAGCGAAAAAGGTATATAATTATTTATATCAGAAACATCACCTGTTTTATTTTTAATTATAGGTACTACTACCGTTTTCATTAGATCACGCGGAAGGTAAGAATGCCTTATACATAAATTGTAAAACATACAAAGTACTCGATCCAAATGAAACCCTATTATCCGATACGAAATATATATAAGGGTTGTTGAGGTATGTATGCTTGGTACACATATATGTTTCAACAACTTATATATGTATGAATAGTTAGCTTAGCTTAGGTTAGCTCACATAGGTCGCGTGCCTACGGGGCACCAGTGTGGGCTGATGCCCTCAGTGCCGACAACGTGCGCGCGCTGCGTAAGGCGCAGCGCACGGTGGCACTGAGGGCGGTCCGGGCATACCGCACGGTGTCCTCGGCGGCGGCTTTCACGCTCGCCGGCTCCCTACCCTGGGAGCTGGAGGCGGGTGTCCTCGCCGCTGTGTATCAGTACACGGCGGCGAGAAAGCGTAGTGGTGAGCCTCCGGCTCTCAGGGAAGTTGAGTTTAAGAGGCGGGAGATCCGGGAGGTGGCGGTCGAGAGGTGGATGCAGGACCTGGTGGACGCGCGCTATGGGCGTTATACAGTGGATGCCGTCCGCCCGGTCCTGCGGGAGTGGATGGGACGGGAGTGTTAGTATCTCCGTTAAATGGTATTTCCCCCCGTTTCCTCGGGCGAGCCCACCCGGGCGCCTCATCCCCCCTGTCCAGGGTCCGGATCGCTGATTGAATCGTGCCGATTATGACGTTAATCCGTTCAATGCAAATTGGACGAGGTAGTCATTTACATCTCTTTATCAGTATTCGGCGTTAAATATTCAAATATTTATTGTTTTGCCAGAAGATCGTATCATCGTCACACCGTCTTTTGTTTGAAATTCAATTCGAAAATCAGAATAAATGACTAGAGACGCGTTTAGATTCAAATACCTAAACGAAATTCTTTAGGGTATAATTTCACACAAAGTCTATCAATTTCCAACTAAGCATTATGTATTATGAAAACTACAAATAATTAAGATTTATACTCATCAAATAAAAGTTCGTTATGTTATTACTTATATCACGAAGTGTGTCAACTCATATAAATCATTACACATTATAAAATAAAGGTCTCTGCCACGTCTGTCTGTCCGTTCGCGATAAACGCAAAAACTACTGAACGGATTTTAACGCGGCCTTCACCAGTCGATAAAGTGATTCACGAGGAAGGGTTAGGTATATAACATGTCAACGTTTGTATTATGAGGGCGGGACAACGTCCGCCGGGGCCGCTAGTATCATTTATATTGAATGAAATAAAATTGTATTTTTTTGGTATTTTAATAATCGAACGCACTTTAATACAACATACTAAAAATTGATGATGTAATACTTACATTCAATTTCATTAACTCATAAATAGGCAGTAGCAAAATGAAAAATTTTAATTATACCGTCAAGTTTTTGTCCTAGTTATCCATTACATATGTTGATTGATTTACGTCACTTTTTGATTTTAACAAGATACTATTTAATAAATTATCGTTTCCTTAAATTAACTTACTCTCAACAAAAAGTTGAAAACAATAATTAAATTTATTAAAACCAATCTCAAGAATCTTTCAACAAAGTTGTAAATGATTGACTATTAAAACGAACCGAGACTCGTTAAACGGCAAATAACTACACAATTTGTAGAAGCAAACAAACTTGATTAATTAGCTGCCGTATTAGGTAAATTTGACTGAACATTTTATCAGAAAGTATCTGGATTCCTTTTATATCTGAAAAACACTTCGGATGAATAACTGGGCGGTGTGAATAGGTACTTATTTTCGTTAAATTCTAAAATGTTCTGACGCTATTCCAGTCTCTCGGCGCAATTTAATACCTATAACAAATCGTCGATGTCTGAAGTGGGTACATAAGTTAATGAACGGATATTTGAAAGAGTCTGAAACGAGTAAGCGCACACCGCTTTCAATGGAAGGTAATATTATACAGAGTGGTGCAACGATCTTCTTGTTTCAGCAGACCAGACTGGCACTAAGAAGCGCCAGCATCAGGACGGGTCCTCGGATGAGGCTAACACGGAAGCCACGGTACACACACCCAGTACGAACAGAGGGAGAACGCGGCATTCTAAGCGTTTGGCCACGTCCAAGCGCTCAGTGCTGACAAAGGCCGATGAGTCATGTGACCGGGCTCTCTCCCGCTGCTCCACCCGGACAGCAACCGAGGAGAGCGCGCAAGAGGAGGAGGAGGAGTCCCACACACAACCCTCCAACTCTCAGCCTTCTAACCCTCAACCCTCCGATCCTCAGCCCTCCGATCCTCGACCCTCCACCCCTCGGCCCTCCAAGAAGCCTGAGCCGATAAATCTGGAGGCTCTTGATGCGGACCGGCTGAAGGAAATGGCCAGCGGTCAGACGACCACTATCGTGGAGGTAGCCACAAAGTCGATGCATCTGAAGGGAACTTTTATCAAGGCCCTGAAGACAGCAGCCATGACCCTCCAGGAGGTGGTCGAGGTTTTAGCCCTCCGCACAGAGGCTGAGGAGACAAGGCGCCTACAGCGCGAGGCTCGGATCTCCGGAACCAGGTCGCGCAGCTGAAGGAGGAGAATCTCTCATGGCGACGCGAGGCGAATGAGAGGAAGAAGATGCCGCCTCCTCCGCCACCTCCTCCGCCGCCTCCTCCGTCTCGGCAGCGACCTCCTCCGCGACCTTCGATGGCACAGCCTCAGGAATGGGAGGAGGTGCTGGCTTCAACAGTGGGCAGGCTTGAGCACTCTCTACTGAATTCGGTTGGAGAGATGCTCAATGTTAACAGCTTCACCGGAGTACTAAGACGAGCGCTTAAGGCACTCAGCCGATTTTATTTTAAGCTATATGAAGGTGGTACAGCCACGCTGTAGGTATTACTAGTTTCAGAATGAATGGGTCGGCTCGCCCGCAGTACTACCACCCGACCCACAGAACACCGACGTGAAGTAACAGTGCTTGCATTGTTGCGTTTCGTTCGGTCAGTCAGAGCTCCGGAGGCCCATCTCCTTTCCCCTTTCCCTTTCTCCTTTCTCTACCTCTCCCCCATACAGAGGCTGGCAACGCACTTGCGACTCCCCTGGTGTTGCTAGTGTCTATGGACGGTGGTGATCACTTAATATTAGGTGACCGACCTGTTCGTTTGCCTCCTTTTGACATTAAAAAAAATTAGTAATCAAGTATTGTTACGCTTGGTTATCTACTGAGGCAATAATAATTTAGTATGCGCCAACAGAA
The DNA here is from genome assembly GCA_015888305.1 of Antheraea pernyi. Lineage (NCBI taxonomy): Eukaryota > Metazoa > Arthropoda > Insecta > Lepidoptera > Saturniidae > Antheraea > Antheraea pernyi. Next base: position 795,061 of record MU158857.1, read on the forward strand.
TTGCCTTTCAAACAAAGAGGGACGTTCTTCTGTTGTTTGCAATATTTATTTGGGATCGTGAAAAAAGGTGCATCATTTTTTTTGTATACATAACAGATTTTTGATTTTAATGGTTTGTTTGTTTGTTTAATGTCCAGTTTCAGTCCTGGCAGCATGAACCGTTACGTGCATTACATGTCCCACTAAGATGTTTCAAGTGTATGGGCCTGGGCACACCCGGCCGAAGTGTCCATCGGACATAGACAGGAAGACGACCTGCTTCAGATGCGGGGAGGGCACTGCGCAGACGTCTGCTCCGCAAAGCCGCGATGCGCTGTATGCTCAGACGCCGGTAAGCCGGCGGACCACATTATGGGGGGGGGGGCTAAATGCCGACCCCCCCATGTGAGAGGAAAACTGCCCCTCCTGAAGGGGGCGGAAATGGAGGTAGTTGCTGAGAAATAGTCAATGGACTACATCCACAGCAACTACCTCCAAACGAATACAAACCACTCCGCTGCTGCCCAGGACCTTCTCCTGCAGGCGGTGGCGGAGTGGGAAATCGATGTTGTGGTGGTCGCGGAGCCGTACCGTGTTCCGGACCAGCCTCACTGGGCCGGAGACACGGATGGCTCTGTGGCTGTTTTGTCCGGGGGGGGACTGCCCCTCTCAGTCAGGGAGAGAGGCGCCGGGTTTGTGGCGGTCGCCTCACAGGGTTTCGCGATCCTCGGGGTGTACTTTTCCCCGAACCGGCCCCTCATCGAGTTCGAGTCCTTTCTCGACTCACTGGGGCCGGTGGTGAGGCGGCTCGAACCGCTCCCCATCGTCGTACTGGGCGACTTTAACGCCAAATCCAGGGCGTGGGGAGCGGTGGCCACGAACCCGCGCGGCGAGGCGCTTGAGGAGTGGGCAGCCCAACATGGGTTGTCCCTCCTCAACAGGGGAAACGCATACACGTGCGTGCGACAGGACGGGGGTTCCATAGTGGACTTATCGTTCGCATCCCCGTCGGTCGCACGCCGCGTCCGGGGGTGGAGAGTAATGGAGGAGGTGGAGACCCTATCGGACCACCGATATATCAGGTTCGAGGTCTCCACCTCCCA
>MU158857.1:798027-820017 GCA_015888305.1 Antheraea pernyi
TACACGACGACACTAAAGACACATAACCTTAGGTCATTAACTGGCTTTTAACAAAACAAAAACCCGTCCGAAACGTCTCGTTTGTATAAAGTCAAGTAAAAAGCCCACTAAATTCACTAATAGGTCATTTATTAATGGCAAAGGTGACTTCAACTTTTCAAGTTCTGTCTGAATGAAGGTTAGCTCTTACACCGAGGTTGTATATCACAATTAAGCAATTATTTGCAAAAACATCTCCACGAACAACAATACAAACTACTTCGGAATATTTCTTTAGGCTCGATTACAAAGAAATATTATACCGTTAAATATTGCTTTTGAATGAAATACACTATGAAGTTCTATTGCTGTTTCATAATGTATTATGAAATATTTTTCTTACTTTTCTTGTGGTATCACCGCAGATACATTTGCCAGTGTCAGTAATCAAAATAATTATAACAATAGTTTTTAAAACTAATGAATTTGTTGCTATATTACCGCTGAAGTAACCAAAAATTGTTGCGTTGCTAATTGCATTATTTTAATTCAGTCCCATAATTTCTATATTGAACCAGTAGCAACTTACTAGGTAAGGTTAGGTTCGTAGCCGGACCTAGGGAGGATGGGTCGGGGGCCCATCTTCCCATTGCACAGGTTCGGCAGACGGAGGAGACAGCCGGTGTGTACCCGGCTGTCTCCTAACAGGACGGGGCCCGGCGGCGGCGCTTTCGCTGCTGGGCCAACCGCTGGGGCGGCACGCTGAAATCTTTAGAGATCGCGTGTCGCCCCGACTATAGCGGCAGAGGTACACCGGGGGGTTTTTACTCAGTAGGAGTCTGACATACCCTCACGCTGCCCCCGACGGCGTGAGGGTATCCATGTAGGATTTTCCCCTCGTAAAAAAAAGCTCACATAGGTCGCGAATTGCATGTATCAGGTAACAGCCAAAGTCGAGGTGTGCCGCGCACCCTTGAGCTAGTTGTCAAAATAAAGTCGGCTGAGTGCATTAAGCGCTCGCCTTACTAGTCCGGTGAAGCTGTTAAGACCTTTCTTGGTCAATAGCGTAGTCAAGTTCGAAAAAAAAAAACAAATGAAACCCTGCATATTGAAGGTGCTCAATATTGAGTCAATGGCCAGGTGATTTTTCACGAGCCATGTTTCTTATAATATTTTTAATATCGCTACTTTTGAAAAGAATAATATTGTCACTTTTTTTGTGCGCATTATATTTTCCTCCCCTATGTTAATTTCGTTTATTTTATTTGATATATGTTCTGTTTTAACTTTAAAATGTTGCATAAAATTATTTGCTATACATTTAAAATCATTTACACCGTCTATACTAATAGGCAGACCAGGTCTACTATTGAGTTTTTGAGTACTTTTCCAAAACTGACAAAAAATTGTATTTCTGTAATGAGTGGCAATAATATACGTTTGTATCTTTTCCCGATTTCTTGTACACCATTTTAGCCGTGACTTAAAATATTGGCGTGTATATTTAATTCTTTCAAAGATATTTCCTGCACTTGGTTTCCCAAATAAAAGCCAAAGTTCAAAGCTATGTCTGACGCCAGTATGTGCTTATATAAAATGTCGATTCCATCCTACAATATATAGTATTACTACCCCAATAGTGTATATTACCTCAAGATTTACACGTTTTTAAAATATTTATGAAGGTATTAGCGCTAATCTGTTTATCTACTTGATGTGATGGTGACTGAATAATAGCGTGTACGAACATCAGATCATTCTTATTCATCATTTGTAGGTGGTAGAGCCACGCTGAAGCTACTACTGGTTTCAGCATGAATGGGTCGGTTTGCCCGGGATAGTACCACCCTCTCACAGAAAACCGACGTGAAGTAACAGTGCTTGCATTGTTGCATTTCGTTCGGTCAGTGAGAACGCCGGAGGCCCACCCCCTACCTCCCCCAAACATAGGCTGGCAACGCACTTGCGACTCCTCGGGTGTTGCAAATGTCCATGGACGATGGTGATCACTTAACATCAGGTGACCCACCAGTTCGTTTGCCTCCTATAATATAAAAAATAAATCAGATCGATCGATGTAATTTCTCTTACTAACGGCCGTCTGGTTAACTACCACGCATATATTGAAACTAGCTGTGCGCGCGACTCCGTTCGCGTGGAACCTAATGAAAAAAACAGTGATTAATATTATCATCTGGATATATTAAGTCCATTTACTTATCTACTTTTCTATCGTACTTAATAACTATGATAGAATGAACCGATTAATAATACCAAGACTAAATGCTACTCGAGGATATGCGTTATGATTTTCTTGGTGAGGTGTTATCGTGAACGCAGTACTTTAGCAGTGATGCGTGTTCAAACAAACACACAGACAGACAGACAGACATTTCTAAAAATGATTGAAACATATTTTATTATTATCCCAAGACACGTTCAACAACTATTTTCACAAAAATCTAAATAGTACAGACACATTAAATTCTTATTATATGTATAGACTAGTGGTCCCTGCGGACGTTGTCCCGCCCTGATTATATAAAAATCCTTGGCAAATTATATACTTAAAAACCTTCCTCACGAATCGCTTTATGTAATTCGTTAGAACCGCATAAATTTGCCACTTTAATTACCTAATTTGTGGAATACAGTATAGCTATGATAATCGTAATATAAAGATTTTGCTACGTATAATATCAATTAAGTTAATCTATTTATATTGCGTTCCTGGTTATAATCAATTTTGAAAAATTAAATAACTAAAAAAAAGTATTATCCTTATTAATTTGTGATATTATTCGAGAGTTCAAAGTATTTCTACACCAATTTTGTATGTGACCATATATATATATCCTATCTGGGCACAGCCATAGTTTTACGGTAAATCCTATCTGGGCACGAACTAAAAAGTTCGCAACTTCTTATCTCTGCCGTACAGTGAAGCTGTGGAACAATCTCCCGGCCAGTGTGTTCCCTCCTTCCTATAATATGGGGTCCTTTAAATATATACATATTTAAAAATTATGGTTGGTCATCGTTGAAATCAGTGAGGTACTCTGTGAACCAGCGGCGAAGAAAACCAGATTCCCATTGGCTTCTCTCTAAGAATTATCATACAACGTAAGTACTTAGTGACATATATAAGCCAAATCGAAATGTTCGAAATGTATTTGACACTTATACATTTATAATAACAATAAGCAAAAGAAACTACATAGTACCATTAATTTAAAAATATTTTATTTCATAAAAAAATAAAAACAAATGCAAAACTACTTTATTATTTTTAAATTTAATTATTTTACTAATGACAAATCTAGAATTCATTAATAGTCTATCGTCACAGCACATCATCATCAGACGGAATTTGTAAGGTCGGAGATATTTGAATAATGCGAGCTCCAAATATTTTCGAATACATGGACTTTGTTTTCCTCGATATAGCTAGTGACCGCGCACTTAGCGTGATAATAAAACACAAGGTTGCTATAAATCTAAAGAACTAGGACTTATAAAACACCTCTTGTATTGCGTCGACCGATAAACCCTTTGTTTCTGGTAACATGCGAACGCACAAGACCGATGTTAAGAAGCACATGGCACCGAAGAAGTAGAAGATGTTAGCTGCACCCAGTGACGACATAGCAGGTGGGAAGATGTATACCATCATGAAGATACAAAACCAGGCCCACTCACACACCAACGTTACCATTATACTTTTCACCTGAAATAATGTCAATTATAGTTAATCAATAAGGATTGTTAATTTCACTTAACCATAACAAAAAAAGCAAAAAATTAGTGAGTGCATGGAAATCTGTGACTTATTATAATAAAGGCAGTATTGTATTAGCATCCAATCATTTACTCGAACCCTACATAGCGAGCCTGCCAGCGCCGTAATACAATACGTATATTTACATTCCATTGTCCTTAACGGCACGCATAGTTACAATGCATCGCAGCAAAGACTATATACTGTCGCCGTTGTAGCAATGACCAACGTTTTTTCTGAAATGTTATTAAAACATGGGCACGACTAACACCAAGGAAGAAGTAATAGTTCCACAAAACCCATCTCGAGGAATTAACATCACCGATGCAAGTAGCTGACTGGACACGCCAGCCAAACCAAAATCATACTGCTAGTATTACAGTTGATGACATCACTATCTTTTTTACACGGGATTTTCCTAATATGTAGATGTCACTAGAAGTGGATAGCTAATGTTATTAGACGGGGCAGATTGTGAGTCTCTGTATGGAAAAGAAGAGCTTACAGAGGAGACTTATAACAGATAATATGAGGAGCAACAGAAAGACTGAGGATACGATTTAATGTGTCAAGGGCCCCATTTTCAAAAATACTAGTACACAGCTGTATGTCATATATACCAATATACAATATACAAGGTATGATCGTGAACGTGAACGAGAAAAAAAAAATTGGCGGGGAGACTAAGTTCTGCTGCATTCGCAGTTAGAAAGATTCGCCAGCTAACAGATATTGCCACTGCTAGGGTTGTCTAGTGGACACCATATTCCTATTACAAAAACGAGCAGTTCGAGCAATTTATAATAAGAGGCCTCGCGAATCATTAAAGACTAAGTTTCAGGAATTCGGTATCTTAACTCTGCCCTCCCAATATATTCTTGATAATTTAATGTATATCCGCAAAAACTTATATATGTTGGATCTAGTAAAAGACCAGCATAATTTAAATACTAGAAACAGCAACAAATTGGTCATTCCATGCTTCAGGCTCACTAAATCCAAAAACAGTGTTTTAGGTAATAGTGTTAGGTTTTATAATAAAGTCCAAAAAGTTCAAGAACCATGTCAAGCGGGTTTAATATCTAAAGGCTATTATAGAGTGGATCAATACGTGAACGATTGTGACGTCTGGAAATAACTCCCCTCTCTGTGCATCCACTAATAACGAATGTAAATATTTATGTTACTGTACAAATATATGACATGAAAAAATAAACCAGATCTAGTTTCTTGCCGGTTCTTCTCGATGACTGGGCTGTTTTCCGAACCAGTAATAGCTTTGACGTTCATAAACGCCTTCTCAGGGCCTAAATTCAATAAAGGATATTTTGATTTTGAACTACGTATGAGTGCACAAGAATCTACGTTACGAATCAGTGCGTGGAAATATTTAACAGCTAAAACAGAATTTGTGTGACGGTTTCATTATGTGCTTAATGGCAACAGTTAATGTATTTATTTTGGATTAAACGTGTTTAACGCAGTTTGCTTGAGAAAACTTCACGGCTTCACCTGGATTAAGAGTCAGCGTGAAAGGTACCCGACCGAAATAGCCATGGGAAGTAGTAGCAAGATCAAAATCACAACCAAAATTATGTTTCTTCAATTTAGGCTTTATCGGGTTGGGGTTCGAGATCGGATTTATGTTTTTAACATTTTGTTTTAAAATTTAAAATTAAAATACATTAAACACAATTACAGACATCACCATCGTTCACATATTGATCCGCTCTATAGTAGCCTTTGGACACCTAAATCCGTTTGACATTTCGATTAAACTTATAGTCCGGCAAAACGGTATTACGCTTTGGGACTATATTGTAAAACTTAAAACTGTAATAGTTAAAAAATTATGACAGGTTTTACTGAGTCTGAAACATAAGATGATTAGTTTGTCACAGTTTCTAGTAATTAGTTCATGTCAGCCTTATACAAAATCCAGTTTTTCTAAATTTTTGCGGGCACACATTAAATTATCATGAATGTAATGGGTGTTAAAGCGGTTGACGCTCGTATTGGGTTGTTGCCTTGAATGACCGTTCCGCCAAAATAATGTAATTATCCAAGCGAACTAAATAATTATACATGTATTTTTGCAACATATATACACATGTATACATACATGCCCAAGTATTTGTATACATGATCCCACTTATTATGTATATACGTGTACGTGTGTGTATGTATATACGTATAAGCGTGTACAACTGTCAAGTCCTGTATCGTGAGATTGTGGTCTAGTAAACGCTGTGTCATTGAAGGACAAGTGCCGTGCTCCGGGACTTCACTGGGGGCTTCGATCTAGTGTCGCTGCAAGGATTTATCGAAGTGTAATGCTGTAAAGTAATCATATAACATAAAGAAATAAAGTACTCACTTCTGGTAAGAATACTTCTGCGTAGGTCACAAATGGAATTGTGCCAGCACCGAATATATAGAAGACGATGTAAAAAAACAATGCAACTACTGATAACCACTTTGGACCCCACTGCAGCTGTACCTGCGTTCCTATTATAAGACAGACTACTCCACTAATCACAGAAGACAGTATGATCAGGGGCTGAAAGAATATAATAAATATATATACTAATAAATAAGCATGCTGAGTTTGTTGGTTACATCAATTTTACATTTGAGCTACCGAGATATATTTAAACAGTAAAAGAATATATAAACACAATAAAGTATTTTCGAAAACACCAGTTACTGGCTTAATGTGATATAAAATATGAAAGCGTTATATCATCACAAGCATTTATTTGTTTCGACAACGGCCGTTGATACCTTTATAAGGCATAGAAAGAATAAACAAACAAGCTACCATAAGTTACGTGCATACTGCAGCCTGTACCTTTTCATAACCCGTCTAAAAAGCAACCGTAAGGTTATGGCCATTCAGTTTTTTTTTTCTTCTTTTTTTCGAACTGACTATGCTATTGACCTGGCAAGGTCTTTACAGCTTCACCGGACTACTAAAGTTGGCGCTTAAGGCACACAACCGATTTTTGGTTTTGGGTAACATACACAAGGGTGCACGCACACCTCGGCTTGGGCTGTTACCGAAAAAAGACGCGTCTGTCCTAGCTAAACTATGCTAAGCTATTCATACATATATACATTTGTGAATCATGCAATGAAAATTGCATGTTTCACCAATGAATACGTGTATATCGGAAATGAAACGAACTAAACTATTCGATTCTGTTCGATTGAGGGAAAAAAAGTAAACCCTCCCACAATGTGTATGTATGTGCACGTGTGTGAGAGAGATAATCTCATATGTGTGTTCAAGTGATGTAGGTGAGCCACTGTATCGCGAAAATAATATCAAGAGGGCTCCGCGCGGGGACGACCTAGGCTCGAGATATTATTGAGAACCGCGAAGTGTGCGGGAGCTAATAGGGATCGATTACAAAAGCGTGGGCGCAACACGCATTTTATAAGATTTAATTTAAATTTACTAACGGTGACGGCACCGAAATCTAAAAATAGACATAACAAAAATTATTATTATTTAACGGTTGTTTTAGGGGAAGATAGACCTAAATACGCGATTTACTCTATCTTATATGAGTTATTTATTTTTGAACAGCTGCACGCGCGAGCCGTTGTAATGTAGCCACGATGGCTGGAAACCTATGGATTGCCGTAACGGCACCTAGTAGAGGATTTCGGGAGCACTCTTCGTACGCCGAGATCTCCGAGATCTCGTGGAAGATGAGTAATTGAGCTGTGTAGTCAATACTCGATAGGGAAAAGGAGTATGCGGGGTCATCCTGTGAAGGATTAGCCGCCGGAGGTTTGGGAGTGTGCTGGGACGCGGGTTTAGGAGCCCACGGGGCCTGAGGGCCCCGGTAGGGGCGGGGGGGCGCACTAGTCGCGGGTACGGACGCTGCCGGTGCACGAGACGTGCCCGGCAGGTTCGGGAAGGCCTCTCGAGACATGAGAGGCGGAGGTCGAGGACGGGCGGGGGCAGCGGCCGTCTTAGACGGCGACGCCTGCCTGGGGTATCGAGGGCGCTTTGTGCGCGGGGCGCGGGGACATCCGCGATAATTCGCGGTATGGCACACGCCGCGGCACAGAATACAGCTCGGAGGGTCGGAGGCGTCTTTCGTGCGAGAACACTCCCTAGTGGAGTGGTCGCCGAGGCACTTAACGCACCTGGGTTTCAGGCGACAGTTTCGTGCGGAGTGTCCGTACACCTGGCAGTTGTGACACTGCGAGGGCACAGACGTTTTGCGCGGCGGCTCGACTATGACGCCGGAGAGGCCGCAAAGGGATGTAAGATTAAAAATCGCTTTCCCCTGAGGGGTGCGATCGAGGACAACGAGAACCATATCATATGGAGCCCTGGTGCGCGGAGAGCGCATACGATGAACCTCGCGAACAGGAATCTTCTGTTCCTTGAGGTCGTCTGAAATGTCGTCAGTCGGGAGTTCTGAGGGGACTCTACGGATCACAACCCGTAGTTTACGCTCCTCTTCGAGAGAGTGCGTGAAATAGCCCCACTGGTTGTCCCGAAGGAAACGAGTGAGGTTGCGATGGGCGGTGGACGTGGCTACCTTCACCTGAATACCTACAGCGGTATTCACGGCGGAGGTGTAAGGGATACCTGCAAAAAAAAAAAAAAAGGACGCCTTGTCCTGGATCGTGACGGGTGGAGGTGGGCACTGCTTCTTACCTGAGGCTACGGAACTCGCAGCGTCGGGTGAGGACGGACTGTCGGGGATGACGGCCTTAGGGGCCTTTTTGGGTGCTTTAGCGCCCCTTGAAGGGGGTGCTTGCTTGAGGGCAGATGGCCCTCACTATCGGAGGAGTTGGCGGGAGGGAGATCCCGCTTTTTGGCTCGCGTGACGGCGATGAAGTCGTCGATCATGGCGAGAGTTGGGTCCAGCTCCATACTGGAGCCTTCCTCGACTGGAGCGGGGGTGGCTGCCTTATCGGCAATGGTCAGACTCTCCTGCGGGAGCAGGGAGAAGGAGTTCTTCATTGTGAAGTTGGGATTTTTGAGGACTCTGGGCGTGGGACCGCCTTTGGCGTGATTGCGGACCTCGAGACAGAACCGATCATACTCGGCGAGCAGATCCGGGCACATACCAGAGACGAATCCGCGGAAGGCCGGAAGCTCTTGCTTGTGCGAAATTGACTCGGCCATATCGGGGCCTGGGGAGGGGAGTGGAGTGGGAGTAGACATCAAAACCTCCCTGCCGGAGGGGCAGGGGGGCTCGCCTTAATGAATTTAACGGACTATCCCGAGTCCGGATCAAAGGGAGCTGTGGGCGATGTGCAATGCCTCACAGGGGACCTACAGTGCCTAGGGGGAAGCCCTAACACTTCTTCCTTCTCTTCAGCCGGCGCGGCGACACGACGACACGGAGAGAAGCACGCAGACGCACCGAAAAGTGCGATTTGACGTACAGAAAAGTACGGTTTCCTACGTTCTGAAAAGAACGCGTAACAAGTCGACAGACAGGATGGAATACGTCAGACAGGATAGAATAAACACGGTCACGAACCACGATATTCTCGATACGAACAAAGAAAGAAGAATTTACACTCGCGTAAAAACACCAACTGACTGATGACGTCACGTAACGATGTAAATAAACACGTATCGAGAAAACTGGAGCGCACGTCCGCTTGCCACGAACACAGCAATCGGACCCGGCCATTCAGTAATAGTTATTGTTTCTATGGAATGTCTTAAAAGTTTCCTCAAAATCCAATTTTGCAAATTACTCAATAATTTTGAAAATTAGTATTAATTGGATTAGTTTATTTTTACCTGTACACCGTGAACCAGCTTTAGATAACACTGTTATCCAATTTACTAAGTTTCATTACCTACATGTTTGACATACAAAAGGTTACACATAAAATATCATGTATTTTTAGTGCAAACTAACTTTTTCCTTGACGATGTAGGAATTTCATGTTTTAAAAAGATTGTCATTTTGGATTACAAACTCAAAGCAGTTTCTGAATATAATATAAAAGACAACCCATACAATGTAACACCTAATCATAAAATGTAATAAAACGAAAGATTAAAATACACGAATGATAGTATAAACAGTAGTAATACTGTAATGGCAAGTTAATTATTTCTTTCATTAAATAGTTCCAGATATTGGTATATAATATGGTATACAATGAAAAAGAACTTACAATAGAGATACATTTCTAATCCTTAGCACCTAGGTAGACACTACAAAAAACAGTTAGATAAAATAAAGGAATTACCCTTCTTCCAAGTGCATCTGTTAGATATGCAGATACAATTCCCGCTAGAACTGCTAAAATAGCTGTCAATACGCTACATAAGTTAGCTGACATTACATCACTGGGTACCACTTCCATGAACAAAGGTTCCATATAGACTTGTATCATAGGTAATCCTTGAAATATGTTAGACGACATTAGAATTAGGGAGATCACCATCTGTTTTCGACTTGCTAATAATTTATCTGTAAATATAAATACAAAATGTGATAAACTAATTTTACGAGAACTAAGTCGTAGCTAGCAGCCGATCATTAATAGCAAAAATTCTCGAGCTAGTTTTCATCTAATGTACCCCAAACATACACATCACTACCATAACAAGGAATTTTGGTAGCATTAGTTGCCGTTTTGAGAAACTAATCGTTCTGAATTGTTAGTCTATTCAACAATTTCGAAAACCTGATAAATAGAGATAAAAGTCCTAAAAATATGAGCGATAGCTCATTCGATTCGGAATCACCTCTAGAAAAATATTTTGAAGGATTTTGGGGCAGGTAAAAAATTGCAATTGTTATTAAAAAAATAAGATGAAAAAAATGATATTTAGTTTTTTGTTAATAACTCAAAAAATATTAAACATTTAAGCAATTTTTTGAAATTTCCGATAAAAAAGTTTCGACTCCCAAAACTCTATCTCCATTATTTATAATTTTAATTTGACGTTGAAAATAGGGCTTCGCGCTGCTGTTACGGCATGCGGCATGTTATTAAAAGAAATATTTTTTTATAACATAAAATGTCATTTTAAAATTTGAAAAAATTCTAGTAGCTTCTGAACACACTAAAAACAACAAAAAAAAAACGATTTTAAACTCATTTGTTTTATTACCGACATATTTTACAAGCTCTTTTAAAAATGCGAATATTTAGGATATAAAAATATACTTACTGTAATAACTAGCAACCGATGGTTTTCCCCTTTCCTTGATTTGATTTGTCGTCTCTTCTATTGTTAAATTAATCATTTCTGTAGAAATAATGATTAAAGATTCAATGATACTTTTCAACATTTGGTGATAACATTTAGGTTCTTGACATTTCAACGTGTTTTCATGATTTAAAAAAATATAAAAAATACCTTCGGCTTTTGGGTACAGAGTGCGTCGAATTTTACTGATTTCTTCCAAAACTTCCTTTGAAAATTTATTTTTCCTTTTGTAAAATGCTATCGATTTTGCGGCTTCCTGGAAATGTTAAATTTCTCTTTGATGTTTAAAGTCTTAAGTAAAACGAGTTGAAATGATTATTATTATCTTTCATTACAATGTTTCCAATCAGTGCAATGGCGTTGGTACACATATATGGTTCAACAACTCATGTATGTATGAATTTTAGCTTCGGTTAGCTCACATAGGTCGCGAATTGCATGTATCAGGCAACAGCCAAAGCCGAGGAGTGCCGCGCACCCTTGAGCTAGTTGTCAAAATAAAATCGGCTGAGTGCCTTAAGCGGTGAAACTGTTAAAGACCTTGCTTAGTCAATAGCGTAGTCAGTTCGTTCGAAAAAAAAAAAACATTTCAATGGTAGTTTGTTGTAGCACATTATGTGTAGTGGACCTTTTCGGTGTTCAATGCGATAACTATTTCGGCATTACTCTAAATCTAATTATGCGTGTATAATTTTATTTAAAATTTATTCTGAATAAATGGTATTTCTTTTTTTCTTTCTTGGTGACTCTTTCAAAATGTTTACAGTCACTAGACCAGCAATTGCCATAATTAGGTATACATAAACCATAGTTTCATAATTCAAAAGCCCTCCAAGTAAGTAGGAGATCATAAGTCCTGTACCGTTAAACAAAGCTGGGCCAGCAGTCATCGTCCCCCGAATCGAGTCGTCACAAATTTCACTTATGTAAACTCCGACTACCATTAAACTAATACTGCCTAAACCACTTATGAAAATGGCGACGAGAATTACTTCGACGTGGTTCAACCTGCTATCAATGTCCAGGTGATCTGAGGAATAATGTAACAATGAAAGTTTATTTATGTGGAACTATATATTCTCACACCTACACGTTCATGGTTTTAGGAATTTTGTATAAATAAATAAAATTGTGTTAGTTAGGTGGTGCAAACTAATACACAGATCTACAACATTTTTAGTAAGTAGAACTTGACCAATAATAATAACAAGTTGATATTAGCTTTCTATAAGTACATAATAAATCTTTAACTCTGACTTACAATAACCCTCAGAATAAGCCAATTAGTACAGTAGCGTAACTAAGGATTAAAATCAGAGTTTAAAATGAAATGATGTCTAAGATATTAGCCATAAATTAATCCTATTGGGCAGTGGTGTGAATAACAAACATTAATAACATTTCTATATCAGTGACTATCTCAGACTATTCTTAATTACTCAAAAAGAAAGCATACAATAAGATAAATATAATTGAATTGACATTAGCGTCCCTATAAAATTCTCATATTCAACAAACTTACCACAAATGCCAAAGCGCACAAAACCGTACATTTTTTTCTTCCTAATTTGTCCAGGAGAAGACTTGATATCGCTGTTCCTACAGCAGCTCCAGCGGCTTGCAGGCTGCCAAACAAAGAGACCTCTGTTTGCGACATGGGTCGGTTGAGAGTTGTATCGTTTGAAGTGAAAATCAGTACAGTAGAAGATGGCCACGCCGATATAATGCCCACATGGAGGCAGAAGTAGCAAACTGTAATGCACAAACATCAACTTATCATATAGCAACCGAAGAAGTTATGGCTAAGACAGTATAGACGTATAAAAGAAAGCATCTTGATATTAATGTCATTCTGATATCCATCTGGCTAGCTTCTACAGAAATTTGTCAAGAAATACAACTGTACGTGTATTTTAGCAATTAACCTTAAAAACCGAATCAAAATAAGTACCTATTGTGATTTTTGATAATCACGCCGATATAATACCCCGATTTTTTTATCATAAGAGGCAAACAAACATTTGGGTCACCTGATGTTAAGTGATCACCACCGTCCATAGACACTTGCAACACCAGAAGAGTCGCAATCGCGTTGCCATCCTGTGTTTGGGGGAGGGGGAATGGAGAAAGGGCGAGGAGGGGTTGATGTGGGTTATCCGGCGCTCTCACTGTCCGAACGAAACGCAACAATGCAAGCACTGTTACTACACGTCAGTTTTCTACGAGTGGTAGTACCCCGGGCAAGCCGACCCATTCATGCTGAAACCGTAATAGCTACAGCGTAGCTCTACCACCTCTGAAAGGAATCAGGAGTAGCAGACTGTAATGCACAAACGTCAAAGTATCACATAATTACTCAAAAGATTTTGGCAAAGACAATGTTGACGTATAAAAGAAAGCATCTTGATATTAATATCATTCTGGTATCCATCTGGTTAGCTACTACAGAAAATTCCGATGCCAGTGGGCGACTGTACGTGGTAGCGGCCAATCAATTCCAGGCGAAAGTGCAAAGTAATATCAATTATAATATTACGTGAAATAGTATTCGCTAAACGAAATATTAATTACATATAACATGCTAAAATTTCAACAATTAGATTTCAAGGTGTAATTTAATTCAAGTATACTCACGTATTCCAGTACTGAGAACTTGACAGTACAAGCTCATTTTGAATAAAATGTTAAATTCAAATTACTGAAGTAGTCAGTCAGTATTTGTGAACTATCCCAGCGATCTCATCAAACTATTTCACCTGGAGCAGGAATAACATAGCTATTAATATTATACGTAGTAACTAGTTGTCACCCGCGGCTCCGCACGCGTTTTTTTCAAATGTATTAAAGAAATGTAAGATTGTAAGTAGGTGTGTACATTACAGAAATACTTTTTCAAAAACATTTGTAACTACGACACGCACGCCAACTGTAACATGTAACATGTACATTAGATATGTTAATACGAATAATATATCGAATGGGATGGGATTTATCATCAGCAACATACCTGGAAGTTTAACCTTTTTTTTTATTAACGTGGGGAAATCCCTTATGGATATATCACCCTCTCGGGGGAGAGAGTGGGTTATGTCCGACTCGCACAGACTAAAACCCCACGGTGTACCGTCCGATCGTATTGTTGGGGCGGCAAGGGATCGAACTATGCTAGTCCCCTTGGATAGCCACCCCAACGGTCCGCTCGGTGGAACTGTCACCCGGGCTCCTTCTTAATAGGGAGACAGGCTGGGTACATACCAGCTGCCTCCCCTTGTCCGCCGGACCCGTGCAATGAGGAGGTGGGCCCCCCGGCCCATCCCCTCAGGTCCGGCTACGGTGGCGAGAGGAGGCGGCCAAATCGCCGTCTCCTCCCTCCGGTCCTCCGTTGACGGAGAGGGCCGTTCAGAGGGTCATCCTCGCGAACCCTCTCCGCCGCCTCCTTCTGCGAGATGACGTCCTCGCAGAAGGAGCCCATCGCTCTCCACGCCTCCTGGCTGCCGAGCATGGCCGAAACCACACTCGGCAGCGACAAATCTGTACCCACCGCCGCAGCCAGAACGCGGCGCTGTCCCTCCCATGCAGCACACTCAGAGTGTGCTGCGCGGTGTCCTCCGCAGCGCCGCACTCATGGCATGCGGCGGTTGGCTCCCTGCGAGCGATCTGGTGCAGGTAGCACCCGAAACAGCCATGTCCGGTGAGCACCTGCACCAGTCGGAACGACAGGGAGACCCAACTTCTCTGTATCCACTCCGGCAGGACCGGGCGGACAGCGTCAATAGTATAACGTCCGAAACGCTCGTCCGCCAGGTCCTAACCTACTATATACCAACCTCAGTGCTCCCTAACACTATATAATAAAGTAATGAAAATTTTAAACTGTACATTATCGAACAATATGTGTTAATTTTTTTATTATATAGATATAACATATTGTCGATATAATTGTGTTATTCTTATACGTTGCTATAATCAGTAAGTTATGTAGATGCAAACAAAATTGCCGCCAAATTGAACATAATGATAATATAATTCAAATTACATTATTCTTGGAGTCCAGTACAGCGCACGTCTCACGCGGTTGTTTACAGTAAATAAGTTATTTTTGATCAATTTCACACGAACGAATGCACAGGTAACAGTTTATCACTACATAGTGTAAAACAAAGTCCTCTGGTCTGTCTGTTTATCTGTTCGCGATAAAGTCAAAAACTACAGAACGGATTTTCATGCCGTTTTGACCCGTAAGTAGAACAGTTCATGGGGAAGGTTTAGGTATAATTTGTCAAGGTTTTCTTTTTATTATCAAAGCGGGACAACGTCTGCCCAGCCTGCTAGCTTAAAATAAAATAGCTCATTAGTTAGTGATCTGCCAGTGAAAGTCCCGTGAAAATCGGTCCAACCATTTTGGAAATAGCAATGCGGACGAAGCCGCGAACAAATAAAATAGAATATGTCTACTGCTATAATTTTGGCTATCTGCCAGTAAAATTCTCGTTAAAATAGATCCAGCCGCTTTGTAGATTACCCGGAACAAACAGACAGACAGACAGACCGACAACAATTTTAAAAATTGCATTTTTGTTATCAATTGCGTGTATACTTTCGTACCCTGTCAGTATTTTTTTTTTATTTTGACGTATGATGTTAAACGTGTTATTTATTTATAATCAAAATTATTAACGAACCAAAAATTTAAGTATCTATAATACAAAATCATAGATTTGAAAGTTATTAGTACTTCCTTGGAGTGTGACTTCCTTCACTTCGGTTGTTGGAGGTGAAGTAAGGCGATACCTAGTATAAGTGCGTATACAAGGCTGTGTTGAAATCATTATTAAACAGGGCAAGAGTAGAACAAGTCGTCTTTTTATTTCATAGTGTGTCAGTCGTGTTGTGAAAATACATATAAATGGAGGGCAATGCAACCATGGGGGTCTTACCTTTTGTCATATATCTGAAATATATAAAAATCAAGTCTCATGATGTTTGTCCACGATGAACTCCGAAATTAATCTTCAGGAAAGTTGGCATTTATGTATGTTCAACTTGAGAGATAGAATAATTTATATTTCAGTTGATGGCCTTGTTGTCAATGTTGATTATTATTTGTTGACTGAAAATTGTAGGACAGGCTGTTACTGGTATCTCACAGATGGCGCCATTTTTTAATTTTGGATTTTTAACTGAGCCACGCAAAGCGTGTGTGTGTCAGCTAGTAACTATATATGTCTCTAAACAAATTCAAACATTTATATCAAACTTCTATGCTGTTCATTGTATATAGCGCTGCAGTACATCAATTTTCGGACCTGTTAGTCCGGTGAAGCTTTTTTATGGTCAATAGCGTAGTAAGTTCGAAAAAAAAAAAAAACTTTTGAATCATTTAATCGATGTTATGAAAATACACTTCGGTGCAATGAAATCGCACACATAAACATTTTTTGAAAAATATCGTCTTATTTGTTGTGTTTAAAAAAATTACATATATTTTTTAAAATGTGATGAAAGGTTATTTGAGTACCTATTTAATGATACCTATATAAGCGGTGAGCAGTTTAATTTACTCCGAAAAAAAAAGAAGAGCAACAGATAATTTTTTTTACGTGGGGAAATCCCTTATGGATACGCCACCCTCCCGGGGGAGAGGGTGGGTTATGTCCGAGTCGCACGGACTAAAACCCCACGATGTACCGACAGACCGTTTTGTGGGGGCGGCAAGGGATCGTTCAAGCTAATCAACCTTGTAGAGCCGCCCCTACGGTCCGCCCGGCGGAAGGTGACCGCCGGGCTCCTACCTATAGAGGGACAGACCGGGTACACACCGGCTGCCCCCCCTCGTCCGCCGGACCCGTGCAATGAGGAGATGGGCCCCCCGGCCCATCCCCTCAGGTCCGGCTACGGTGGCAGGAGGAGTTGGGCGAAGCGCCTTCTCCTCCTGCCTGTCCTCCTTTGGCGGAGACGGCCACTTTGAGGGTCTGCCTCGCGGGCCCTCTCCGCCTCCTCCTTCTGCGAGATGACCTCCTCGCAGAAGGAGGCCATCGCTCGCCAAGCCTGTTCGCTGCCGAGCATGGCCGAAACCACGCTCGGCAGCGATAAGTCCGCTCCCACGGCCGCCGCCAGGATGCGGCGCTGCTCCCCCCACGCAGCACACTCAGACAGCGTGTGCTGCGCGGTATCTTCCTCAGCGCCGCACTCGTGGCAGGCGGCCGTCGGCTCCCTGCGTGCGATCCGGTGCAGGTACCACCCGAAACAACCGTGTCCGGTGAGTACCTGCACCAGTCGGAACGTCAGGGAGCCCCACTCCCTGGCAGTCCACTCCCGCAGGACCGGGCGGACGGCGTCCACTGTAAACCGCCCGAATCGCTCGTCCGCCAGGTCCTGCTGCCACCTTTCGACGGCGTCCCCCCTAAGACGCCGTCTCTCCGCCTCTACCTCCCTGGGAGCCGGAGGCTCCCCCCTTCGTTTCCTCGCCGCCGTGAACTCGTACACGGCGGCGAGCACTCCTGCCTCCCGCTCCCAGGGCAGGGAGCCGGCGAGCGTGAAGGCCGCAATTCGCGACCTATCTGAGCTAACCTAAGCTAAGCTAGCTATTCATACACATATGAGTTGTTGAAACATATATGTGTACCAAGCATACATACCTCAACAACCCTTATATATATTTCGTATCGGATAATATTCTAAACCATTTCAGTTTGATAAGGGATAAGAAACCCTTCCACTTGCATGTGTAAGCGTGTATGCGTGCACGTGTGTGGAGGTGATATGTGTAATGTTGTCGCAGTGATGTAAGATTTCGTGTCACTGTATCGCGCGAGCAGCGTAGTCAAGGGCTCCACGCCGAGTGAACGGACCTAGGCTTGAGCTGCTGCCGAGCGGGGCCTAGTCTGGTGTGCGAGAGTGAAAGTTACCCCCAGACCACGGTGGCGTGATCTATGGTTACGCGGGCGTAGCCGTGAGCACGCTCTGTTTAGAGAGAGAGGCTGGTAGCTTTTTTAATTTTAATGCGAAGTATTGCACCCTCTTGCTCGAATAACAGCTTGGCACCGGTTTTCCATTGCAGCGGTATGGGGTCTTGCATTGTCATGCATAAAGTGAAAGTTCTCTCCAATAAAACCGCTAAATAATACGACATGTTCCTGGAGAACTTCTATATATCGCTGAGGTATCAATCGTCTTACTTGTCGCCTAATATTGGCCCGAGCGATGAAGACAAACTCAGTTTTCGCTTCGTGTGAAATGCCTCCCCAAAACATACACGAACTATCGCCATAGCCTTGCGTTCCGTGATGCAACACTGAGAAAATCTCTCTGCGTGTCTTCTGTAGACTCTTCCTAGATCATCATTGCCAATAACACACATCCTGGACGCATCTGAGAACAGGACTGCTTTCCATTCCACTCTGGTGGCCAATGCACACGTTCTTGTGAAAATCGAAGACGGTCCCGACGGTGAGCTGGCGTCAGTTTAGGGTCATTTCCTGGCCTATGCGCAGTCAGACAACCTTCAGCAAGTCTTCTTCTAACTGTCCACCGGCTAACTTCCACTTCTCGCACCTCTTGAAGGTGATGTGCCAGTTCAGCGGCAGTCAGATTAGTTAGTTTAATATCAGTTTGGTTATAATTCAATAATTTATTAATACAACAGTATTTGCAATACATAATAATAGCAAGAAGTCAATTGTAAATCTGGGATCAAGACGTCTTCAATGGGCATAGCCATACGCGACAGTTAATGCCAGCATTCTTATCTCTGCCGTGAAGCTGTGGAATAATCTCCCGGCCAGTGTGAAATGTATTTTATTAATTACTAGTGGGCGCCCAGAGTTCGACCATTGATTTTTTAAAGTTTGAATTTTATTAGGGTTATTTTGTCAAAGGGTATTATGTTATAATATCATTGTAGAATGTAGAATGAAAAAGGCTAACTGGAACGTAAGAGTAAAATAATACATACAGTCGAGCATTGCAACCTCCTTCACAACCTTTTTTGAAGTCCTTTATTGACAGGGAGTTTTTGGCGGGATCTTAGTCTGTCATGTAGTGGATTTTATTTTTTATTCATAATCTTGTGTTACTTGACTCTATATTGTGTAAAATTGGTGGTGTTTTATGTAATATAGTTTGTTTATTGTGCATAAGTGAAGTGAATAGAAAATAATACCACGGACCATGAATTCTGAGATGCCACAAAAACTCCATGGAAAGTTCTAACAAGGGAGCCACCATCTTGTTAGAATATTGAATTAATTACTCGACAATGGAAATCAACAAACTCTCTGGAACATAGTACGCTACTATTAACAAACAAATTAAGATAAAAAAGATGGATAAAAGAATATATTATAGAAGATTTGGCGTTTCTGCCTTTACATTAATTTGGACATAGAAAAGATTTGGCGCGTATGCCTTTACATTAACTTGGACATAAAACTGACTAAAGAATACATAAGGCACAAGTTCGGCCTTGCGTGGAGTATTGTTCGCACCTCTGGGACGGTTCCGCCAAATACCTACTAGATACCCTGGACAGGTTGCAGAGACGGGCTGTCCGCATTGTTAATGATTCAGACATTACACAATTTATAGAGCCGCTTCAGTTGCGCAGAGACATTGCCTCACTGAGCGTGTTCTACCGTCTGTATCATGGCGAGTGTTCTGAAGAGCTATTCAATTTAATACCTTCCTCTCCTTTTCATACCCGAACCACGCGCGCTGGGCTCCGGAGCCATAATTTTACGGTAAATCCTATCTGGGCACGAACTAAAAAGTTCGCAACTTCTTATCTCTGCCGTACCGTGAAGCTGTGGAACAATCTCCCGGCCAGTGTGTTCCCTCCTTCCTATAATATGGGGTCCTTCAAGCGTAACGTGAAGAGACATTTATGCAGGCCGGCATGACAGCGGCGACCGGTGAGGGATAGCGTGTCTCTCGGTAGTGGCCATTGTTTTTAGATTATACTGTGCTCGCCATCAGTCACAGTACAGTCACTTTGCCGGGCTACGACAAAAAAAAAGGATTTCAGTAAAACGTAATTTTTACCCAAAAACTAACATAATCAATAAAAAAAACAAAATATCCTTTATATCCAGAAGAACCATCAAGAAACTCAATCTGGTTTATCTGTTCATATTATATATTTTCACAATAAAATAAATATTTACATTCGTTATTAGCGGATGCACAAAGAGGGGCGTCATTTCCAGACGTCACAATCGTTCACATATTGATCCACCCTATAATAGCCTTTAATTATGTATTAGTAGTGTGGTAGTAGTAACGTATGCGGTATAGATATACCGATATTATAAAGCTGGAGGGTCTGTTTGTTTGGTTGAACGTGCTAATCTCAGGAACTACTAATCCGTTTTGAAAAATCTTTTAGTGTTAGGTAGCTTATTTATCAAGGAAGGCTATAGGTATCATCATGCTAAGACCAATACGAGCGAAGCACCAATGAAGGATGTTTCAAAATTAGGTTTTCCTTTTGTGAGCTTCCGCTGCGTGTTAGTGTTAGCTCAAAGTAACTATTTAACGCGGACGAAGTCGCGGGCAGAAGTTACTTTGATATAAAATCATGAGATTTTTAGGTGTTTATGTTTACAATTACACTTGCTAGATTTTAACAATAATAAAAACTTTCCGTGTTATTACAAAAAAGTTAAATACGTATTGAATACTTGCTTTAAAAAAGTTTGGGCACTTTCGTATTAAATGCACCGCGCTCGCCGAACGTTCGACATCTTGCTCTTTTATCTTGGTTTGGTTAGGTTAGGTTAGACGTGCGAAAAGTAATAACGCGTGTTTGCAGCGGCTGTGTTCGGTGAGGGCGGTGCATTTAAAACGAAAGTACTCAAACTTTTATAAGCAAGTATTCAACGCGTATTTAACTTTTTTGTAATAACACGGGTTCTGTTTTGAGATTTAAAGCGGACAAAGAAAAAGGTGACCTTCTGAAATTATTAAAATATAAATAAAATAAACATAAAATATATATCTCGTATAATTATCTTTATATGTGAATAATCTTCGACCACTAGATTCTGATTAATGTCGCTTCTTGTAATTCTTATGGTAATAACCTAATTATTATTCCATTACTAAATTATGACAATAGCGCTTCCAGTCATATAAATTACGAATTTAAATCTACGCTTGTAAAAAAACCTAATATCGAATATTTAAGCAAATTAGAAGGAATTATCCAATCGTGTTCTATAGAAATTTGCTACATAAATTATATAGTAATTTAACAATTATTAATTTATCCAATTTATAGAACGCTTCACCGGCAGATGTTTGTTTACAAGTTAACGAGATGTTCGTTCCTTAAATATATTATCAATATTTGTATTTTTTTGGAAGTGTTATATAACAAAGCCAATCTTTGTGTCTATTTGTAGCCTACTACGACACAGCTGTTGATGCGGCTTTCACTATTATTTAGACGATTTCTTATATATAATATATAAGAGAAATGTCGACGAATTATAAGCTGTGAAGACCCTGCAGGGTCAATAGCGTAGTCAGTTCGAGAAAAAAAAAAATAATCGACGAATTATAACAAACTCGTAAGAAGTATTTTACAGGCAATTATATTGATAACGCTAAAAATATTGATAAAAATAAGCTGGAGTTAGTAAAAAACCAACATAATTTAAATAGGTACTAGAAACAGTAGCAAATTAAGCCATTGCATCTTCAATGCAGCCATGTCCCAGGGCCACTTTCCAGCCACCTGGAAGAAGGCCGTAGTGATAGGCATAGACAAGCCCGGAAAAAAAGCTACGCTTCCCGATAGCTATCGCCCGATTAGCCTGTTAGATACATTAGGTAAATTATACGAGCGGCTCCTTCTGAACCGTCTCCAGGTCTCGATTACAGATTTAAAATTAATACCACCTGAGCAGTTCGGATTTCGTGCCGAACACTCTTGCACGAATCAAGTACACCGCCTCACGGAGTACATTTTCTCTAATTTTAATGCCGACCCGAAACGTAAACCGAAACGCACAATTGCAGT
>MU158857.1:820950-838481 GCA_015888305.1 Antheraea pernyi
CCCCCTCGGCAATGGCTCAAGCCTAGGTCCGTTCCCTCGGCATGGAGCCCTTGAGTACGTTGCTCGCGCGATACAGTGACACAAAATCTTACATCACTGCGACAACATTACACATATCACCTCCACACACGTGCACGCATACACGCATACACAGGCAAGTGGAAGGGTTTTATTTTTTTCCCTTATCAAACTGAAATAGTTTAGAATATTATCCGATACGAAATATATATAAGAGTTGTTGAGGTATGTATGCTTGGTAAACATATATGTTTCAACAACTCATATATGTATGAATAGTTACCTTAGCTTAGGTTAGCTCAGATAGATCGCGAATTGCATGTATCAGGCAACAGCCAAAGCCGAGGTGTGCCGTGCACCCTTGAGCTAGTTGTCAAAATAAAATCGGCTGAGTGCCTTAAGCGCTCGCCTTAGTAGCCCGGTGAAGCTGTTAAGACCTTGCTGGGTCAATAGCGTAGTCAGTTCGAGAAAAAAAAAAAAAAAAAATTAAGCCAGATTAAAAAGAAGAGCAATAACACAGCTGCAGAAGGAGAAATCTCTGATCGCTCCCACTTCCATCGACTCCCCAGAAAATCAGAACGCTTATAAGTCAGCCTCGTCCTGACTCGGATATAAAGATCGATCCGTCCGCATTCGAAGTCGAAAATGTTAACGACGACTTTAAAAGCATTACTCACCGACGGTGAGCCGCCAATCATCACCCCACCGCTTGAATTGACTCGGATCTCCGAACGGTAGTACTACAGTTAAATTCAATTTCTGATTACTTCACAATTACTCTTCCTTCCATTAGAGTAACAGGTTATGCGATGTTAAGTAGTCTTAAGTGTCTAAAGCGGATCTGGCTTGACTGCCGTTAAAGAAACCTCAAGAAAGGTACGAGTGGTGAACGATCGCCGTTTTATACTCCCCGACGATGTTAAAGCGTTGATCACGGAAAAGAATATCACGACTCGAGTCCACGAAACATACACGTCCAAGGAAACCTGCGATCGTTTACGCACGTTGCGCAAAGCCGTAAAATCCCGTATATCAGTGTAATCTCAGGATGACAGGTGGGACAGTCTCTTGGAGTATATCCGGCAGTCATACGTGGCGTACTGGAAGCCTTTGAAATCAGATATTAATACTACGATGCCTCTCTCCCCCTCACCTTCGCACGGAGACACAGGGTTGCCATCCGCATCCGATAGTGCAGACAAAGTGGAATGTCTCGACGTTAGTTTAGAAAAGCAATGCTCTCCTAACATTGCTAACATTGATCCCATTCATATAGGATAGATCGAGTGCTCGATATATTTGATCGAGATCTGTTGCCACCAGAGCAGTTCGACATTCGATCCAAACACTCATGTACATATCAGATACTCCGCCTCACGGAGTACATATTTTAAAACTTCGGCGAAAATTCCAGTCCCAAAGTGAATCCAGAGAAACCTAAACCAAAGCGCACGATAGCAGTCTTCTTCGACGTCGCCAGGCCTTCGATAAGATCTGGAACGCGGGACTCATACATAAACTTTTCCATTCTCGCGTCCCCGATGGATTATAAATCATATATATCGCAACAACATCACCGAGGACTTCCGCTTGGGAGTTGAAGGTGAACTGTTTCCATCCCATCTATTGGGTTTAAGTGTGCCCTAGGGTTCATTCTCACGCCTTCACTCTTCAATCTATTCCTTTCTCAAGAGTCGAAGTGCGATGATAGATAGTGTAACCTTACCCAGTACTAACTACTATGAGATGCTCTCTCTATCTATTTATTTGCTTTAAATGAGACGTCATTTTGTGTCAAGACTACTGAATGTATCGGTATACGATACGGTAGACGACAAACCTACTTATTTTTTAAATTGATTCATTCTTTGGCCTTTTTTTTAATGCCCAACAAACTGTTAGTAAAAAGGGACATACATTTATATCAAACAATTACCGTCAAATGACTTGGTCAAAAAAATTTAATGGATTATTGATTTTAAGAATTGCTGACAATACATTTATTATTTATGTTGATATAAAATATTTAAAAAAATGTCTTTGTCATCTAAATCTCATAAAAGTTCTCCAACTTACCACACGCTATAACACAATCACACAGAAAGTCTGTATACCAGAAGAGCTCTGATTAAACTGAATTACGCATTAAAGACGGCGAGAAATTAAAAATTTATCATAAAGAAAAACCAGTCGATGTTAATTTACTTTATTTAATAAATTAAACGCGTTTGTATATTAAACGTTGCGTTTTATAAACTTATTATTTAATTATTATTTTTCACTTACTATATTTATCTATAAATTACCCAGTTTAAATAAACTTAGTTTGTTGATAATCACCATAATGTTAGCTATTATAATTGTAACTTAATTATTTTACTATGTATAATATCAGTTAAGTTTACCTATTTATATTGATTTTCAACTGTTATTCTATTTTAAATAAGTAACTAACTCTGAAAAATCGCTTATTAGAACTTTGGTCGTTTCAGAGATTGTTTTTGAGGTGATAGCTTCTGTAGCCGCGTTGAGCCATTTTTGACAGGGGAAAAATTTATGAGCTTACGTCATCGATGACAACAGCATGCACATAACGTATTGCGCCTCCGCCACACTAGCGACGCATTTTGTATTCAGCTTATGCAGCCCGTCACATGTTTGGTTAATTAACTGTATAAATTATATATAAATATTGCTGGAAGTGTCAATAGATATGAAAACCAGGCTAATCTTAATAACTTCAATTTAGAAATTTTGAAAATTAAATAATTCAGACTATAATTTATAGAGATTCAAAACAGAACACGGTTTTGAAGTTATTTATGACTGCCTCAATTTTATCTTTTATGCCGCTTACTATTATCAGTGCCTTTATCTGACTTTATAGTTGATGCGATGATGATTCCTGCAATTATTTGTAGCTTTCTGCAACGGAAAACACAGCGATGAGACCATAGCTAGGTGTTATTTCATTTTTTAAATTCACGTGGCTAACTATCGACGCTCAAGTTAAAAGCTCGCTAATCGACTATATCCGACAGCTGCATCTTACAGTATCCGACTAATATAGCTTGTTTACGATCTTAGAAATATTAAAATTAGAGAGTTGATGCTACTCGCGACCCAGGAAGTGTACCTCTCATTCTGCTGTACGTGCTCTCCGGGTAGTGCTAAAACGTACTGTTCTACGTAAATTGGAAGTAACAAATTGTTGGCTGCTGCACTGTTCTACGTAAATTGAACCTCGCAGTGACAAATAAAGTAATCAATCCATCGACGATTATGAAAGCTGGATACTCTACTTAGTATACGATTAAAAACATATTAAATTACAAGGTCATGGGTGTAATGGACAAGCTTGCCTCATTGCTGTGTCATCAAAGCCACTTTAAGGAAAAGAGTGAATTTGACCCAGAAATTCTGGAATGCTTGGAAATACCGATTCAGGATAACGAAATGATGAAGATGAAACATGAAATCGACAAGAAGAAGAAGGAAATTACTACTTTTGGTGTTTCAATAATTAAAGGTTTATATATTTTCAATTCATTTCAATGAAAAACCACAGAAATATATAGCTACTGAGTAATGATAGAATTACAATATATTTACTCGTTTTATTTCTACTTAATCTACTTTATATAAATTAACATTTAATTAGGATATAGAAAAAGTATTTCATCGAATGAGTTCTTAATTACACAAAGTAGTTAAGTATTGTATGAACATATGAGAAACTCGCTGACCCGTGCAACTTCGTCTAGATCAAATCAGTTATCAACGGTTTCAATTGTATTTTAAATGCGAAAAATTTTAAATAACCTAAAATTTGATTGCTGCCACACCTACCTTTTTCAGTTGTAAATCCAAACTATCAAGGGACTCAATCAAAAATATACCCAGATGGTATATGAGAAATCTTTTAAAATAAGCCTACAACCCGTTCGTAGCACCATCTACCTGGTTCAATTAAAATAAAAACTAACCTACATATATTGACGGTAATATAAAAAAAAGCTTGAGAGGTCTATGGATCCCCAGCTGGAACGAAGTTCCTTTCCCTTTTTTGTAGACGTTTACTATACAGTCAGTATAGTTTACATTATATAATATCAAGTTGATAGAGTTAAATTGTAAATTAAACGATAAGATATATACATTAAAAAAAAAGATAAATTAAACACTGAATGATATCATAACTATTTTCAACTTGTATTAAAACTTTTTCATACTCCATTGTATTGAAGAAAAATATAATTATTAAAAAGATATGAGCACGGCGCGTCAACTGTCACTTGCTGTAACTATTCGTCTAGGAGTTAGCAACGGTTTCGACAACGAATTCGAATAATTATGTAGGTGGTAGACCCACGCTGAAGTTATTACTGGTTTCAGCGTGAATGGGCCAGCTCGACCGGGGTAGTACCACCCTCACAGAAAAAACCGACGTGAAGTAACAGCGTCAATAATAAAATTTTCTGGCAGTCACAAATTCATGTTTTAAATAGCGTTTAAAAGTTACTGAAAAAAAACGTTACTAAAATTATTTATAAATCAAAATATTGACCTGTAAAGATGTGATGCGCATTAAAAAACACAACGTTAACCGGTTATCAGGTATCCTGAATCCTGTTTGGAAGAACATAATATATCTTCATATTAAAGAACCAGCTTTTCTAAAGTTCTCGTTCTTCCAACGTTGCTGGTTCTTGTACTAAGGTGACGCAAAAAAGTTCTAGTTACATTAAATACAAATTTTTGTGTTTCGTTATCTTGGAAAACTCCCTGCATTTTATGGGACAAAAAGTATCCTAGATGTATCCTTGTAATATTAGGTATCACTGTGTCAAGTTTCGTTAAAATTGATTCAGAACGATTGTAAAACGATTATTTTTGGCTTCAATATCGATAACAAAGTCTAAAATTTTCAAAAAATATTTATTGTAAAGATTTGACTTTGTTACAGTTTTATTATAGTAATAGATATACAACATATTATTAATTATAATGTATTAACTAATAAGAAATACAAATTATTTATTGTTAATGATGTTACATTGATTTAATGAGTTTGTACAA
This sequence comes from Antheraea pernyi, assembly GCA_015888305.1. Classification (NCBI taxonomy): domain Eukaryota; kingdom Metazoa; phylum Arthropoda; class Insecta; order Lepidoptera; family Saturniidae; genus Antheraea; species Antheraea pernyi. The sequence continues at coordinate 826,048 of MU158857.1, forward strand.
GCTACAGTGAGCATGGTTGAGTATCTCGGACTCTGTGTCCATTATCTCAAAAACGTAATTTATTTATATGTTATGCCATTTTTATAACTGTTAACATCATGAAGCTATGGAATCCGATATAATTACATAATACTGATTTTTGTTACCTTTGACCTTGAATAGCTTACGTTACATTGATGAGATTTGATGACGCTTCAAACACAACTCTAAGAACACCACTTTACAGCTCATTATCTCTCATTCCGAGGTGAAACCCCAAAGGCATTAAACCGATTGGCAATAAGCACAAGGGCTTATGGGCAGCCTCGGCTCGTGCCGTTGCCTTGATTGCATCGAACGTGCATCGAGCTAAAATAATCAAGTTACGTAAACTACAAATACACGTATGTGTTTATGATATACACAAACAAAAATAAGAGGTAAATTAAACACCCTTCCACAATATCTATATTTAAGGCGTGTGCCTGTGTACATCTGAAAACGAACCTCGGCGTGAGATACTGCCACAGGGGCCGCGAGATATCCCTCCAGCCACTACGGAGTGGTCGCCGGATACGCGGTCCTGAGTGCGATCACGTATTATTAAAATAAACGAATTGATTTAATATTTAGCGTTTAGAGATGAACAGACATAAACACCCAGATTTATTCTATTCATAATAAATCAGGAATCTATTTAAGCAAACTAGGTGTTGCCCTTTGACTTAATCGCCCGGGAAGCTAGATATCACGTTTAAGAGATCTAGATATTTACTGCTCTTTACCATCGTGTTGACCACGGCGATCTCCTGTACGTCGTGTATGAGGAGACCGAGTCACCCAGTTGATACCTTATCTTGATTGTTACGAGGGGCAGGGCGCAGGGCTTTTTAACCGGAGCTGCAGCTCTCTCAGCTTGGGCTTGGGAAAATACCGGGGGATAAAGAGATGTACACGGCACTCGGGTGCTATCTACATTAATATGTTTTAACTTTGAAGGTTCCGTAGTCGTGTTCCTATCCGAGAAGTGATTAGCGGAGGCACAATCTCATTTCGCTCGTCGTGTCAAAGCCCACTTCAGAATTGGAGCTGGGATAGGAGCAGCAAAGTTAAAGTTAAAGCAAGCTACGCCACGATCTCCTGAGAAATGAGCGAGTACGAAGTCGAGTATAGGATAGTGGGTATATTTTGTTGAAATACGGTATGATGATAGTTTATGCACCGATATAATATAGGTTAGATTTTCATATATAACACATTCGTATATATGTATGTATATCTCACAATGTTTTCTACATTTACGCAAAAACTAGTGGGCGTATTTTAGAAGAAATCTGAAATAATAATGGTTTATAGGCCGAAGAAAACGCTGCAATGAATACACAGCGTCGTGGTCTAGTTACTTTGAAACCTGGCTAGCTAGCACTTAAGAGTCAGAACCCTCTAGGTTTAGCGTGTTTACAATCCTGGAACACATCGCCATTTAAGAATACTTGAGATTGTTGTCAAATATACGTCTTCATATTCGGAGAGAGGCACTTGATCCTTTTTTAATAATACACAGAAACAAAAATTAAAAGAAACTAGTAGCATTCATACAAACATATTTTACTTTATAAAACAATAAACACAAATACACAGGTATTTTATTACTATTCAAATTCAATAATATTATTAATGACTTATCTAGACTTAATAGACCACTGCTACAGCATTTGTAAGGCGGAATTTGTAATGTAGGAAATATCTAAATTATTTTCGAATACGATAAGGTTGTTTCCCTTTATATATTAACAGCGCTCTTAGCGTGATAATGAGGTACTAAGTTGCTATAAATCTAAAGAGCTAGGACTTATTAAACAGCTCTTGTATTGCGTCGACCGATAAACCCTTTGTTTCTGGTAACAAGCGAGCGCACACGATTGATGTTAAGAAGCACATGGCACCGAAGAAATAGAAGATGTTAGCTGCACCCAGCGACGACATAGCAGGTGGGAAGATGTACACCATCATGAAGACACAAAACCAGGTCCACTCACTCACCAACGTTACCATTATACTTTTCACCTGAAATAATGTCACTTGTAGTTAAACAATAAGAATTGTTAATTCCGTTAGTTTTCATTTTAAATGAGATATGTCCTGTTAAGTTATATTCTAGGATAACAAAACAAACCAAAAATGTTGTGAGAGTATATAAATTCGTGACTTATACAGGCAGTATTATATTAGTACCCGTTGTATCATTTACCCAATGCCTATATGGCGACCCTACTAGCGCCCTAACGCGATACGTATATTTACATTCCGTTCTCCTTAACACAAACTATATACTGTCAACGCTTGTAGCAATGACCGTCGTTTACTGTGAAATTTTATTAAAACATGGCCACCACTAAGAACTAAAGGAAGAAGTAACAGTTCCACAAAACACAGCTGGAGGAAGTTGTACATTGCCAGCATCAAACAGCTGATTGTAGACGACAGTTCAACCTACAACGTACTGCTGGTATAACTGTTGATGGCATAACTAGCATTTTTATTCGAGATTTTCCTAATATATATCACCAGAAGTGGAATGCTAATGCTATTAGACGGGACAGATTACGATTATGACTTTATGGAGAAAAAGAGCTTATGGACGAGATTTAAAAATGGATATGAGGAGCTACGGAAAGGAGGCTGGGGATATCATTTAGTGTGTCAAGAGCCCCATTTAAAAAAATACAAGAACACGGCTGTATGTTGCGTTATATATAATGAACTATATTGTCTGACCGCAACCTCTGTATTGCGACAGCAGTACACAAGCGGTGAGACGGAGGGGCGAATCAGTTGCACCGTGTTGTCAATCTGCTGTCATCGCTCACGGCGGCAACTATTTAATATATTAATACGTGAAGCCTAAACTTTGTACCCCTTTTTAAGAGAAATGCGCGAACGGATGAACGTGAAATTTGGCATAGTTAAAGTTTATATGGAGGAGAAGTGCTGAAAGCTATATTTTTTATATAAATTGCTTTACAAGTATTTTAAATTAATTAAAATATACATTACTCACACTACTGCTTGAATTTTACACAACATATACACACATGTTAAGAAAAAGACATTTTGACATCTTTTTTTTTTAATGGGGAAATCCCTACGGATTCCCACCCTAGTCGGGCAGCTGAGGGTGGGGTATGTCCAACTCGCACGGACTATAACCCCACGGTGTACGTATGCGACTATAGTTGGGGCGACACGAGACCTCTATATACTTCATTGTGCCGCCCCAGCGGTTGGCCCAGCAGCAGAAAAATGCCGCCGCGGAGCCCCGTCCTTGTCAGGAGACGACCGAGTACATATCGGCTGTCTCCTTTGGCCAATAAATAGTTTTTTTTATTTTTTGGTTTGAATTGTTAGTCACTTTTTCTTTTTCAGGTAAGAAATAGCTACAAAGAATTTATATTTCCAAGAATTAAAGATTTATTTCATTTATATTGGTTCTTTATATGTACTTGTCTAAAAATCATATTGGATAACAAGAGAGAGATATATATATAAATTTAAATGTGTATAAATGTATTTTTACAACATATATACACATGTATACATACGTGTCCAAGTATGTATGTATATACGAGCCCACTTACTGAGTATATATGCATGTACAAGTGTCAAATGCTGTATTGTGAATGTTGTTGTTTAATAAATACTGTGTCATTAAGGTCGAGAACTTCGTGCAGGGAGATTGGATCTAGGCTTGAGTCACTGCAGGGGGAGTTCACAGCTATGATTTATAAAATATAGTGCAGTAATGTAATAGTATAATATACAGAAATAAAGAACTCACTTCCGGTAAAAATACTTCTGCGTAGGTTACAAAAGGAATTGTGCCAGCGCCGAATATATAAAAGACGATGTAAAAAAATAATGCAACTGCTGACAACCATTTTGGGCCCCACTGTAGTTGTACCTGCGTTCCAATTATAAGACATACTACTCCAGTAATCACGGAGGACATTATGATCAGGGGCTGAAAGAATATAATAAATATATATACTATTTTTGTTTATTGTAGCACGGTAAAATGACTGCACTGTGACTGATGGTGAGCACAGTACAATCCAAAAACAATGGCGACCACCGAGTGACCACCACCACACTATCCATCGCCGGTCGCCGCTGTCATGCCGGCCTGCGAACAGCTGGATATGCACAGGCTGATACCGAAATGCAACCCGCAGAAGCGAATCACTATGACGGGCTTTTTCGCCATATACATGGTGGTTGCGACCCAGTCGGACTGTAAAACCCCACCACCCCGCTAAGTACTACTAAGATTTTTCGTTAGATACTTTTTACATTTGGGCTACCGAGATTCACTTAAAGAGTAAAACATTACAAACACAAAAGTGCCGTTAAAAGTGTCCTCGAAAACACTAGTCACTGGCCTAATATTCATCTAGTATGTTTAGGTTCTCCCTGTAAAATTGGAAAGCCCTTCAACTACTATCACCAGAAGCAATTATTTCTTTTGACAACTGCCGTTGATACCTTCATTTGGCTTTGAAAGAATAAAAAAGCAAGCTAGCATAAATTAAGTGCACACTGCAACCTGTACCTTGTCATAGTCATGTTTAAAAGCAACCGTAATATTATGGCCATTCAGTAATATTTTTTACTTCTGTGGACTGTGTTAAAAGATTCCTCAAAATTGAATTGCAAATTAATAAATAGTTTTCAAAGATTAGTTTATCTTTTTTCAAATAAATCGTCAACCGACATTAAATAGCACTATTATAGAATTAACTAAGTTTAATTGCCTACATGTTTTACTGACATACAAAAGGCTACAGATAAAATATCATATATTTTTGGTGCAAAATAATTTTTTTCTTTACGATGTAGGAAATTTATATTAAAAAAAATATCATTTTGGATTACATACTCAAATATATCTCTGAATTTAAAATAGATGAAATGTATGTAACACCTAGTCATCATCATCATCATCATTACCCTTATCCCACTTAAGTAGGGTCGGCACAATATGTTTTCTTTTTCCACTCTCTCCTGTCAAATGTAAATTCACACCTTTTACATACATATCATTTTTCACGCAATCCATCCATAGCTTTTTCGGTCATCCTCTACTCGTATATCCGTCCAAAAACATATTCAACACTTTTCTAGTTACATGGTTTTCATCTCTCCTCATGACATGCCCATACCATGCTAACCTATTACTCCTCAACTTATCTGTCACTGGTGCTATTTTCAAACTTCCTCTGATACACTCAATTTTAATTTTATGCATTCTAGTCACACCACACATCCACCTTAACATTCGCATCTCTGCCACATGTAATTTTCTCTCATCCGTCTCTTTCGTAGCCCAGCACTCAGATGCATCCAGCATGACTGGTCTTACCATAGCTTTATAAAACTTCCGCTTGAGTTTCAAAGGTATTCGTGAGTCACGAGCTACCCCAGACACATTTCGCCATTTCATCCATCCTGCATTTATTCTATTCTTCACGTCCTTATCAATGCTACCGTCGTTTTGTATCAATTAACCGAGATACCGAAAATTAGAGCAGGCTGGTAAGAATACACCATTTAAGGCTATAGGAGAAAAACTAGACGTACCACCGAAGTCGTAAAACAAATGTTCAGTTTTTGTTCTACTAATTTTCAAATTAACATTCTCCAGTTTTTCTAGCCATTTTTCCAGCCTGCTCTGGACCTCGGCAGCATTTTCTCCGATAAGAACAATATCATCAGCAAACAGCATACACCAAGGTATATCCTCCTGTATGTCTAATGTTAATGCATCCATAACAAGAAGAAATAAATAAGGGCTCAAAGCTGAACCCTGGTGTAAACCTACAGCCACATTGAAATCATCCATAAATCCAGCTTCGTAATTAACGTATGTTTTGGCTTGACCATATATACTACGAATAAGTTGTAGGTACTTTCCAGGCACTTTTTTCTTTTTCAAAGCCCACCACAAAACACCATCTTGTAACACCTAATCACAAAATGCGAAAAGGCAAGAAAGTAAAATATGTTCCATGACAAGATGATTATTTCTTAGATGAAGTAGTTCCAATACGTATTGTTAACATATAACACCTGGATAAAAACTATAAAGAACAGACAGATAAAATAAAAATGAAGGAGTTACCCGTCTTCCGAGTGCATCTGTTAGATACGCAGATACAATTCCCGCGAGAACTCCTAAAATAGCTGTTAAGATGCTGCATAAGTTAGCTGACATCACATCACTGGGTACCACTTCCATGAACAAAGGTTCCATATAGACTTGTATCATAGGTAACCCTTGAAATATGTTTGACCACATAAGAATTAGGCAGATCACCAACTGTTTTCGACTTGCTAATATTTTTTCTGTAAATATAAAAATACAAAATATACATCACTATATCAAAGAATTTCGCAAGCATTAACTGCCGTTTTGAGAAACTAATGGTATTGAATTGTAGTGGAAGTATATATATTTTTGCAAAAGAAGCAATTAGCACGCAAATCATCATTTTACGTTGACTAGATATGGAGAAAATTCGTATAAATTTGAGTGATACTTCACACTTTCGATAGAAAACAATCTTACGCTCAAATCTAAACTGTACTCATCATTATCACCCATTACGGTACTCGGAGTGCCGATAGATGTGAAAACTAATTTAATGTTAACGATTTCAATAAACAAATTATGAAATTTAAATAATTCAGACTATAATCAATCTCAAAATGCAAAAAAGAACACAATTATTCCATTCTTCTGAGTTTTCAATTCTATCGGCACTCCCTATGACTTGATTTTTGTCTTTATTTAATACTAGCTTCTGCTCGACGTCATTGGTGGCAAACGAACAGGTGCGTCACCTGATTTTAAGTGATCACCACCGTCCATGGACACTAACAACACCAGAGGAGTCACAAGTGCGTTGTCACCCTTTGGGAGGAAGGGTTAGGGGAGGGAGATGGAGAGGAGAGAAGAGAGGAGAGGAGAGGGAAGGTGGGCCTCCGGCGTTCTCACTGACCGAACAAAACGCAACAATGCAAGCACTGTTACTTCACGTCGGTTTTCTATGAGGGGGTGGTACTACCCCAAGCGAGCCGACCCATTCATGCTGAAACCAGTAAAAGTTAGTTAGTCCATGTGGAATAATGCCTTAGGGCTGAAACGCAGCGGAAGCTCTCAAAAGAAAAAAAACGATTTTGATAGATAAGTGCTCCGCTCCTATTGGTCTAAGCGTGATGATATTATAACCTATAACCTTCCTCAATAAATGAGCTATTTAACACGATGAACAAATTTTTCAAATCGGAGCGGAAACTTACGTATTTCAATACAAACTTTCATCCCCTATTTCCTATTGTTATTTTACACCCTTGAGGGTAAAACTTTTACAAAATTTATCATATTTATTTATATCGAATCAACAGCCTAAAAAATAAGTTTCAAGCTTTTGGCTCTAAAATTGACGATACTTCCATACAACTTTTCATCTCCGCTTTCAACCCCTTACAACCCTTTTTTCGCATTAAAAAGCCTATGTCCTTTCTAGACTATCTGTGTACCAAATTTCATTTTAATCGGTTCAGTAGTTTTGGCATGAAAGCGCGACAGACAGACAGAGTTGCTTTTGCATTTATAATAGTATAGTAAGGATCTAAATGTAAATCAGCTCACCATACTGCACACGCTCGATGGAAAACACGCAATCATACGGACTTATATCATAAGTACCTCATGTTAATTAATTCTGTAAGTTGTTAATTAAAGAAAACTCGTTTGTTTTATTACCGACATATTTTACATGCCCATTTAAAAATACGAATAAGTTGAAAAGTAAAACATACTCACTGAAATAACTACCAATGAATGGTTTTTCCCTTTCTTTGATTTGATTTGTCGTCTCTTCCGTTGTTAAATTAACAATTTCTGTAGAAACAATGATTAAAGATTCAATGAGACTGCAAACTTGTTAACTGTTAAAACAATCAAAAATGGTTGACAATAAATAAGTTCTTGACATTTCAACCCGTTTATATTTTTCATGATAACTATTCTGATAAGTTTAATTAGATTAGAAATGATTAAAGAAATTACCTTCAGTTTTTGGGTACAAAGTGCGTCGAATTTTACTAATTTCTTCAAAAACTTCTTTTGAAGATTTATTTTTCCTTTTGTAAAATGCTATAGATTTTGCAGCTTCCTGTAAATGTTAAATTTGTCTTTGATGTTTTTTTCTCAAATAAAACAAGTGAAACTGATTATCATTATGTTTCAGTATTACGATTTTTTTTTCGGACTGACTACGTTATTGTCCAAGTAAGGTCTTAACAGCTTCACCGAACTACTAAGGCGAGCGCTTAAGGCACTCAGCCGATTTTATTTGGACACCTAGCTCAAGGGTGCGCGGCACACCTCGGCTATGGCTGTTGCCTGATACATGCAATTCGCGACATATCTGAGCTAACCTTTTTAACATGGAGAGAAAATCCATCGTGGACTGTCAGGCCCCCGGGGGAGGACCTGAGCTGAGTCGACCGCCACCTGCGTACTGGGACGCAGCTGCCGGTGCCTTTCGGCGACTTTAACCGACTAAAACTCCACGACAACCTACGCCGCATTATGGGTGTGTCTCGGGGTTGCGTGAGCAAGCTCCGCTACACCCCCGGTGGCAGGCGTTTCCCACGCCGCAGTCAACTGAGGCAGCCCGGTAGCGATACTACTTCCCAGCCCGGTAGCGATACTACTTCCCAGCCCGCCGAACCCGTGCAATGGGAGTCCAGGGCCCCCGACCCTTTCCCCCTGGGTTCGGTCGGCAGCGGAGAGGCAAAGCCACTCCGCCGTCGTCCCGCGGTTCATTTTTTGTCGAGGTTTACTCCTCATCCGCCTCAGCCTTCCAGAAGGACCTTCCAGCCTAAACTAGCTTTTTTTTTCCCTCTTACCTTCCGCGTTGGTTGGAGCGAGATCTCATTTGACTTCATAGTGTCGCCCCAAGCGGATGGCCCAGCGTCTAACAAGCGCCGCCAGGCCTCCTTCATGGAAGGAGACGGCTATGTGATTACCGGCCGTCTCCTCCATCCGCCGGAGCCTGTGCAAGGGGAAGATGGGTCCTCCCGACCGGTCCATCTTCCCTAGGCCCGACTACGATAGCGGGAGGAGGCGATCGAACTGCCGCCTCCTCCTGCCGGTCCTCCGTTGGCGGAGACGACCGCTCAGAGGGTCCTCCTCGCGGACCCTCTCCGCCGCCTCCTTCTGCGAGACTACTTCCTCGCAGAAGAAAGCCACAACACTCCACACATTCTCACTGCCGAGCATGGCCGCAACCACGCTCGGCAGCGATAGATCCCGTCCTACCGCCGCAGCCAGAGTGCGACGTTGCTCCTCCCACGCTGCACACTCAGAGAACCGATTTATTGTACTCATTAGAAACCAGATATATTTATGAACACTAAAAATGGAGAAATAATTTTTTTTTCCAAAAAAAAATAAAAAAAAATAAACCGCCTTCGATGTGAAACACAAATAAGGCACTAAAAAGCGAAAAATAACTGAATTATTAAATTAACCAAATTAAATAAAAAATATTGATATTCGCGCTACCGAATAATATATTTGAAGTCAATGCCAACCTACAGTTCAAACCTACAAAATATGAAAAAAAAAATATTTCTCCATTTTTAGTGTCCATAAATATATCTGGTTTTAATGGGTATAAAAAATCGGTTCCAATTTCACGAAAATACGTAAAGATGAAGAGGGTGAAAATCAAATAAACGATTTTGCACCCCCTTAGGGGTTGAATATTTTCTTCAAATTTATATGGGATCACCTCTGAATATAATCGATTCTAATAAAAAAAAAAGAATCATTAAAATCGGTTCATAATTGACGGAGATATCGATTAACATACATAAAAAAAATAGACACAACCGAACGTAGTAACCTCCTCCTTTTTCGAAGTCGGTTAAAAAACAAGACATTACATTACTACATATTACAAACAAAGTCCTCTGCCATGTCTGTTTGTCTGTTCGCGATAAGCTCAAAAACTACTGAATAGATTTTCATGTGGTTTTCACTGGTAGATAAAGTGATTCATGAGGAATATTTAGATATATAATTTGTGATGTTTTTCTTCAGGATGGGACAACGTCCACCGGTCCCGCTAGTAAATACTAAATTAGATCCAAATTGTTAGAGCCGTTTCCGAAATAAGTGAAATTTAAACTCGCAATCCTTGGAAAACTTACCGACCGATCTGAGTATGGAACATAGAATACAAACTTAGGTATAAATACATACCTATTAGACTCTTTGTGTGGTAGAGCCATACTATTACCGGTTTCATCATGAATGGGTCAGCTCGCGGAAATACCGACGTGATGTAACAGGGCTTGCATTGTTGCGTTTCGATCGGTCAGTAAGAGTGCCGAAAGCCTACCTCCGCCTCTCCCTCATACCCTCTTCCCCCCAAAGAAAGTTGGTAACGCATTTGCGACTTCCTTAGTCTCGCTAGTGTCCATGGGCAGCGGTGATTACTTAACATCAGGTGAGACGCCTATTCGTTTACATCCTATGATATTAAAACAAATGTATAACATGTAGACAATTTGAGGCGCGCTCCCGAAGGGAGCGCGCCGCGGAGCACCCAATCGTAGCCCATATTCCACAGGAGCGGACCCATGGCCGACCCCTGTGGAATCCCCCTCCTAGTTACACGCCGGGTCATCCGTCCGTCGCCGTCCACATAGGCGACCTCCCGATCCTCCAGGTAAGCCCTCAACAGCCGCCGCAGGTACGGGGGCACTCCGAAATACAGGAGCGCCTCCCGTATGACTCCGTGCGGCAGACTATTGAAGGCGTTGGCGATGTCCAAGGACACCGCCAAAACCCTCTCTCCCTGGGAGATCGCCTCCATGGACAGCAACTTCAAGAGGGACAGGGCGTCCAGCGTGGAACGCCCCGTCCGGAAGCCGAACTGCGCGTTCGATAGGTTCGGCCCCACTTCCTCAAGATGCCGGACGACCCGAGAGGACACGATCCTCTCGAGCATCTTCCCGCCGTCGTCCAGCAACACCAGGGGCCGGTACGCGGGCGCGCAGTCCGGAGGGCGGCCTTCCTTCGCCATTAGGCAAAGCCGCCCAGTCTTCCAGATCTTCGGGAACTGCCCGACCGCAAAACAGCGGTCAAACAGCTCCCTAAGCCACCCTCCCAGATGACCCAGCGCTATGGCCAGCACTCGGCCCGGGACCCCGTCAGGGCCGGGTGCTCTCCGTTTCTTGAGGAGGTGTTCCACAACCCTCCCCATCTCCTCCTCCGTTACTGGGGGAGGGTCGTTGTCCACCAGCCTAAACTAGCTAACCTAAGCTAAGCTAACTATTATATACTCATATACATATATCATTATATTATATACATATATGAGTTGTTGAAACATGTACCAAGCATATATACCTCACCAACCCTTATATATACATATTTCGTATCGGATATTCTAAACTATTTCAGTTTGATGAAAAAATAAAACCCTTCCACTTGCATGTGTAAGCGTGTATGCGTGCACGTGTGTGGAGGTGATATGTGTAATGTTGTCGCAGTGATGTAAGATTTTGTGTCACTGTATCGCGTGACGCTACAGTTCAGTATTACGATAGTTAGAATCAACGATATGCTAATTTTCTGTATCACAAGATGTGCAGGGGATCATTTCGCTGTTCAATGCGGTAACTATTTCGGTATTGTTCTAAATCTAATTGTACTTATGCGTGTATATTTTTTTGTAATTTACTGTGAATAAATGGTATTTCTTTTTTTCAAATCAAACAACCTTCTTTCGATATAAATCTAAAAGTATGGTTCTATGGTATCAAAAATTAATTGAGGAGCTATACTTACATCCTTAAAACCTTTCGCTAATAGAAGTGTTGGCGACTCTTTCAAAATGCTTACAGCCACTAGACCAGCGATCGCCATTGTTAAGTATACATAAACCATAGTTTCATACGTCAAAACCCCTCCAAGTAAATAGGAGACCATAAGTCCTGTACCGTTAAACAAAGCTGGGCCGGCAGTCATCGTTCCCCGTATCGAGTCGTCACAAATTTCGCTTATATAAACTCCAACTGTCATAATACTAACACTGCCTAAACCACCTATGAAAATAGCGACGAGAATTACTTCAACTTGGTTGAACGCTGCTATCATCGTCCAGGTTATCTGAGGAATAATGTAATAATACATTCTGTTAAAGTTAGTTTATATGAACTATCTATCCTCACGCCAATACATTCGTGGATTTTGGAATGTTATGTAAATAAGTAATCAAATAAAAGTATATCAACTGGATAAGTGACTGTGGAGCTAATGCGTAGACCTTCAACTTATTTTTAGCAAGTGTCTAAATTTAATATTGTCAGAATGT
>MU158858.1:21217-105525 GCA_015888305.1 Antheraea pernyi
TCTTAACAGCTTCACTGGACTACTAAGGCGAGCGCTTAAGGCACCCAGCCGTTTTTATTTTGACAACTAGCTCAAGGGTGCGCGGCACACCTCGGCTTTGGCTGTTGCCTGATACATGCAATTCGCGATCTATCTGAGCTAACCTAAGCTAAGGTAACTATTCATACATATATGAGTTGTTGAAACATATATGTGTACCAAGCATACATATCTCAACAACTCCTATGTGTATTTTGTATCGGAAAAGATTCTAAACTATTACAGTTCGATACGGGAAAGAAAAGAAAAACCCATCCACTTTATGTGTAAGCGTGTATGCGTGCACGTGTGTGGAGGTTATATGTGTAATGTTGTCGCAGTGATGTAAGATTTTGTGTCAGTGTATCGCGCGAGCAGCGTACTCAAGGGCTCCACGCCGAGGGAACGGACCTAGGCTTGAGCTGCTGCCGAGGGGGGCCTAGTCTGGTGTGCGGGAGCGAAATTTACCCCCAGACCACGGCGGCGTGATCTGTGGTTACGCGGGCGTGGGCGTGAGCACGCTCTGTTTGGAGAGACAGGCTGGTACTAATCGTTCACTGCCGTTATTTTATCGGGAGGGTCGGTAAAAATATGTCGCGGACGTCTTTTACTACGCGCAGCGTTTGGTACGGGTTCGTATTTTGCGGCGGATACCATTAACGGACTGGGATGATTCGCGGCTTTTTCAAAGTAACTAATCGTAAGTGATTTTACGTACGCCCAGATAGAAAGCATCTCTAGATCCCTATGTGGATCAACTCTCCGGACGTACCACGGGGCACCGGTCACTTTACGTAAAACGCGGTTTTGAAGAACCTGCAACTTATGAAAATTATCTTTCGACATATGCGCAAAAACGGGACTGCTATATGTCATCACGGGACGGATACACGTCTTATACAAAGTGAGCTTGTATCTGAGGGACATCTTACTCCTATGACAAAGCAACGGATGGAGGCGACCCAAGACCATAGCGGCTTTGTTTCGCACTCTATCTATATGTGACTCGAAATTTAAATGTTTATCTAATGTAACACCGAGATATTTGACCTCGTCGGCCCAAGGTATATCGGTTCCGTATAGCCTGATGGGCTCGAACACAACAACCCCTCCAGCTTTATAATATTAGTGTAGATTACTTCTCTTATCTCGTATTTAACTCGAGCTGCGATTCAAATTCGCCATCGACGAAACCATTCATCTAGTGTGCAAACGGCCTTTTCGATGCGCTTCCTAAGAAAGTCCGACCGCAAGCTGGAAGTGTAAATAACAGTATCGTCAGCATAGCAACCTACCTCGACCCGTTTAGACCGAGATAGGTCACTGATGAACAGATTGAAGAGCAAGGGCGCGAGTATGGAGCCCTATGGCCCACCTGACGTATGTGGCGTGTCGGGCAGTGATAGTTCATCCACTCTAAAGCGGAAAGTCCTATCACAGTGTCCCGGCCAGTGAGTTCCCTCCTTCCTATGACATGGTGCCCTTCAAGCGTAATGTGAAGAAACATTCACGCAGGCCGGCATGACAGCGGCGACCGGCGATGGATAGTTTGTCCATATAGGCATATAGGGAGAGGTTCTCGGACTATTCCAGATAACGTTCCCGCTGTTGAGGTCCCCCGCTATAATGACTGAGTCTCCTAAATTAAGCAACGTTCGCAAATCTGTTTGTAACAACACTTTGTTCGGTGAAAGGTACGCGGACACTAATACAATGGACGAATGACCGGTCATACCTATCGTACACACTGACACCTTCATATTGGTCAGAACGGGCGGATCTATCGGCATGCAATATAACGAACGCCTATAGTAAATTAAGGTGCCGCCCCCGCGGGCGACACGGTCATTTCTAACTATATTGTAGTTCGCGATTCTAGGATTACGCAATATAGGTTTTAAAAGCGTCTCCTGGACGAGGAGAACGTCAATCTGTCTATCGCGCAAAAAGGCAGCTACTAAATCGCGCTGTGTCCTAAGAGATCTCGCGTTAAAAAACGAAAGAGATAGACCGCGCGGTTTTATCCTATTCATAGCCGTGAATTTTAATTAATTAAGTTTAAATTCTGGGAACGAACGATACGGTGTAAACCCGCAGCAATACTCGGGTATTGCGCGAGCACGTTGAGCTTGCCCAAATCCTCCTCGGCCTGGAGGGCCGCGTTGAAGTTTAAAACTTCTTGTAGATCGTGCTCCCGGAATAGCTGGAAAAGCCAGCCCTCTCCGCTGAGCCCCATAGGGAAGGCGGGCGCGGCGCGTGTCGGCCGTGCCTGCGGGATAGGAGCCTGAGGCTTAGAAGCCTGAGGCCGGGGAGCCCAGGGAGCCAGAGGGGCCCGCCCGGGTTGTGGTGCGCGCGGCACAGAGGGTGGCGCGCGCGGAGTGGACGCGGGCGCTGCCGGGGCGCGAGAGGCACCCGGCAGGCCAGGGAAGGCCTCCACGGACATGAGAGGCGGAGGCGGAGGGCGGGCGGCGCCCACAGGCGCCCTAGGCGCCTGTCGCGCCTGGCGAGGGCGTTGTGTGCGCGGTGCGCGGGGACAGCCGCGATAGTTCGCGGGGTGGCCCGCGTTACCGCACAACACGCAGCTGGGAGGTTCTGGGGTGTCGGGAGTGCGCACGCACTCCTTAGTGGCATGATCCCCTAGGCACTTAACGCACCTGGGGCGGAGATGGCAATTCCTCGCCGAGTGGCCATAACTTTGGCAGTTATGACACTGCGACGGGGTATGAGTTTTTCGTGGCGGCTCCACGGTGATGCCGCTGAGACCACAGACTGAGGTGAGGCTAAAGATAGCCTTACCCTCTAAGGTACGGTCAAGGAGGACTAGAACCATGTTGTAAGGGGCGCGGGTGCGTGGGTGGTACATCCTATGTACCTCCCGAATCGGCAGATTTTTCTCCTTAAGGGAGGCGTTGACGTCGTCGACTGAGATCTCAGCCGGGACGCGACGAAGTACTACGCGAAGGAGTCGTTCCTCCTCTAATGCGAAAGTGAAAAAAGCTAACTTCGATTCCCTACTATATTGTAGTTCGCGATTCTAGGATTACGCAATATAGGTTTTAAAAGCGTCTCCTGGACGAGGAGAACGTCAATCTGTCTATCGCGCAAAAAGGCAGCTACTAAATCGCGCTGTGTCCTAAGAGATCTCGCGTTAAAAAACGAAAGAGATAGACCGCGCGGTTTTATCCTATTCATGGCCGCAAATTTTATTTATTTGAAGTTAAATCTTGAGAACGGGCGATACGATGTAAACTCGCAGCAATACTCGGGTATTGCGCGAGCACGTTGAGCATACCCAACTCCTCCTCGGCCTGGAGAGCCGCGTTGAAGTTCAGAACTTCTTGCAAATCGTGCTCCCGGAATAACTGGAAAATCCAGTTCACTCCGGCCAGCCCCATAGAGAGGGCTGGCGCGGCGCGGCCTGGAGAGCCGCGTTGAAGTTCAGAACTTCTTGCAAATCGTGCTCCCGGAATAACTGGAAAATCCAGTTCACTCCGGCCAGCCCCATAGAGAGGGCTGGCGCGGCGCGTGCCGGCCGTGTCTGCGGGATAGGAGTCTGAGGCTTGGGCGCCTGGGGCTGGGGAGCCCAGGGGGCCAGAGGGGCCCGCCCGGGTTGCGGTGCGCGCGGCACAGAGGGTGGCGCGCGCGGAATGGACGCGGGCGCTACCAGGGCGCGAGAGGCACCCGGCAGGCCAGGGAAGGCCTCCACGGACATGAGAGGTGGAGGCCGAGGGCAGGCGGTGACCACAGGCGCCCTAGACGCCTGTCGCGCCTGGCGGGGGCACTGTATGCGCGGTGCGCGGGGACAGCCGCGATAGTTCGCAGGGTGGCCCGTGTTACCGCACAACACGCAGCTGGGAGGTTCCGGAGTGTCGGGAGTGCGCCCGCACTCCTTAGTGGCGTCATCCCCTAGGCACTTAACGCACCTGGGGCGGAGGTTCCTCGCCGAGTGGCCATAATTTTGACAGTTATGACACTGCGACGGGGTATGGGTTTTTCGTGGCGGCTCTACGGTGATGCCGCTGAGGCCACAGACCGAGGTGAGGCTAAAGATAGCCTTCCCCTCTAAGGTACGGTCAAGGAGGACCAAGACCATATTGTAAGGGGCACGGGTGCGTGGACCACCCACGCACGCATCCTATGTACCTCCCGAATTGGCAGATTTTTCTCCTTAAGGGAGACGGTGACGTCATCGACTGAGATCTCGGCCGGGACGCGGCGAAGTACTACACGATGGAGGCGTGCCTCCTCTAGCGCAAAGGTGAAAAAGGCTAATTTTGATTCCCTAAGGAACTTATGGCAGTACACTTAACGTGGATGCCCGCCGGAGTGCTAAGGGTGGACGTATAATTGATTTTAAGAATCTTCTATAATGGTGTCTCTTTAGAGACAAGTTACATACGTATATAACTTTTTATAGTTTGAGAGCTAATTGGCACCCTCAAATTTCGGCACCCCGATAAATTTACGAAGAAGAGCGCTGTGCTAACGAAATTATTTAGTAGAGCTTATAAAGTCTCTTCGAAGGCGTGATTAGATTATACAGTCCATAAAGTTTTAGATGGTTTTAAAGATTAATACCATACTTATTTGAACATACATATATATTTATTAAAACTGAACATAATCATTTAAATTTATTAAGATTAGCACTACATATTATAAAACAAAGTCTTCTGCCATGTCTGTCTGTCTGTTCGCGATAAACTCAAAAACTGCAGAACGTATTCACTAGCAGATAAAGTGATTCATGAGGAAGGTTTAGGTATATAATTTTAGGCTTTTTGAAGTTATACTTCTTTTGGAGCTTTAGGGGAAAAATATGAGAGTAAATTTTTACGACGCGCGCGTACCGTCCCGAAAAGCCGAAACCCTGAAGTTATTAGGATGCGCGGGCACACCGGCACGAAAAATCGACACCCTGAAGTTAGCTATACTCAACATTTTGTATTACGCCAAAGAAGTATAACTTCTAACGCGTGTACATAAGTACAAACACACTTTTTTTTTAATTATCAGAACTTCCGCAGGGCCCGCTAGTATTATATAATACAGTAATATTTAAAATATATGATACGAAGCGGTTACTTGTCTCTTTGTACAGGGCGACTTAATAGCTAGAACCCGCGCTGACTATCATTATTTTTCGTTCGCTTGAACATTCGTTTCCTCTGACGTTAAAGCTGTTAAGACCGTGCTAGGTCAATAGCGCAGTCAGTTCATAAAAAAACCGAAAGTACGTTTGTTAATCAGTCTATAGAGCAAAGTCCAAATAAACCTTATTATAATGAATGTTGAACACCAAGAATTAACATGAGTTTACAATTTTCTCAACTCTGATCGACTACTTTGCTACATCTGACAGGGAAGAGTTGAAAAGGAAAACGTGTTGTGCTAACCCTACATAGGTGGCATTAGGGTAAGAAGACGTAGAAAATCATTACTTTGATGCCACTGTATATTATGAAAACATATGTCAATTAAAAATAATAATATACAAACGAGGGTTGGGATGAATTCAATAAGATTTAAAATTTAGAAAAACATTTGATACATTGAAACTCAAGAACAGTATATAGTCGGGAAAATAACTGTTTTTGCTGTCGCTATAGAAATATAGTGAATATAGACAATTTTAATGTCGTGGCATTAAGTCAATATTTCATTAAAACGAATTGAATGGATAAACATGAGCTAAATTGTTACATCCGTTTAATTTACTAATTCAATTGGATACTTTTTATAGTAAGGAACATCGTGTATCACAGTCAGTTTTATTATAATAACATTGCTGATAGGTCATAGATCCACACGGCCCTAGCTAGGGGAGGGCATTGTGAGGCAATTTTGAAATCACAGTGCCCTATCTTAAAAATACCAAAACCTAAAATACATTATTATAATTAAATTGTTTGTGCATAGTTTGAGATAAAAAAATGTAGCGATAGGTATCTAAACTTTTTCGAACATACCGCAGTTTGTGGTATTCGAGGACAGATCAATTATGATAATTTTTTTACTTCCGCCCCACCTGTAACCAATGCTGCCCTACCTCAAATTCGACTCTAGCTACAGCCACAGTCAATTATCAGTTTTCAATTATTTCTCTTTTGGCCAAAGAAGAATTACACATTTAAACGCTTTGACTAGTTTCCATGCTACAATTGTAAAATTCAGTTAATTTTCTTAAACTTTCTCAGGTTATATGTTTCCACCTACTGAATTTAAACTGAATTAGATATATAATTATTACCAAATATACATATATACTAATTAAAAAAAAACTGCTTATAAATAATATATGAGAGATATTAAAAAAGACATGGGGAGTGGTTTAACAAATTGTTAACCTAACAATAAAATGTTCAGATGTTTTTATGAAGTAAAATTTTAATATACATACATAAAGAAGCAGAAACAATGGGATGTACAGTAAGACCCTGCTCAAGGTTGTTTCGTTTAACGCTGTATCGGTTTAATGCTCTTTTATTTGAATTGTGGGATTTCCCGAAGCAGTTTATCTGTGTTTCTTCTTTCCTGCGGTGTTATACAAACTCTGAAAATCTGTTTAATATTACGATCTAATTTGATGGAACGTATATCCCGCGTTAAGCGAGGTCTTACTGTATGTTAAAAACGATTTATAAATGTTTATTAATTTCGTTTAAAAAAATTTCTTTTATAGATAGTCCTAAATTCTATGTAGACACTAATTGGATAAATTACTATTTTTACATTTAATCCTCATTTTTTTATATCATTATAAATCATTTTGGGTTCTTTAAGTCCAGAAATTTTACAACACAGTAACTTTTAATAGATATGTGATAGAACGAGGATTGCTGCAACTGCTTTTATAATTTAGCGTTTGTTTTCTACTTATTATTTTCACGTTGCACCAAGGATCAAGAGTATACTTAGATATATCTTATTTATAATAGAAATCAAAACGATTATTTTAATAGGGACATACCGTGCAGTACTATAATAACAAATAATATTTGCTTTCAACGTTTGTAAAATTAAGGTATTTGGCAGGTATCGGTGCACAGTGCTCGTAAGCCTTATATGTTTAGCCTAGAAGCCTAGTTCGTAACATCGACTTCGATTTTTTTTTATTTTGATGATTCCAGCCAGAATATAAAGTTTTATTCAATCCAATTTTCTCCTTTGCTTTGTCGATGCAAATGCAATGCCGATTTGTTGTTGTTTATATAATATAGATGCTACGCAGCTGTCACGTTGAGCGACTCGATGATGATGCTTACTTTAAGAATTACTTAAAGCGCGATATTTAGGGTAATGTAATAAACTAACTATTCAGCATAAAAAAAATCCTGCTGAACCCAAACAGCAGTTTATAGTGAGCTCTACGTTTCATGACGTCAAAATAAAGTCAGGAGTTATGGCTGATGTGAAAGAAATTTACAAAAACTGATGCTAAAATATTTTCAATAGTTTGCATTATATTTAACACTGTGATATGCAATGCATACAGGACGTTCATGGATTAGGCTTGTTAGGCTACAAAAACATAACTTTAATTACCGTAAGTCCCAGTAACTCATATAAATCCCATAAAACTTGGTTGTTTGTGAGTATTGGTTGCTTAGATCAAAATACCAAACAACCTAAACGCTTTTTTAATGTATCTGGAATTTATAAAAATGAACTTATGAAGGTTTCGCCTGTAATACCTATTGCCGTTCTGCAGTACTGGCCATTTCAAATCAAATTATTTTTTGTTTGCCTAAGAATTCTAATTTCAAATTAATTTTATTTTAAAAACATGGAATTCTTTTTCCAAAAGTAGTCATTTGTTTATTGATTAGTGTTACATTTTCATCGCATTTCAATCTTTTTTGTCACCATGGATACGTTAAAAATTCGAGTAATTATGGAATATGAGTACCGTCGTGGCAGCAACGCGGCACAAGCGGCACGCAACATCAACGACGTTTACGGAGCTAACACTACAAACCAACGCACCACCTGTTATTTGTTTGCTCGCTTCCGTTCTGGGAATTTCGACCTGAAAAATGAACCTCGCGGTCGTCCGAAGACTTTGGTCGACAATGACGAATTAAAGGCGATTGTGGAAGCTGATAATACACAATCTACGGCTGAATTAGCAGTAGCTTTCGACGTTAGCGTCAAAACAATATTCCATTCCATTTCCAGTCCATTTGCATCAAATTGGCAAGGTAAAAAAGCTTGACAAATGGGTGCCCCACGAACTCAATGATCGCCAGCGCGAAGTACGCGTCGAGACGTGCCTTGCACTGCTCAACAGACACACAAATGAAAGAATTTTGAACCGCATTGTTACCTGCGATGAAAAATGGATTCTGTTTGATAACCGCAAGAGCTCAGGAAGTTGGTTGGATCCTGGTTCAGCACCTAAACAATGCCCTAAACGAAAATTTACCCCTAGAAAAGTGATGGTCAGTGTTTGGTGGTCTAGCGCCGGTGTGATTCATCACGGCTTCTTACCAAACGGGGAGAGCATTACTGCATATGTGTACTGTGACGAACTGAACACAATGATGGAGAAGCAGGCACATCTCCAACCAGCATTGGTCAATCGCTCGTCTCCGCTGCTCCTGCACGACAACGCGCGACCTCATACTGCACAGCAGACGGTCTCCAAGTTGCAAGAACTGGGGTTGGAAGTTCTCCGTCATCCGCCCTACTCACCAGACCTTACGCCTACAGACTACTACTTTTTCCAGAATTTGGATAACTCATTGGCGGGAACAAAATTCAATACCCGAGAGGCAGTACAAAATGCCTTTGAAGAATTTGTTGCTTCCCGTCCAGCTGATTTCTTTAAGAAGGGCTAAGAATAAACTGCCACTTTGTTGGCAAAGATGCATTGATTGCATGGGTGATTAGTTCGATTAATACAAATACATAAATAAATAAATAATAAATACAAAAAATACATGAAAAAAATTCGTTTAAATTTTTTCATACAAAACGGCAATTTCATAGATAAAGACCTAATATATGATTTGAGATTTTCGTCTAAACATGAAATTGTAGGGATTCAATGGGCGGTTATGAATGAACGTGTTACAGCCAAATGGTAATTAAATGACAATGGCATAATCAGCTGTTACGTTCATACAGTACGTTATTTTACGTGGGTTCAAAGAACTTGCGCTGTCAAAGTTTGATTTGATTTGATTTTTTTTTTATTGTTAGAATGTATTATTGCATTCTCTTTGCCAGGATTAAAATTTTACATTCTCTTTGCCTTAATCAAAGATAATGGTCTGAATCTGTGGTTTCAGTAGTCAATAAAGTGATCTCAAATTATATTGTCTTAGAACCAGTTTTCCTACCCCGCCATGCGTGGAGATATGTGTACTAACTGTATATTTTATCAACAGTTACTTGTAATAGAAGTACGAAGCAGATAGTCACTATCTCTAATAAAAAGTTCAATATCAATAATGTCCAAAGAAAAAGAAGTCCGAGTAGGAAGATGGTACTTTGGAGGAATGGCATCAGCCGGAGCGGCGTGTATCACTCATCCTTTAGATTTGCTCAAAGTTCAAATGCAAACACAAAAAGGAAAAAATATTTCGATGTTGCAACTTACAGGGATAGTAATAAAAAATCAAGGTGAGCATTTGTCAGATTCATGATACCATACTTACTAAAAAAAAATACTATTAATTGTCGATTAATTATCTATAATTATCCTTTTTAAAAACAGATATAAATTCGCTATATATCTTATTATATATGTGAGTGGTTACCCAAAAAGGGACCTGAAGGGATTGGCAATGGTATTTTTTCATGAGTTTTGATTCTCTGGTCTTTCTTTCAGCTTTGTTTTGGTCTAAGCAGAATATTTTTAAGTGCCATAGTTTTTTTTAAATTAATTTTTAGTGATCTCTGGTAGTTTTGGAAAAATTACACCTTACACACAGCGCATACTAGTTGTGTGATGTCAGTAAATTTCTACAATCAGTATTTACTTTTTTAGTTTCGTTTTTTTTTTTTATATTATCTCTAGTACTAAGTCTCTCACTGACATAAAATACGTCACAACTCTCCCCAGCGCTTCAGGTGAAAGTCATTTTGACTCAAAACTGTAATGCGATTTACTCAAAACATTTTTTTTTCCTTGAGGACCCTTTTTGCGTAACCACTCATATTATATCAATTCTTTATTTCTACAATGAGTATAGCTTAATTTTCCTTAGTGAAATATGAATTTAATAATGTGATTTATCAAATATAGTTGAATGATATATTATTGAATACTGTACATTTCTGTGCCTAATTCAAAGCACTGCCATCCTTTGAAAACTTCTGAATCAATTATAGCGTCCACTATAACACTTTTAATTCAAATATCATATTGTATTCTTCTTAGTTTCATACTTTGTTGTTTAAAAACTTATATTACAAATAACATTATACATTTCCATATCAAATATGATATAAATACTGAGATACCATATTTAATTACAGCCCTTTGTATGAAATATTATAAAACAAGGTCCTCTGCTACCTCTCTCTCTCTCTGTTCGCGATAAACTCAAAAACGACTGAACAGATTTTCATGCAGTTTTTACCAGTGCATAAAGTGATTTATGACGAAAGTAGGTAGGAATACAATTAGTCAAGGTTTTTTTTTTAAATTATCGGTGGGGGGTAAAGCCTACTGGGCCTTTAGGTTTTGTTTAAAAAGTATTTTTATGTATTAATAAAAGTGTTTTTGTGTGGAGTGAAAATTATTTTTTATTAAATTTATTATGAATTTTATTGATTATGTTACCATAATAGTGATGCCTTTTAGATCTTTCATAATCAAAATATAGGTTTCTATATTCTTAATAAGAGCAGTACCAAATACTTATATATTCATAGTGCAATTTATATTTTCAAGGCATAACTGGACTTTATAATGGTATATCTGCGTCACTTTTGCGTCAGTTGACATACTCCACATCCAGGTTTGCTATTTATGAAGTGGCTAAACAGCAGCTAGCTCCGAAGGATGTAAGTATTTCATTAAAAAATTAATTAACATATATTGTTACTGTTTATACAAATAGATTAAAGTGTCTTTTGTGACTGATTATGACAAGATTTTTACTTGAAAATACAGTAATTTTCCTAAGTAATGATAACATTTTTCTGAGGTACTTAAAATTCATAATAGGAGATAAGTACTATTGACAAAATTATAGTTAAAAAAAAAGAATGAAAATAAAGTTACTGGTATAAGATAATGTATACATATAAAAATGAAGTGTCTGTATGTAATATAAAGATAACAACTTTTTACTTATTGTATAGGAGAGTATACAGCTACTGATAACAAAAATGCAATGTTTAAAATTTTTGTCTGTCTGTCTGTTTGTTCCGGGTAATCTCAGAAATGGCTGGACCTTTTACAAATGTTTTTGAAAGAGCATTTCTATAATTGTACATCTTCTCACAATTTTATATTTTTTTAATAAAATTTAAAAAACGCTTGCATATATGTTGGTAAAAGATAGTTCAAAATAAAATAGTCATTTTAGTTTGTATAATATTGTATATTGGTTTTATTTAACAGGAAAAAATAAGTGATAGGTCTTTTTCTAAATCCGCGAAGTTAACTACCGTCATATTGAAAATCAGTCACCAAGCACTTGGTGTTTACCGACAGCTGCACTTCAGCCAGTCCTCTACTAAATATAGCGTATTTACCATCTTAGACCACAAATGTTACCCATAAAGTGAAAAAAGAACATAATATTTAGTTTAGCACATATCACATAAATATTTCATTATCATCTAGTCTTTAATAAGAGGGAATTATCTGCAAACATTAAAATCGGCTGAGTGCCTTAAGCCTTGCTAGGTAAATAGCGTAATCAGTTTGAAAAAAAATTAATAATTCTGCAAACATTTTATATATATCTGGAACAAAAATTTTGATGATTTTGTATTTTGAATATAAAACAATTAAATTTTCTTAGTATTTTTTTTAATATCTCAAGGATATTATTTGTAAAGGAAACGAAAAATTTTTTTCAGGGCAGTCAGTTACCATTTTATATGTCAGCTTTTTTGGCTGGTATTGGAGGATTTGCAGGTGGATTTGTGGGTAACCCAGCTGATTTAGTTAATGTGCGAATGCAGAATGATGTGAAACTTCCAAAGGAACAGAGAAGAAAGTTTGTATATACTTTTATATTTTAATATTACGTATCATTAATATGAGAGTATTATTTATCAACTAGCTTCTGCTCACGGTCTCATCTGTGTGGAGTAGTTACTTTGGGCTAATATTAACTGGCAGCAAAGCTCTCAAAAAGAAAAAAAAGATTTTGGAACATTCTTCATTGGAGCTCTTAGTGTGGTGATATATAACCTATGAGCTATCTAACACTGAAAGAATTTTTCAAATCTGACCACTAGTTCCTGAGATTAGCGCGTTCAACCAAACAAACCTTCCAGCTTTATAATATTAAGTACAGCTTACTACTCTTGTCTCATACTTACCTCGAGTCGTCATTTAAATTACAATAACTTTTGATAGACTGGACCGATTTTAATGAAACAAAGTCTAAGTTATTCTCGAGGATATGTTTTGTGATTTTCTTGATTAGGTTTTATTGTGAACCCAGTACAAACAGACAGACAGACATTTACAAAAATTATTGATATGTATTTTATCACTTATTCCTAAACACCTGCAACAAATTTTTTCACGAAAATCGAAAAGTACAGACATGTTAGATCTACATTCTTATTGTATGTATAGAAGATAAAAAATGTATATTGTATCACATGACATAAGAGTTGAAGTTGGAGTATTGATGGCATTCATAGTGGCATAGTGAGTTCAAGAACCATGTCAAGCGGGTTTTAATATCTAAAGGCTATTATAGGGTGGATCAATACGTGAACGATTGTGACGTCTGGAAATGACGCCCCTCTCTGTGCATCCACTAATAACGAATGTGAATATTTATGTTACTATAAAAATATGAGACATGAAAATATAAACCAGATCGAGTTTCTTGCCGGTTCTTCTCGATGACTGGGCTGTTTTCCGAACCGGTAGTAGGTTTGACGTTCATAAGTGCCTTCTCAGGGCCTAAATTGAATAAAGGATATTTTGATTTTGATTCTACTAAGCTTAAGAAAATAGCAATACAAATACTGTACAATACATTTTTTTTTGTTTCAAATAGGACTTCTAGGTGTCTTCATTTGATAATAAACCCAACCTACCTACTTACTGCCTCTCCCTAAGCTATGATACGGGGTTCATCATCACGCCAACCTTTTGGTGATATCAAACAAAGTTCTCCACAGTTCTACATTCTCCTCACACAGTTATACTACAAGAACATTTCTCAATTGTTCAGCTATCCTCATAATGTTTTCCTTTACTGACAGCTAATACAGTTAATTTGCAAATTAGCAATTGAATGTATGAAAATTCCGAAAAATTTGTTAATACATAAAACATACTTTATGTAAAACTAACTCTCTGGCCTGGTTTCACATAGGTGTACTAACAGACAAAACACAAACTTTCGATTTACCAATGATCATGTAATAAAAAATAATGGCAACTTATTAACTGAAAGCCTGTCAATATATGTGGAGTTCTCCCTACTGTTTTCTATCTCACTCACGCACTTGGTAAATGGACATTTTACCAAAATTTTTCATTTTTCCTACAATTTTTCAAACATTTTCTTTTATACAAAAAATCTCCTGACAATTACAGATAAACAAAAAAAAAGAATTAACCCAATGAGTGCAGCACTTCTGAAGTGATGTATCTACATACATTCGGAAATTGATTTTTATTCATATAGATTATTTTATTGATATCATAGAATTACAAATATACTATTATGTCAAATTATTTTCAGTTATAAAAATGCAGTACATGGTTTATGGCGAGTAGCATCAGAAGAAGGAGTGTTGAGACTTTGGGCGGGCGCTTCCATGACGTGCAGTCGAGCAATTTTAATGACAATTGGACAATTATCATTCTATGATGAAATCAAAGCTCTACTCCTCAGTTCGCCATATTTTAGTGACAACATTATAACTCATTTTACTTCTAGTTTCTTGGCTGTAAGTATATCTAATGCAATTTTATTAATGTACTAGCTGTTACCTGAGACTCCGAATGGGTGAATTGTAGCAATAAAAAATTGTTCTGAGTAAAAGAGTGTGTACACAGCACACAGCATTCTAGTTTATTAACTTTGCGCAGAATGCTAATTTATTCTCTAAAATAGATGTAAGTTCCTCCCTATATGATCAGCTGTCTGCAGCTCCGGGAAGTTGACTCACATTTTTCCTGTAAGAATTTGAAAATTAGTTGAAAGTATGCCCATAGATTGCCCATTTTTGCTCATTGTTTAATTTTTTTTGCCCACCTTTATAAAAAAAGTTATGTTCAATTTTAAAGGTGTGGTCCAGAGTCCCAAAACAAAAAGAAAATTTAAAAAATCTCATAGTGTATTCTTGTTGTAGTATGTAAGTATGTTGTTTGCCCATGCTTTACTTTTTTGACAAGTTAACTTCTATGAGGTGGTTAAAAAAATTGAGACTTTTGGAATAATGCATTGGAATCCACTTACTCCCTTTGCCCACTTCTACTAATCTTTTACTTTTGTTGAAATGTCAATTCCTAATTAAAATTCTCGATCTCTCAGATTTTTCGACACCGATTTTCACCTCTTACGAGTTGACTTATAAAAAAAACTTCAAGAACCCACCTTGAGATTTTCGATTTTTCAAATTGTAACGGTTGATCAAGAAAATGGGAAAAAACGTGCAAACGCTGAGCATACCGTCTACGAATTTTTAAATTATTACGCGAATAATGGGGTGCCATCTTCATCCAAGTCGTCCCATGACGATTGCCGGAAAAAAGAGATAGACGGTAAAAACTTAAAAAATTGTTTTTTTGTTATAAGTACCTTGTGTACTTTCATATCCATTAAATAAAAAGCTATCATTTTGACATTACAAACATGAAACAGGCATTTCAATTTTATTTGCGTATAAAAAATACCTCTAAAGATTTTTTATTCCAGGGCGCAATAGCTACGACAATGACACAACCCGTGGATGTTCTAAAGACTAGAGCTATGAACGCGAAACCTGGTGAAGTAAAGAGTATACTCGCTCTTATCAAAAATACGGCTAAGGAGAGTCCTCTGGCCTTCTTCAAAGGCTACATTCCAGCATTTGTGAGACTTGCCCCTCATACTATTTTAACATTTGTATTTTTAGAGCAACTTAGAATCAATTTTGGTATAATAAAAATACAGAGCTAAGATGACGACACTATTAGGTAAGCAATGTTGATATAATCTGTTAAATAATCATAGTATAATTTTGACAGTTTTAATGTCAGTAGCGTTGTGTCAATTCGTTTTGTTTGAAAATAATAGTCCTTCCACTTTGTCATTACATATTTATGAGATAAGAAGTTTAAAAAAAATCCCCTCACGTTCAAAATTTTACAGTCGTGTTTTTTTATTTAGTACAAATATATAGTATACATATTTACCTATATTTACTTTTGAAGTATTTACAAGTTGACCAATGTTTACCGCTGAATGTATCTAATAAAGACTTCAAGATTGTAAATTTTGTAAACACTACAGCCTTAAAGTAAGTCTTCCTATTGCAATACCTGTCGTTTTGATGACTTATTCTTTTATAGACAATAGGGATTGTAAATTTAGTAAATTCCGAATTCATGACAATATAAGACCTGATTTTAATATAGAAGAGTGTTTTGAAAATGTTATATTATTATTAATTGAAAAAATAAATAAATCAAAGTATTTAAATTGAGATTATAGGTGATTTAAATTGTCGCTTTTAGAGCACATTTTGCTGTCTAAAGTTGTTTCCGATCTCTCTTTATTATGACGAAATGTTTATTAAGTATGTAAAAAGGAAATTAACGGAATATTAAATATAATGTGACATTAATTTTATTTACCGGTGGCTGTGTATTTTATTAATACTATTTAAAGTTATGCTGTGCCAAAATTATCAGGAATCTTCGTTTTTTTTTTTTGGTTTTGTGAAGAAAAATGTTGTTAAATAATTTATTTTTTGATATATTTATAATCAGTTAATGTATGTACATTCCTCAGGATCAAACTGGGTACTTTTTATAAACTTGGTTGATGCTTGTTATTAAAATAGGTTTAATACAAATTGTTTTTTAATAGATTTTGTTGATCACTTTAAATATTTAATATTGTGTACAGATATTAAAATCTTTTTTAAAAGAAAAATTATGCTGTGTTTCTTAAACCAGAACGGGAATACCGGATACAAAATAATTTTATTTTTTTATGGAATAGTAAAACCCTTTTTCAAAGCTAAATCCATTCGTTAATTATATATGTAATAATAGTGAGGATATCCGCCAACTACGGAGATGTACTATTACCGCCTAGTATAATAAAATTAGGGTGTGAATATGTTACAATAATAATATCCGTAGATCACAAATTTATGCTTGAGGAAAAAACGTAATTAATGATATTACAATGCCGGTACGACAGGATTTGGGTGTTCTATAGTAGTTAAATTTAATATATAGAGCATCTCAATCAATAGCCTTAATTAATGGCCTTAATTTGACATAACAAATAACATAGTATTTTATATGTAATTAATGATATTACAATGCCGGTACGACAGGATTTGGGTGTTCTATAGTAGTTAAATTTAATATAAAGCATCTCAATCAATAGCCTTAATTAATGGCCTTAATTTGACATAACAAATTACATAGTATTTTATCTGTGTAAATATGACATATTCTATGATCTCTATGTGATGTCAAATTAAAGTTATGTCAATGTGGAGACCTAACCTATATTTGTTACCTGGTTTAAGCACCCTTAAGATTTTGTTCTAAAATAGTAAACAATTCTTGGTATGTTAGTTCCACCCTTTACATCTTTCTTTCACTCATGAAGTTGGTACAACATTGTTATTGGTACTTGTTTTATATGACTTAAATTCGCGTAACTATAAAAAATTAATGTTTCTTTGTTTGTTTCTTTTGCGTTCCATTTACCCGATTGCCAAAAATTAATTCAAAACATTTTAGAATAATTTATTATAAATAAATGTAAACACAATGATATTGGCCGATTTTTTCATGTAAAGAAAGTCTCGGTTTAAGTAAAAAATCTAAGAAGACACCATAAACACGATAAACTTGATTGTATCTGGCATTTAACGACTACTATCTCGTTTCAGAAACGAATTAAATTTTAAAATCTCCATCTCATAAAACTAAATTTACAAATAAATATATACTAATTTATTGGAAAAATTCATGTTGGCACGTGTTATTGTTGTTAGTGGGACATATATGGTAGTATATTAGTATGAAATGGCATGTGAATCTAATCACAATGCAAATTTAAACTTTACGTTAAATTATTAACCCCGATACGGGTAGATAAATTATAGCGAATTTTTATAGATAATATTTTATTTATGTTAATACTTTTGAGTAGGTCTAGGATCTATGGTTTTGCGTAAGAGAAAAGAAAAGTAGATTCCAATGTTTTGATGAATATATATGTTAAATAAAGGTCTTGTTGTTCAAAAGGTGTTTTCTTTCTGTACGTTACTCATATGAGTAACACAGTTGTTGTAATAGTAGTAGTAGTAGAAGGTGGTAGAGCCGCGCTGGGGCTATTACTGGTTTCAACATGAATGGGTCGACTCGGCCGGGATAGCACCACCCTCTCACAGAAAAACTACGTGAAATGAATGCTTGCATTGTTTCGTTCAGTCAGTGAGAGCGCCGGAGGCCCACCTTCCCTACCTTCTCTCACACTCCCTCCCTTCCCACAAACAAGCTGGCAACGCACTTTCAACTCCTCTGGTGTTATTAGTGTCTATGGACGGTGGTGATCACTTAAAATCAGGTGACACATCTGTTCGTTCGCTTGAAAGAAAACGCATGTACTGTATAAGAACTGAGCAAATTTGCTTATTGTATTCTACTAACCATCTCTCCCGGCTTTGCACGGGTGCACCGTATTCACTAATATGGTATCATAAGTGTCTAAACGATTTAGGTGCACACGTTATTCGACTGATTCCGGGCACTTTAAAAGCTCATCAAAGTCGAAGAAGTTTCGTCACACAGACAACTTTGTTCCAAATAATTTTAAATCTGTAAGGTCAATTTTAATCTGTATTAAAACACCAAGATAACCAGTATATATTGGTCAAAACAGATACTTATACAGTACATTATAATTAATAATTACAATTAATTATGTTCGAGCCATAAGAAGAAGAAGCCA
This sequence comes from Antheraea pernyi, assembly GCA_015888305.1. Classification (NCBI taxonomy): domain Eukaryota; kingdom Metazoa; phylum Arthropoda; class Insecta; order Lepidoptera; family Saturniidae; genus Antheraea; species Antheraea pernyi. Next base: position 39,577 of record MU158858.1, read on the forward strand.
TCCATCATCATTTTTTACCCTTATCTTACTTAAGTAGGGTCGGCAGAACATGTTTTCTCTTTTCACTCTCGGCTATCAGATGTCATCTCAGTATTCACACGTTTTACACACATCATTTTTCACACAATCCATCCATACCTTGTTCGGTCTTCCTCTACTCCTACATCCATCTACCATCACACTCAAAGCTTTTCCAGTTATATGGTTTTCATCTCTCCTCATAATATGCCCATACGATGCTATTGTATTATTCCTCAACTTCTCTGTCACTGTTGCTATTTTCAAACTTCTGATATATTTTCTTCTTACATTCCTAATCTTATCCATTCTAATTACACCACACATCCACCTTAACATTCGCATGTCTGTCACGTGTAGTTTTCTCTCATCCATCTCTTTCCTAGCCCAGCACTCAGATACGTACAACATGACTGCAGTCTTATAATAATTCTATACACCTACCCCTTGAGTTTCAAAGGCATTCGTGGGTCACAAGTCACACCAGACACCTTTCGTCATTTCACCCACCCTGCATTTATCGTATTTCTCACGTCCTTATCTATGCAACCGTCGTTTTGGATGAGAGAACGAGATACCGGAAATCAGAGCAGCTTGGTAAGGATATACCGTTTAAAGCTATAGGAGTAAAACTCGATGGATCACCGAAGTGGCAAAACAAATGTTCAGTTTTTAGTCTACTAATTTTCAAACCTACAATTTCCAGTTTTTCTCGCCATTTTACCAGCCTACTCTGGACCTCGGCAGTATTTTCGCCGATAGCTAGGAATAATAAACAGCATACACCAAGGTGTTTCCACCTGTATGCCTGATGTTAACGCATCCATAACAAGTAGGAATAAATAAGGACTTGAAGCTGAACCCTGGTGCAAGCCTACAGCTACATTGAAATTATTGGAAATTGGTACAGCTTCGGACCTAATGTGTGTTTTGGCTTGATTTTACATTAGGGGGTGCCAAAAATCGACGATTTTTTTTTGCTCTCAGCCCAAAGTATCTCAGAAGATGTGCCAACAAAGTTCCTGGTAAAAGTGCAGCTCAAAATTCCAAAGGTTGTCCATCGAACTTAAAGTTTTTCCATATAAATAACATGGGAAACATGGTTATTTTATTACTTTTTTGTCCTGAAAACTGATAATTAAAAAAAAAACAATTAATGCATCTTTTCTTATTATTAAATTTGGTACAAAAATGCTCTTGATTTAAATTTCTATCTTCAATATTTGATTTGTTATACAGCTTTGAAATTAAAATTTCCGGTTCTTTTCCATTTTTTAGCTAAACTGTAAGATTTAGACAAAAATGTTAAATGGCAAATTTGTAGTACTTTTAAAATTATATGAATGTCAATTTTTTCATATCATCAATAACAACAAAGTTACAGGCTCATATAAATATTTTTTATCAATTTTTTATTTTTACAAACGGAAATATCGATAATTAAAAAAAAATTTTGGTGCAAATTTGTTAACACATCTCATTTGCAACAAAATTACGTGAGTAAGATGTTTGATAGTATCAAACCATAAAATTTACAGACTTAGTCATATTTTTATGATTTTTCAACTATATTGTAAAATATATTGGTAAAGGACATGAAATATCATTAAAATATCAAAAGCAAATACAATTTACAATATAATTACAGTTATTTTTATATCAATAATGTTTTCATTTGTATGTATTTTAAAGCTACAGGTTAAATAAAAAAATTACAAAGGTAAATTTTGTCGTAAATTGACTAAGGTTTTTATATATTAATTATATTTCATATCCTTTATCAAATACATTTTATAACTAGCTGTACCCACAGCTCCACACGCGTTTTTTTTAATTGTATTAAAGAGATATAAAATTGTGAGACCATGTACAATTATAGAAATGATCTTTAAAAACAATTGTAAGTACGACATGCGCACGCCACTTGCAGTAACATGTAACGTATGCATTACATACATAAATACTAACAGCGTGTCAAATGAGGCTTATCATCAGCAACATATTTAGAATCATATGCCACCATATAGCTACCTCAGTGCTCACTTACAGTTACGTTGTCAATAAGTAATACGTTTATGGTCTAATATCGTATTAGAAATACCGCTTCTATCTTTAAAATTACTCTTAATAATTATACTGTTGAATTGTAAACAATGAATGAGCTGATGTCTTGAAATCTTACATAAATATAAATCAAGATATAAACCTTTATATCTGTCTAAGCTGTTTTTAATATTTGACAATTTAAATAGTCCTCATTGAACTCGATACAATATTCTTATATGTTACTGTTATGTATGTAATAATAAAGCATTGTACAGTAACCTGTTTATTTTAATATTTCCAACTTCCAACATATCAACATTCATTCTTATTCTAAATACAATGACAGCCTCCCTATTGTTTATGACTCGTCTTATTAAAACCTTTAACTATCCACAACATCTTCTCTCTTTTAAAACAATAACAATACATATTATAACTAAAGAAAACAAACAAATATACTGAACTTCTTAACTAATATTAAATTAACAATAATCTAACAAATACGCAGGTCTTCTAACCTCTCTTCCTGCTCTAGTTCTATAACTGTTTATATGTGAGTCTAATGTAGTGTCTACTATATTGTTGTTTATGTTAGGAACTTCATTTTCATCCACAGTGGCTTTATCGGGCAATACCTCATCATAAATCCTGTAACTCTCACTATACTGTCCATTACGAATTAAATCTTTTCTATTTCTCTGCACTATACCACCTTCTTCCGTCTTAATCAGATATGATCTTGGTCCCTGTCCATGTCCTACGACTAAACCACCTTTATGAGGTCCTGAACTACGTTCATCCTTTATTTTTACAGCTTTGCCTTTTTCTAACACAGGCAAAGTTCTAGCATGTTTATTATAATAATATTGTTGTTTTTTTTGTTTAGTATACAGTTCTTTTCTATAACAATTCTTATCTTCTTCAAAACAAGAAACGCTAGGTAACATATTGGTAACTTTTCTATTAAACAATAATTCAGAAGGAGTTTTACCTAACTCTGATATTGGTGTATTTCTGTAAGTTAACAAACCTTGATAAATATCTTTATTTTCTTCTAAGAGCTTTTTCAAAATTCTTTAAAACCTTTAACTATCCACAACATCTTCTCTCTTTTAAAACAATAACAATACATATTATAACTAAAGAAAACAAACAAATATACTGAACTTCTTAACTAATATTAAATTAACAATAATCTAACAAATACGCAGGTCTTCTAACCTCTCTTCCTGCTCTAGTTCTATAACTGTTTATATGTGAGTCTAATGTAGTGTCTACTATATTGTTGTTTATGTTAGGAACTTCATTTTCATCCACAGTGGCTTTATCAGGCAATACCTCATCATAAATCCTGTAACTCTCACTATACTGTCCATTACGAATTAAATCTTTTCTATTTCTCTGCACTATACCACCTTCTTCCGTCTTAATCAGATATGATCTTGGTCCCTGTCCATGTCCTACGACTAAACCACCTTTATGAGGTCCTGAACTACGTTCATCCTTTATTTTTACAGCTTTGCCTTTTTCTAACACAGGCAAAGTTCTAGCATGTTTATTATAATAATATTGTTGTTTTTTTTGTTTAGTATACAGTTCTTTTCTATAACAATTCTTATCTTCTTCAAAACAAGAAACGCTAGGTAACATATTGGTAACTTTTCTATTAAACAATAATTCAGAAGGAGTTTTACCTAACTCTGATATTGGTGTATTTCTGTAAGTTAACAAACCTTGATAAATATCTTTATTTTCTTCTAAGAGCTTTTTCAAAATTCTTTAAAACCTTTAACTATCCACAACATCTTCTCTCTTTTAAAACAATAACAATACATATTATAACTAAAGAAAACAAACAAATATACTGAACTTCTTAACTAATATTAAATTAACAATAATCTAACAAATACGCAGGTCTTCTAACCTCTCTTCCTGCTCTAGTTCTATAACTGTTTATATGTGAGTCTAATGTAGTGTCTACTATATTGTTGTTTATGTTAGGAACTTCATTTTCATCCACAGTGGCTTTATCAGGCAATACCTCATCATAAATCCTGTAACTCTCACTATACTGTCCATTACGAATTAAATCTTTTCTATTTCTCTGCACTATACCACCTTCTTCCGTCTTAATCAGATATGATCTTGGTCCCTGTCCATGTCCTACGACTAAACCACCTTTATGAGGTCCTGAACTACGTTCATCCTTTATTTTTACAGCTTTGCCTTTTTCTAACACAGGCAAAGTTCTAGCATGTTTATTATAATAATATTGTTGTTTTTTTTGTTTAGTATACAGTTCTTTTCTATAACAATTCTTATCTTCTTCAAAACAAGAAACGCTAGGTAACATATTGGTAACTTTTCTATTAAACAATAATTCAGAAGGAGTTTTACCTAACTCTGATATTGGTGTATTTCTGTAAGTTAACAAACCTTGATAAATATCTTTATTTTCTTCTAAGAGCTTTTTCAAAATTCTTTAAAACCTTTAACTATCCACAACATCTTCTCTCTTTTAAAACAATAACAATACATATTATAACTAAAGAAAACAAACAAATATACTGAACTTCTTAACTAATATTAAATTAACAATAATCTAACAAATACGCAGGTCTTCTAACCTCTCTTCCTGCTCTAGTTCTATAACTGTTTATATGTGAGTCTAATGTAGTGTCTACTATATTGTTGTTTATGTTAGGAACTTCATTTTCATCCACAGTGGCTTTATCAGGCAATACCTCATCATAAATCCTGTAACTCTCACTATACTGTCCATTACGAATTAAATCTTTTCTATTTCTCTGCACTATACCACCTTCTTCCGTCTTAATCAGATATGATCTTGGTCCCTGTCCATGTCCTACGACTAAACCACCTTTATGAGGTCCTGAACTACGTTCATCCTTTATTTTTACAGCTTTGCCTTTTTCTAACACAGGCAAAGTTCTAGCATGTTTATTATAATAATATTGTTGTTTTTTTTGTTTAGTATACAGTTCTTTTCTATAACAATTCTTATCTTCTTCAAAACAAGAAACGCTAGGTAACATATTGGTAACTTTTCTATTAAACAATAATTCAGAAGGAGTTTTACCTAACTCTGATATTGGTGTATTTCTGTAAGTTAACAAACCTTGATAAATATCTTTATTTTCTTCTAAGAGCTTTTTCAAAATTCTTTAAAACCTTTAACTATCCACAACATCTTCTCTCTTTTAAAACAATAACAATACATATTATAACTAAAGAAAACAAACAAATATACTGAACTTCTTAACTAATATTAAATTAACAATAATCTAACAAATACGCAGGTCTTCTAACCTCTCTTCCTGCTCTAGTTCTATAACTGTTTATATGTGAGTCTAATGTAGTGTCTACTATATTGTTGTTTATGTTAGGAACTTCATTTTCATCCACAGTGGCTTTATCAGGCAATACCTCATCATAAATCCTGTAACTCTCACTATACTGTCCATTACGAATTAAATCTTTTCTATTTCTCTGCACTATACCACCTTCTTCCGTCTTAATCAGATATGATCTTGGTCCCTGTCCATGTCCTACGACTAAACCACCTTTATGAGGTCCTGAACTACGTTCATCCTTTATTTTTACAGCTTTGCCTTTTTCTAACACAGGCAAAGTTCTAGCATGTTTATTATAATAATATTGTTGTTTTTTTTGTTTAGTATACAGTTCTTTTCTATAACAATTCTTATCTTCTTCAAAACAAGAAACGCTAGGTAACATATTGGTAACTTTTCTATTAAACAATAATTCAGAAGGAGTTTTACCTAACTCTGATATTGGTGTATTTCTGTAAGTTAACAAACCTTGATAAATATCTTTATTTTCTTCTAAGAGCTTTTTCAAAATTCTTTAAAACCTTTAACTATCCACAACATCTTCTCTCTTTTAAAACAATAACAATACATATTATAACTAAAGAAAACAAACAAATATACTGAACTTCTTAACTAATATTAAATTAACAATAATCTAACAAATACGCAGGTCTTCTAACCTCTCTTCCTGCTCTAGTTCTATAACTGTTTATATGTGAGTCTAATGTAGTGTCTACTATATTGTTGTTTATGTTAGGAACTTCATTTTCATCCACAGTGGCTTTATCAGGCAATACCTCATCATAAATCCTGTAACTCTCACTATACTGTCCATTACGAATTAAATCTTTTCTATTTCTCTGCACTATACCACCTCAGCACAGATCTAATTTATATTCAAACTCATTCACAATAACTGCCATACGATTATGGAATACATTACTGCGTCGACTTCAAGATGTCGAAACTATCAATAAGTTTAAAACTCAATTACACCACTATTTATTCGAAAAAAAGGAGGCAGAGTGTTCGTGATTTTGCAGTTCATATTTATAACGAACTTTTGCTGTATGTATACATTTTTATTACTATCTTTGCTAGTAATTATATATGTATGTGTATTTATGTTATTTATTTATTCAGAAAACAAACAGTGATTCGGTATATATAATTTAAATGGCCACTAAGATGACCATATAACAGTTTAATTCAGAAAACATACATACAGATATATGAATTTCAATTATATTTATTGTTGGAGTCCAGTACAACGCACGTCTTATGCACACGCTTAGAGTGAAAAACATATTTTTGCTAAATTTCATGCGGACGAAGTTGCGGGTAACAGTTAATCTAAAATAGAATAACCTAAATTACTTCTTATACGGTCAGCTCTCTGCCAGTGAAAGTCCCGTGAAAATTGGTCAAACGGACATAACACTGCGGACGAAGTAACGGTTAATAGTTAGCCTAGATTAAAATAGACTAAATTAGTTTTTATAATGTCCGCTATCTGTCGGTGAAAGTTCCGTAAAAATCAGTCGAACCGTTTTAGATATAGCACTGTGGGCGAAGCTACGGTTCAGAGCTAGTATAAATTAAAATAACCTAAATTACTTTTTATAAGGTCAGCTATCTGACAGTGAAAGTTCCGTGAACATCGGTCAAACAGTTATGGAGATAGCACTACGGGTCAAGCCAGGGTTAACAGCCAGTATAAATTAAAATTGCCTAAATTACTTTTTATATTGTCAGCTATCTGCCAGTGAAAGCTAAATTAGTCTAAGTAACCCGCTGTAATTTTAGCTGCCTCCCAGTGAAATTCGGTCATCGAAATTCCGAAATTGCTCAAGCCGTTTCGGAGATTAGCCGGAACAAACAGACAGACAGACTGACAAAAATTTTAAAAATTGAATTTTTGTTATCAGTAGCGTGAATACTTTCATACCCAATCAGTAAAAAAAATTGTTGATATTACATACAGACACTTCATTTTTATTATATGTATAGATATGAAAAAAATAACAACGTTGTTTATAGAATTTTAAAAGTACCAAAAATTTGCTATTAACCATTTTTGTCTAACTCTTACAGCTTAGCTAAAAAAAATGCATAAAAAAACCGGAAATTTGAATTTGAAAGCTATATAACAAATCAAATATTGAAGATAAAAATTCGACTCCTAAGAGAACTTTTTGTACCAAATCTATACATATAATAAAAATGAAATGTCTGTATGTAATATCAAAATAACATTTTTTCATTGATTGGGTATGAATGTATACACGCTTCTGATAACAAAAATGCAATTTTAAAATTTTTGTCGGTCTGTCTGTTTGATCCGGGTAATCTTCAAAACGGCTGAACCGATTTTGACGGGAATTTCACTGGCAGATAGAAAAAATTACAGCGCGTTACTTAGGCTAGTTTAAATTAAACTATCTGTTAACCTCAGCTTCGTCTGCCATGCTATCTTCAAAACGGTTGGACCGATTTCCACGGCACTTTTACTGACAGATAGCTGACCTTATAAAAAGTAATTTAAGTAATTTTAATTTAGACTAGATGATAACCGTGGCTTCGCTTGCAGTGCTATCTACGAAACGGTTCTACCGTTTTTACGGGACTTTCACCGGCAGATAGCGGACATTATAAAAAGTAATTGAAGCAATTTTAGTTGATAGCACAGCGGGCGAAGCCACGGTTAACAGCTAGTATAAAATAAAATTGCTTAAATTACTTTTTATAAGATCAGCTATCTGCCAGTGAAAGTTATCTGAAGATCGATCGAATCATCGCGGGTAGAAACTAGTGAACTATAAATAAATTTGTCAATATCAGTTCTAATCAAAACGCCGAACGTTTCGTCGGATGTCACAAGCTCACCGCTATATAGGTGGTCGAACGATTACTTATATATGTTAATGTGATTTTAGAACACTTGTTAGCACACACTGTAGATACGTTTTGTCTATTGTATTGGTTATTGTCGTCGGTCGCGGCGGGGTGAAACAACACATTGTAGGGTTATTTTAAAATACACTGTATTACAAGCAGAGAGATCGTGACGGAGCATACGTCGCGGCGTCGCGTTCACCGTGTGGTCCAATTCACAAGAGACGATTCTTTGTTTTTGCCAACTATCTTGAAGACCATAACTTTGTCAACGAGATCTATACATATAATAAGACTGTAAATCTCAGGTATCTGTAGTTTTTAATTATTTTTTTATGTCATAGCAGGCAAACGAACAGGTGGTTCACCTGATGTTAAATGATGACCACCATCCATAGACACTGATAATACCAGGAGAGTCGATAGTGCGTTGCCACCCTTTGCGGGGAAGGGGAGGGAGGGGAACTAAACGCAACAATGCAAGCACTGTTAATCCACGTCGGTTTTTTATGAGAGGGTGGTACTACCCCGGGCGAGCCGACCCATTCATAATGAAACCAATAATAACTTCGGCGTGGCTTTAGCACCTATAAATGTTTCAGGTGTCTAGGAACAATAATAAAATATATTTCAACAAATTTTAGAAATGCCTGTCTGTATACTTGTATGAACACGCGTGCCTGCTAAAATACTGCGTTCAGGATAAATCTCTTCAAGAAAATTATAAAGCACATTTTCGTGTAACATTTGGTCTTCGTTTCATTAAAATCGGTTTAGTTTAGAAAAAGATATTGTACTTTTAATGACGACGCGACTTGAGTACGAGAGAAAAGTAGATAAGTAAATGGGCTTAGTACATTTACTTTGCGTTTTCTACATAGGGTTTCATGCGGACGAAGTCGCGGGCACAGCTAGTAACACATAATATTATACATGTCTTATGATTTTTTCAACGTTCTAACAAGATGGTGGCCCTCCTTGTAAGAATTACATAAGGTAGTGTAATGTACAAGGATAGGCTGGTGATTTTTTTTCGCATGGTGGTAAGGCTGTTTCAAATTCAGGGTCTCCATTGAAAATCAGCGCTGCAGTACCACCTTAGTTGTGCTATAGCACTTTGCTGAATGGAGGTGCCTTTGTTGGATATTCTAATAAGCTATGTATATGTTCATCTTGTTGTTTTGATGTTATCCAGGACCCCTGCGGGAGTTCGATGCTTATCTCGACTCCTTGCAGGGGGCGGTAAGGCGGTTGTCGCCGCTCCCTGTGATCGTCCTGGGCGACTTAAACGCCAAGTCCAGGACCTGGGGAGCGGCAGCCACGGACCTGCGGGGCATGGCTGTTGAGGAGTAGGCAGCCGAATTCTGGCGCATTCTGGGTGCGGCGGTGGGGAATGTAGGGGGGAATTTGTCGCTGCCGAGCGTGGTTTTGGCCATGCTCGGCAGCGAACATGCTTGGCGAGCGATGGCCTCCTTCTGCGAGGAGGTCATCTCGCAGAAGGAGGCGGCGGAGAGGGCCCGCGAGGTAGACCCTCTAAGTGGCCCTCTCCGCCAACGGAGGACCGGCGGGAGGAGGCGGCGCTTTGCCCAACTCCTCCCGCCACCGTAGCCGGACCTGAGGGGATGGGCCGGGGTGCCCATCTCCTCATTGCACAGGTTCGGCGGACGAGGGGGGGGCCCAAAGTAATGCGGACGAAGCCGCGGACAAATAAAATAGAAAAGTCAACCGTTATAATTTCGGTTATCTGGCAGTAAAATGTAAAATTCCCGTTAAAATAGGTCCAGTCGTTTTGGAGATTACCCAGAACAAACAGACAAAATATAATAATGTAAAAATATAGACAAAGTATAAAAAAAGTTTTTTTTGGTCATTTGTAGCCATATCCATTCATCATAAAGTTGTTATTTTAATTGTACATACACAAACTTTATTTTTATAATACGTAATAGAGAACAAATAAAAAATTAGAAATAAAAGTAGTATAAACTTTTTGCATAGGAAAACAAAATAAACTTTGAAAATGTTTGCGATAGAAACTTACCACGCAAGTTACTATGGCAAGCTATATAATACTAACGCTAACGAAATCTTTATTTGAATTATTTTGTTTTATGATTATGAAGACTAAGAAGATAATAATGATGGATAAAATAATGTACAACATATTATATAGAAGATTTGGCGCTTATGCCTTTATTGTAACTTGGACATGGAAGAAAATTGATTAAAGGATATATAAGAAATACCTATATTGACAACTTCAGAATTGGCTGTATGGATTAATTCTATATACATTCAGTACGCTTGAGATACGTAAGAATATTTATCAACGTCAAAAACATTCTTTAAGCGTCATGAAAATCAAATAATACGTTGTTCAATTTAGGCCCTAAGAAGGCGGTAGTCCGGTGAAGCTGTTAAGACCTAGTAAGGTCAATAGCGTAGTCAGTTCGAGAAAAAAAACCTAAGAAGGCACTTATGAATGTTAAAACCTTCTTAATTAAAACCTCCGGTTCAGAAAACAACCCAGTCATTGAGAAGAACTGGCAAGAAATTCGATCTGGCTTATCTTTTTAACATATATATAATATTTAGCACGTCACAGGCGTTTTTAGTGGTTGCACAGAGATGAGTCAATTCCAGACATCACCATCGTTCACATATTGATCCACTCTATAATAGCCTTTTGACACCAAAGCCCGCTTGACATGGCGCTTAAACTCACAATCCGGTAAATCGGTAATATCATTTAGGACTTTGTTGTAAAACCTAACACTATTCCCTAAAAAACTTTTATTGGCTTTACTAAATCTGTAACATGGAACAACCAGTATGTCACAGTTTCTAGTATTTAGATCATACCGATTTTTTACCAAATTAAGTGGAGCCGAGAGCAATATAAAAAAATATCGTCATTTTTTGGCATACCCTACTCAGGCGCTCTTTTCTTTTTCAAAGCCCACTACAGAACATCTCGGGGTACTCGATCATATTCGAAATCAACAAACACCATATGTAAATTCTTATTTATACACGCCAGTATTTTTCGCACAGTTGCCGAAGTGCGAAAATAGCATCTGTTGTCGCGCACGTCCAGGCATAAACACAAATTGATTCGGCGTCATAGATAAGAATAGTATACTGGAGAATTCTGATCAGTCACTTTAGTCTCATCTCTTATTCGTCACGCTATCACTCTTATGTGAAATAGACTGACAATATACTTAAACATCAATTACGCTAAATGCTTAAAATCTAGTCTTACACAATGTCACCATGGAAAAGTGACCGCCCGAAAAATTATGAAGATATACTTTAAATTGTCGAGGAAGCTGGCTCGGGGGTCTATCTCTTATAGTTTTTGTTTTTAAAGATTTACATTTTTGAGAAAAAAAATCCACCTCTTGCCTTATTTGTGCTGTACCTTAGGAAATAAGAGACATATCTGATTGTTTTTCATCGAAAGCTTTAATTGAAACTGGTTAATCGTTACACTTCTTAACTTAAACCATGTTTCAAAACTCATGTTATAAAACAGTTGTACTTTTGTCGGCTGTTTGGGCACTCATTACACCAAATTTTTTAAATAAGTAATGTTTTTTTTTTTCGAACAGACTACGTTATTGACCTACCAAGTTCTTAACAGCTTCACCGGACTACTAAGGCGAGCGCTTAAGGCACTGAGCCGATTTTATTTGGGCAACTAACTCAAGGGTGCACGACACACCTCGGTTTGGGCTGTTGCCTGATACATGCATACATACCTCAACAACTCTTATATATATATTTCGTATCGGATTTTATAAGGGGAAAAAATAAAACCCTTCCACTTTCATGTGTAAGCGTGCATGCGTGCGCGTGTGTGAGGTGATATGTGTAATGTTGTCGCAGTGATGTAAGATTTTGTGTCACTGTATCGCGCGAGCAGCGCACTCGAGGGCTCCACGCCGAGGGAACGGACCTAGACTTGAGCCGCTGCCGAGGGGGGTCGAATCTGGTATATAAGTAATGTTTTATGTTTATGTAGACAATATCCAATAGATTTAAAATAAAAACTAAAATAGCCCCAATAATTAGGGCTTCTTTTTAGTTTAGTCGTTTAAACAAAACACTTATTTTGTAGAGAATTGTTTAAGATTTGACCCTTTAAAAAAATTAATACTGTTATGGTAGATAAACTCAATAGCTTTCAATTAAAAACAAAAACAATCAAACATGTTACTTATTTTCTAAGATATCGCATAAATAGTAGGGGAGACCGGGTACAAAAGTAACGGCGGGTCGAAAGTAACAAATGCTCTCTAGGTTTATCCAATGAACGAACATCGCTTCGCTACCATCAGGTGATAGCCGGGAGCGATGCTCACATTCGCATTAAGTCACCGCGTGCGCCGTGTGCTGGTAGGTTGTGTGACAGGACCCAACGTGTTTTTACAGATTAAAAGTAAGTTTTTCGACTTTTTCTTATTTAATGTTTACGTAGTCGTAAAGGGATGATAGCAGCCTAGATGTTTGCATATCCATTCGTGACTAGATTGATTGTACATTGTTTAAATTCGTTTTTGTCTAGCACGTTCCGTTTTAAGGTTATATTACTCGCTTTAACAAAAATGAGGAAGGGTATAAAAGTAACATAGCCATATGGGTATAAAAGTAACATTATACTTTTGTCCCGGTAATAATTTAATTACTTACATCATATTTTTATGTGTATCTTTACTTTTACAGAATGCCACGACAACGCATAAGAACTACTGCACGAGGAACTATCGACACGGAAGTGTATCGAAAAGTGGCTGAAGAGCATTTCAAAGATGGTGAAAAATAAGAGCACTGACAAAAAAAAATGTTTGCCACGTAACATTATACAGATTTATAACAAAATTAAAAGCAGGAAATACGAGCACAGTTGTGGACTACCGTTGCGGCAACCGAGTTTTTACTATTAACTAGGAAATTAATCGACACGACTATTTAATCTAGTGCTCTGGAGTTTATTTTGGGTTGTCTCCATCTGATTTACGTAAACTGGCATACGAGTTAGCAATTAAAAATGGGAAAACATTTCCTGAAAAGTGGCACGATAGTCAAATGGCGGATAAGGAATGGTTGACGGGTTTTTTGAAACGACATCCGTGCCTCACTTTGAGATGTCCTCAAGCAACAAGTCGTAAGAGTGTCTTAAAATATATTTTTTTCATCATACAAATTGCACAAGTTTGTTTGTATTTTTAATACAAAGTTATTAAATAAATAATTTGTTGATTTAACATGTAATATTGTTTTCATTAGCAATCCCTGTGTCTTGTTACTTTTGACCCACAGTGTGTTACTTTCGACCTGCTTACGTGGTCGAAAGTAACAACCGACGGTTTTTTTTAAACTCTTTGTTATTCATATAAAACACACCGTAATAAAATAATTCGAGATACCAGTGTAAAGAACATAAACTGAATTTATATGTGGTTATATTAATTTAATGACAATAATAACAACCAGCTAGAAATCAAGGTAAAAGTACAAAGTGTTACTTTCGTACCCGGTCTCCCCTACAGGAGGTGGATGTTTTCTCTCAAAAAGTAAAACTTAAAAAAAATATAAGAGGTAGACCCCCCCCCCCTCCATTCGCGCCATTTGTCCTCGTTTCATTACAAACTACCTAAAAACTATATTACCTAAAATGTTTTTAGATAAAAGGCAGTATTACTAAATTTAACAGATAATTGGATTTGGACACTTTTAAATGCTTATTATTTATGGCTATAACATAAACACCGAAAGAACATAAGTTACTTTTTGTCACAGTAGTGGGTTATTCTAGAACAAAATTACTCGCGCCCCACGAGTAATATACAGGGTAAAACAAACAAACCAGTTTGGAAGATAATTTAGACGCCATGAACATTAAACTTTATTTATATTTGTATACATTTGTTATTGACACAATAATAAATATTCTTGCATGCGAAAGTAGTGTATACATTAATTTATTGAGATTCTGTATTGTTTGCGCGTAACATTAAACTTTTTCCATCCGGTTCTATTAAAATCGTAGCAGAAGATTGCATCCACGGTTCACCATCAACTTGCATAGCGCAGGATCCTTTCAATTCAATCTGTGCAAAAGAAACATTACTTTAAATTTCATGTACTCGTTTCATTAACAGTATGTGACAGTAATTCTGAAAATGGGAAGCTAAAAAATCCGTTTGTAGGTCGATGAATCAATCGATTTCTGACGTCACTATATAAAGTTTGATAATTGAAAGACGTAATGGACTAGACCTGATATAATGAGTATTTTCGATTAGCACATTCTTACCAATAACGTTTTTAATAATTAAAATAACTAGTATTTATTCAGTGGTGGATCTTCGACTATTGAGAAAAATTCACTACTCTATTTTTTTAATTCATAACACTAAAGCTCGTCAATAGCTACTAAAGAAAAAGTAAATAAAGAAAATCGGAATAGAAACAAAGAAGCGTGATGTTCTCAACTGTTCTCACCCTGCCCATTTATAAACAAGGTGAAAGGTTAGTCCGTCGCAGTATTCTCGGATATTACACTTTATGGTCACATTTCACACATAAAATAATAATATGAAAACAAATACTAATAGTCAACAAAGACAAACTTAGGTGAAATTTGTTCTAAGAATTTCAAAAGTACGGATAATAACTTAAATAAACCTAGGTTGAATGACCAGTAATTAAACCTTCGAGCGGCGACACAGAGTTAATAACTTTCGATAATAAAACGGACAATAAACCCTTTGTTTGTTCAAACTTCGAAAAATAATCATTTGTTAGTTGGTTGGCTTCACTTTCACGTCACCCGACGGTCATTGACACTGTGCTTTAACATAGACGCTTAGAAGAGTATAATTTTTGTATGTTTCTAGATAATTAGGTCAAATATTAAGCACCTATTTTTTTTTATTGATTTAGAACGAGAATCGAGTGCAGAGTGTCCTTCATAAATATTGTTACTGTCTAAACATTCACCTGGTATAGAAAGAAGTTTATTCAAGTACACGTAAAACATTGATCCACAGCGATATGCAACTAGTTCAATTGTATTACAACAAGAAAAAATTCTAATTCTTAATGACAGGTTAATCATGGTGGTGCTTTTCAATTTTCACTAACGAATCTCGTTTTAAATAAATGCCGATCTCAGTAATAAATACTTAATAAGAAGATACACACTTGGAGACGTGATGCTTGTGCGAATCGGAATGGTTCCGCCAATCCACATTGAAGTCTAGCAATGTGAAACGACGATGAAATACCAACCACCTGTAAAACAATTCACTCACAATTAATTGTGCCGTTACATTTTAATATGAGCTAACTCTAATTTCAATCGTTCATATAACATGTTTAATTTTTTTAAGATTTACAGTTTTATACACCGAGAACGAAGTTTAAAATTTTGCCGTCCTTATATATGTATATTTGAAGATCTTGAAGAATAACGTAAAATATTAGGAACGGCTACAATTGGATTTAGCTGGTTTCGAAATGTAACGAATCAATTACGAGAAAAAAAATGTTTCTAGTATATAAATAATACTTGGATATTACTTAAGTACGAGTTAATAACATTTACTATTACTATAATACTATTTCTATGTTCTCATTCAGAAACAATCTCTATAGAATCTAACAAAATATTTCTGTAATAAAAATGTTAAATCATTATTCTAGTATATATTAATTTTTTTACCTCTAATTTTCCATCACTAACGCTTTGTTCCGGAACTTCATCTTCATTACCCATACCTGAAATCGAAACGTACTTTTTTATTACTTAGTCAATGGTAGCTAAGCAAAAGACGATTATTCAAAGGGTACAATGAATTTTAATATACAATAACTATGAATCTTAAGAGGTATGTTTTGGATTAGTACGTTTTTATTGATCTTTAAAAATACATAATTTTTACTATACCTATAGGTAATAGTTATCAGAAATGTTTTTTTTTCTTTAAATAATGAAAACCATACGATTACTCGGAATAAAAACGTTTGCGTTAATATTATTATATAGCTCCTATAATTTTGATGAAATTACCATCAAAATTGAACGTAAATCATATCACATTTAGACACTTAAGACGTCACATATTGCAATAATGCGAAGCTAGAGCGGATCGCTACTTAAAAAACTATGGAGGTTATAGGTAAAGAGAACTATCTTAAATGGGGGACATGTTGAAAAAGTGTCCAGCTCTAAACGTTAAATAATAGTTCCACGACCCTCCAAAATGGCACTAGCATAGGTTATGAATAGTCCGAAATAATCTTGTAAATATAAACTAAAATAACTGCTGTAAGAAAACGTGGATGTGTGATAGTATTTTTGTGAACTCTAAATAATACGTTTAGTGAATTTTGAATTTTTACTTTTATAAAACTTAAAATAATTGAACGATAATGAACTAATGCTGATGCTCAGTAGCACCACCCTACTTTAATGCATTTTCACGGATACTTTTTGATACACAAAGATGGTTCTCCTTACCTCTACATTCCATATAAAAAACAAATGCTATGTTTAAATATAGGTCAACTTACTCCATAAATCGACACCCCCACCCCAAGATGGTATATTGAGTGCCACAAGTGACTGCAACGGAGGCAGTGGCAACGAGTCACCCGCTTCGTCCAACCAAACACGTAACCGCCGCTCCAACCCGTAACAACCCCCATCGTCTAGCGCCCGATTAGCACCCAAAAACGCATAAGCGACCTTACCCACACAAAATAATTCCCTTTAGAAAGTTGTTAACCCGTCGCCAATCTTTTTGACCACAGACAACTTAAGGATTACATAAATGCCATTTTTAAATTCCTATAATATTTAAATTTTATTTTATATTCCATTTTTAAGTGTATTACGGGCAAGATCGAATTTGGCTATATTCAAAGCAGCCAAAAAGATTGTTGAGAACTGTGACATATATTATAAATACCTGCTGTCCAAAGACAATGACGCATCTGCCGCGTTTTGCAATGTCGAGTTTTATATATCTTCAAATTAAGGACAAAAAAGGTGAGAATATCTGTTCATTTATAAACTTCTATTCTCAAATTACTCTTAATCTCGAAACGAATTTATACTACAGACTTTTCGACTTTTCTTTATGCTATAGTTAAAATCGGCCTTGTTCTTTACGGCGTGGGCACAAGCGTGTCGGTAAGTATCTTACTCTAAATCCATTATTTTTTAGTAATATATTATATATAATTATTATTATGTATCACTTTGTTGTAACTGAGAAATCTTGTTCTGGAATTAATTATCACTTGTACGTTAGTTTATGAAAAGACACCTGTGTTATATAAATAATGTATTCATAGGTATACAAATTGGTATAGCAAAGTCCAAAACTTAATGCTATGCGGGAATCCAATTTGAATACAGTGGAAAGTCTTTATAACGTCTTTCGTTATAACGAAAAACCTTCTATAACGCAGAAATTAGTTCGATTTGATTTAGTTTACCACAAAACTATTTATTTGTTCTCATCTCTCCGTAAAACGAAAACTGTTTATAACGAAAAACAAATGTCCAGTCCCATGAAATTCGTTATAAAGTGTTTACACTATATATGTAAAGTTTTAGCCCAACAGAAACAAAACGATTTAGATTATAGAGCCGAGAAATTGCGGGTTCAAGCCTTCGCCAAATTTTGTGCAATAAGCATAATTCTCGAGTCTTTGTTAGGTGTTATATATAAGTTGTTTAGTTATCAGAACCCAAGCGATACTTAACTTCCAATTAAATGGCCGTATGTGAAAAATAAAAAGTTAGCTACAAGTGGCGACAAACAAATTGTTTCCAACAATATAGATAAACATAATTGTATTAGCTGAAATTTTCTATACAGATATAATTATATAGGGGTACCGTTGAGCGCACATGACAGAAAAAAAAACTATTAAATATTGTTTGTTGTTGTTTCACTTTTTAGGCACTTGGTCCTTATATAAAAACTAGCGGGCCGGGCGGACGTTGTCCTGTCTTGATTTTTTTTTTATCGAAAATTCAAACGCAGCGCCACCTACGGGCTCCAATTTTGAATCTAAACCATTCTCGGATCCACTGGAACACGCACATAAAATTTCATCAAAATCGGTCCAGCCGTTTAGGGGGAGTTCAGTGACACACACGTACAGAAGAAATTTATATATAAAGATATTGAGTGTCACGTCTTCATTGAATATACAGGGTTATTAACGTATTAATAAAATACGATTTTTATCAGCATTACGCGTTCAGCGATGTATATTATTTTGTCGTGGAGAAATGGGGCAAGCGATGTGGTGCTTACGTTGTACCCTCTATACATTATATAACTAATGATATTATAACTAAAAAGCGGTAAATAAGCTACCTACATTATATTTTAACAAATCAAATGGCACGAAAACGCACACATACGTAAGGTAATATTATAACGTCACACTGTCTTCGATAAAATGTGGAAGTAAGACGGCATATTCTCAATATCGGTAGTGAAAAAGAAATAGTTATATGTTGCTTAGACACAGACGGAAGCGTTTATGACGTATCTACAGCTTTTTAGTTATAATACCATTGGGTATCAGTAAAAACAGAAAATTCTCACGAAATTCACGGTACGGCTAGCGAATCTATACAAGAACTGTGTTCTAGCGCGGTGGAAGTCGAGCGCGACTTGTGCGTCGACGCCGACGCTCGCGTAGTTGTAGGCGCACAACACGCGTTCCGAACGCAAACGCACGAGGCGGCCGCGTTTCGGTTTTATTCTTATTTTCCATCTGCAACGATAAATACTGATTATATTATTCCACTATTATAACTATTTAATATGTAAAAAAAACGAGGTAGTCATAAGGATTGCCGACGGAAGTGAAAACTGTATACAATGGTATAGAAGCCGTTGAAGTATTACGTAAATAGATTTTTAGTAATTTCGGGACCTCCCCCTGGTCAGTAAAAGTAAGAAATACCAGAGTGCTTACATAAACATTTATCTAAATCTGTTTCAGTTTAATTTTTTTTTTATATCAAAAGAAGACAAACGAACAGATGTGTCACTAGCAACATCAGGGGAGACGCAAGTGCGTTGCCAACCTGTGTATGGCGGAGGAGGTAGAGGTAGGGAAAGAATTTTAGATTTGAAATCTATCATGGTTTGTTATATTTCAAGATATTTTATTAATTTTAAACACTGATTTGTCCTCACAAACATGTTATATAACACAATCAAATTCAATTAATTTGTCGAAATATTACGATGTATGTAAATGATCATTTATTGAATGATGTAATTTTAAATTCAATATGATCAATATTGTATTTTTTTCTTTTTTTTATATCAAAAGTAGGCAAACGAACAGTTGGGTCACCCGATATTAAGTGATCATCACCGTCCATAGACACTAGCAACACCAGGGGAGTCGAAAGTGCGTTGCCAGCCTGTGTTTGAGGGTGGGCGTAGCGGTAGGGAAAGAGGGAAGGGAAAGGGAGAAGGGAGGTGGGGCTCTGGCGCTTTCACTAACCGAACGAAACGCAACAATGCAAACACTGTTACTTCACGTCGGTTTTCTGTGAGAGGGTGGTACTACCCCGGGTGTGCCGACCCATTCATACTGAAACTATTAATAGCTACAGCCTGGCTCTACCACCACCTAGATAAATATTACAGATAAATATTGCTGACGTAATTACTACCCAAACCCCCATCCCCTATGTCATGAAAAATAAGCAAATCACCCCCTATTACTTACTAATACTTACTAATACCCCATATTTTGAATATAGTTCATAATTCGGATGACAATGCAGGAAAATTAACAAAAAGTAAAGAATAAGTTTGCATTTCATATATAAATTGAAATAAACCCAAATCTTGTAGCAAAATTCCAATCAAGCAAAACTTAAGAGAAGAATATTTATAATTTCTAATCAGTTTTAATGATGTAGTGTTTTGGATTCATCAATTCATATTTTTAGATAACAATAACGTATGTTAATCATACAAAAGGTTATTGCATTACTGCTTAATAATGCAATAACCTTTTATAAGTTTAACTATAATTGATATATTATGACATAAATATGATTGATTATAAAACTGCTTAGTCTTGCTCAAATTGGTTGATTATAATTATTTTCACTTAAAAATCTTAATTATTTACCTGTCAAGTGGTTGACGGTGTGCTTGTGTGATAGAATTTATAATTGTATTAACATCTAAGTGTGAGGCACATGAAGGGCCCCAGCCGAGTACACGAGATAAATCATTGCCAGTTCCCATAGGTAATATACCAACAGCAGCCTGTAGAAAACAATTCAAAATCACATACTTTTATTCTTATAATCGATGTTATCGTGATAACGTCCTATAAATCGATTCCGTCCGGCTGTATGCACTGTACGCGCATGACTCATTGTCACGTTCCGAATGAACGCTCGGTGCAAGCGAGAGCGCGGATCAAGCAATAGAAGCGCGATCGGCCTAAACGGTCACGTCGTGACGCATCTATCTCTCTTCCACTCCATCGGCCGGTGTGTCCCAGTGGAAGAGAGACAGTGGCAGTGGTTTTGTTAACTTGTTATAAAGTGAAGTGAAAATTAAATGTTTATAACAACAACAATTTCGGCAAATGAATGCTTACATTTTAAAAATTTGATTAGGGATTATTTATTTGTTCTTTGATATTAAATAATTCAATTCAGTTCATAAAAGTATGCAAGTTTTCATCAGTTTTCTTATGACGTCATCACGTAAAATTGTCGCCCGTAAACCGACTTTACAAACTACCAATTGTTTTTTGATTACGATTTATGATGTGCTAAACATTTGCAGATATTAATGTTTAAAGCGTAACAGGCTAACACTTTGACATTGATTCGCACTGATAACTACATAACACGTGAAATACTCTATGTGTGCATATAAATAATATCATATATATAAAGTTACAGAACTAGTGGAAAGTGGCAAAATGAGGGTATTATTAAGTCCACAGACAAATTAATGACATGAACGTAATGTAAAATGTTTACTTCGATATGTGGTGCAGAAGCCAATGCGTTTAGAACCCACGCGACTGTGCCGTCTCCGCCACAAACTAATATACGGCATTTCGGTGGCAACCATCGGACCAGATTTTCCGGGATTGTAACACTTATATCCACAGCCTAAAATCATTTTCAAATTTTAATTTATTTGAGTTGTTTAGATCATATCAATGTTATCAAAAGGCATACTAATTTCATTTTTATAAAGATTTGTAAATTTACATTATTCAATACCAAAAACTCAAAACACTTAAATGGCCTTTTCTTTACCATTTATCAATTTATTAATCAACTATTTAAAAAAAATTAATAACCTTTCAAAAATTAGCAACATACAGATTCAGTAGCATAAATGAAGAATAAGTTTTTTTTCCTTCTCGAACTGTTATGCTATTGACCTGGCAGCTTCACCAGACTAACAAATAATAAGGTTTTTAGTACCTGTATGGGATTCAGTATACCTCTAAATAGAGAGAGAACTTCATCACTTCTATTGCTACCAGATTTTCGATTGGCTGAAAAGAATTATTAATACTTTATAAAATTAAATAGTGCACTCAACTTATTGCTTTCATAAAGTGTCATTTAATTTTATACCAATAATGATTAATGGTTCCCAGTTATCATCTGACATTGGTTTTATGTTATAACTTGTTTTTTTATCTAACATGACACATCCTGGTGGAATAATAATATTCTTGTATTTCCGGAAGTCACATTCCTATAAAAAAGTAAAATTTATTAAAAAATATATTTGTAACATATAAGAGCTACATATCTAAGAGTTTTAAAAATTATAAAAATTGTGCTTGATATTTCAGTACTCATATCATGAGAATATATTTTGAAGAATAATTACAAGTTATGATTGTAAATTACAAGACTTTTCTATAAGATTTTTCTAGGTAGTAGAGCCACGCTGAAGCTTTTATTGGTTTCAGCATGAATGGGTCGGCTCGCCCGGAGTAGTATCACCCTGTCACAGACACCGAAGTGAAGTGACACAGTTCTTGCATTGTTGCATTTCGTTTGGTAACTGAGACCGCCGGATAACCGCCGCACTATCTCCCTTCCCCCCGCCCTCTCACAAACACAGGCCTGCGACGCACTTGCAACTCCCCTGGTGTTGCTAGTGTCTAAGGAGGGCAGTGATCACTTACCATGAGGTGAACTGACTGTTTGTTTACCCCCTATAAGGTAAAAAAAAGACTAAAGTTTTAGATGAGATATTCTATTGTATTTCTGTGAATAGTGTGTTTTTTATCACTATACTATTTCCACCTGTATCAAAAACGTGTACAGAGACATAAAAACAATAATTAAATAAACTATTATGTTCACAATATAAAAAAAGACAAAAATATGCCTCTTGCCATTTC
The DNA here is from genome assembly GCA_015888305.1 of Antheraea pernyi. NCBI lineage: Eukaryota > Metazoa > Arthropoda > Insecta > Lepidoptera > Saturniidae > Antheraea > Antheraea pernyi. The sequence continues at coordinate 62,349 of MU158858.1, forward strand.
TTAGGTCATTGTTCGGAGAGGTACCATATAACTACATTTCTTTGAGATGTTTATACCACTTTGACTATTTCTTACTACTATTATACATATGATAAACTGACAACAAACTTCAAAAAGACAACAATCCTCAGCCTAGAAAGGCCAGAAATAAAGTACTAGATTTCTTCTTAAATATAACTTAGCAATAAGTATTTAATAAAATTAAAGAGAAGGTTTGAAAGTAGTTCCGAGGTGTTTAGCCAAGTGAGTACTGGAAGATCTTATTCTCTTATCACCAATCACTCTAAAAATAGAACAAAAACAATTACCTCAGCTTTAATTATGTCAATACTAGAACATATTTTTATTCTTTGGCACCATGAGCAAAACATCTTTTTAGTATTCCCTTCAGTATTATCAGCATTCTCCCCTCTCGGTGTTCCAACTAAAATAATTAACAGTTTCTCAGAATTCATGAAAATAAAATAAGTTATGTGAAACAGTCTCTTTGTGGCTATTACTGGTTTCAACATGAATCAAAATATCCTTTATTCAATTTAGGCCCTGAGAAGGCGCTTATGAACGTCAAAGCTACTACCGGTTCGGAAAACAGCCCAGTCATCGAGAAGAACCGGCAAGAAACTCGATCTGGTTTATTTTTTCATGTCATATATTTCTATAGTAATATAAATATTCACATTCGTTATTAGTGGATGCACAGAGAGGGGCGTCATTTCCAGACGTCACAATCATTCACATATTGATCCACCCTATAATAGCCTTTAGATATTAAAACCCGCTTGACATGGTTCTTGAACTCACTATCAGGCAAATCGGTAATGTGTTTTGGGACTTTATTATAAAACTTAACACTATTACCTAAAAAACTGTTTTTGGATTTAGTGAGCCTGAAGCATGGAATGACCAATTTGTTGCTGTTTCTAGTATTTAAATTATGCTGGTCTTTTACTAGATCCAACATATCTGAATTTTTGCGGACATACATCAAATTATCTAGAATATATTGGGAGGGCAGAGTTAAGATACCGAATTCCTGAAACTTAGTCTTTAATGATTCGCGAGGCCTCATATTATAAATTGCTCGAACTGCTCGTTTTTGTAATAGGAAGAATGGGTTGGCTTGCCCCGGGTAGTACCGTCCTCTCACAAAAAACCGACATGAAGTAATAGTGCTTGCATTGTTTCGTTTTGTTTGATCAATAAGAGTGCCTGAGGCTCTCCTCCTTTAAAAGGCCGGCAACACTCTTGTGGTTCACCTGTTGTTACTAGTGTCTATGGACGGCAGTGATCACTTACTACCAGGTGGCCGGCTATTTGTTTGCCTCTTTAATTAAAAAAAAAAAGCAATGTAATAGTAATATTTTTTATACATAAGGACATACCATTTACCCAATGATGTAAAAACGGTTTGTTGCTAGGCCAAGTGATTTGCTTACATCCAAACTGTCTATCAACAGTCCTATAACATCTTTTACAAGCACTAACAGCACAACATTCACAAAATAGTCCTGCTACAGGCAACATGAGCTCACTGCAAACTGTGCACTAAAAGTATTATTACAATTAATACAAAATAAATTACATAAAGTCATAAAGTATAAAAAATAAATATTACGATGACAAAATTCCCAATACGATTTCCCCTTAGAAACAAAGTAGGTTACCGTAAGTGCTTTAAATCTATGAATAAGTCTTACGTAAATATTATATGGAATCGCCTTATTGCATTGAATACTCCTCCAAGTATGTCCACGATTCCTGTATTTTGTTTGCATAAAATTATTTTGTGATAAAAGTGTATGTAGAAAACGATAAATCAAATAACAGAGAAATATCACTCCTATAACAAAGTAACAACTCAAAAACACATCATTCGAATATAGTACTGTATACATTATATTAGTTATTTTATTGAATTCGTTTATATATCTATAATGAGTAGAACATTCAAATAAATTTTATCCTTATTTGAAATTTTCAATGGTAGATTTAAAATTTTGTTTACTAATAGCAATGTTGCCAGACCACAAAACGTAAGTATATAGGTAACAACATTTATAAAAAAAAAACAAGTATTACGGCCACTGCATACAATTCTTTTAAGCCTTATATAACTCTAATGGTATCTGAAAGAAATATAAGACAGAAAAATATTTATTACCTATATATAAGTAGATACATGAGACAGTGTTACAAATTGCAATCCTTAACTTATCTCTATAATGCCATATTAACTACCTCTTCCTACGTCCACACCAAAACTAAATTACACTTCTCTATTCACACCTAACTCCTCGCTTCATCTCATTCCATCAGCCTCATCCGATTCTTTCACCTCTCATTGTACCACTCTACACTCATAATTTGGCTCACCAAGGAATTTGTCTTGGGCTCAACAGTCAGATGCCTTTGATTTTAGATTATGTTTGATTCAATATGCTGAACGTATTTTTAAGTACAATTTACTATTTTAATTATAAATAAAACAAAGTGAAATTATTATATAAATGCTTAGTACTGTATACTATGTTTATTAAATAAGTTATCTTAAACTAAAAGTATGTTTTTTTTATTTATTTATAAATTAAATACATACAATCACGTAAGCAAAAGTATTTTTTAGAAAGAGAAGAAAATCCATCTAAATTTAGGAAGTGAAAGTTTGCAATGAAAAATTGTGGTTTTTATCCTAAAACTCTTATTCCAATTCTTATCATTTCATTAATTATAGTATGAAAATATGGTAGTACTATTAATTTCCTGCATATGTATGACACACAAGTATGCAAGGTTGGAATAAGCACTCAAGATAGGTACCAATTCAATTCAGTCTTTATGAAATTACATTCTGACACTATCCTGTATGGTTGATATACCAACTGACTGCCTGAGCCACTAATGTAAACTAGACTACATAATTATTATACATAGATATAATAAAAAAATGTGCATACCGTAGTCCGGTGACGCTGTGAAGGCATTGCAAGGCCAATAGCATAGCCAGTTCGAGAAAAAAACCCGCATATGATATGATAAAAAAATAAATTGATACAAAATTGTACAAATTTAGTTATAACTGACTAAACAGTGTAGTTAATACCTTCCTGTTTTATAAAACAACTCAACAAGTGATCACAATAAAACCACATGTGGTGAGATATCATATTTATTTTTATACAATGTCAGTTTTATCATATTAAAGAAATTAAAGTCTTCTTCAATTTTACACCGCATACATCAAGTGGTGATTTTTTATCCTTGTTTAATATGTCTGTATTGGAACCAGCTTTTACCAAAGTGCATGCCACGGCTTCTCTATCCTCTTCACATGCTAAATGTCTGAATTAAACAAAAACATAAATATAGTGTATATGAAAAGTATATTTGAAATATATATAAGTGAAGCTGTGAAGCTGGGTCAATAGCGTAGTCAGTTCAAGAAAAAAAAAATTTTCACCCTTAAAAAACAAGCCATGTTTTCTTTATATTGATTTAAATATCAAATTTATGTTTATGAATAAATGGTAAAACATAATATACTAAGAATAATACTTACAATGGAGTTGAACCTGTAGAATCAGTGATGTTAAGGTTAATATCTGGACAAGCCAACAACATGTCAACAATATTAGTTCTGCCTTGTGCAGTTGCTCGATGTAGAGGAGTTGCACCTAGTATATCTGTCGCATTTACGTTTGCTTCACAGTCTATCAATAGTTTTACCACCTGTGAATAAAGGAATAATTTAATAAATTCATACAATCACAGACCGAAAAATAAGATTTAGAATCTGTATTTGGATCAATGAGCCTCCTTGACTTGTCCGTCAATGGCGTACCTTACTTCTTTCGATTATGAGCCAGTATATGAGTCGCGAGTCATATTCAGATACATGACAGGAACTTTAAACTATTTGATTTCTGTCTTATCAAAAATGATTTAACATTATAACAAGAGTACATCAACATTTATATATGTCTTTTAGTCTCAAACAATAAATTGTAAATTACAAAAAGAAGTGGCTCGTGTGAGATTCAATCACACTGTACTCAATGTAGCTGAATTGGCACATATTAACTACTATGCTGTTGGTGCAGTAAATGAATGTGAATGGTTTTATCAGTTACTCTGCATTGTTTACCCGTACCACCAGAACTAATACATAAATTGAGTCTTAGTAAATTATGGTAGTATTAATTACAACTTGCATATTTGTTGTAATAACCTAGGCTCACAAAATTTAGGTATTGAAATTAATAAAATTACCTCTTTGTGTCCTTTTGAACATGCATAGTGTAGTGATGATTGTCCTCTATTTGTTTTTAAATTTACATTAGCTTCTTTGCCAATTAACAACCTAACCACTTCATATCTACCAGCAGAAGCAGCTAATATTAACGGTGACGAATTTGTATCATCAACTGGGTCAACAGGACTACCACAGTCAATCAGATAATCAACAAGGTTTTCATTGCCACCTAAAGCTGCCCAGTGAATTAAAATACGACCATTCTGAAATATACAAAATGTGCGGGAATGAGTACGCGTATAGAGACCAACAATAATAATAATAAGCCACGAATGCGCGGATGCATTTTCCCGTGTCCAATCCTGCACACTCCAATCGCGACTGAATAAAGAATTCATATAAAAGCAACTAATGGGAGATACTGGCTAAGAAGGAATGTATTATAGGCAAATGACATCGCACTTAGCAAACTCACCGAATCAGGAATATTTACTAATGACTTATTTTCGTCTAGCTTCACTTTAACTTGATTAAAATCACCTTTATAAGCGGTTTCGTATACAGTACCTACGGACATTTTCTCAAATAATGTGGAACATAAATAATAAACATGAAATTATTATTTGAACAAATCAAACCTAACATGACATGCCTATATTTTTTTTCTTATTTATGGCTACTTGTACGACTATCAGTCTGTGTTTATGGCACAGCGTGACTGATGTATCTGCCAGTGTCTTGTTTTATAAGTACATAGTAAGTACTACTAAATTTTAGAAGTTAGGGAAAACATCACGGATTAAAAAAGAAAAAAAAAACAGAAAATTTTTGAAAATGCTCAGTAGCGATGTAATTGAAGGAAAGGAAAGAAGGAGTTAGATTCTAATACTATTGATCGTAATAAATAAAGCTAGTGCATGATAAATGTCTAATTTGTGCACTATAAACCTGTATACAGCTAAAACTGTATATCATATAATCTGTGATCTCCTGTATACTATTTTTTTCTATGGAGTTTGTCTCTAAAGATGGCAATACTGCCCCATCAGAGAGGCGCACTATTGTTTTTTACATTATCGTGTTTTATGTATATTCAGAATCAAGAAAAAAAGATGCATCTAATCACACACCCATGACTTTTTTGTATGGCTATGAGCTTCTGTTTCTAAATTAGGTTTAATAAAAATCGAGTTACACGTATTTCAATAAAGGCGCAGCTCAGGCAACAGACTTTTAAATTTTTCCCATATTTATGTATTTCAGTTTGCTGGTTTTCCTGACGGCGTGGTTGCAGTATAACAGCTATATGTCAATGAAGAGTTACGTTGTTGTGTTATTAATTTAGTGCGAGCAGCATAACGTGCTCTTTGTTTTACTCCTATTGGTGGTTATCCTAATATTATCTTTTCTCACATTGCAATAACATCCACATACTAGATATAATTCGCGTCCAACTTTTTAATCGCTAGACATAGATTACTAAATGTCAATGATAAATTCCTATAATAATATTTTGAATTTGTTTTGTATTAACTGCTTGACTGTACTATGCACATAGCCGAATTCAAAGCTATATTCTGAGTGGCCAAGAACGTTGTCGCGGACTATATATAGGGGACATTTACTGGCAAATATCTGATCTCATAAGAAGTAACTTAGGGTATTTTATTTTAGACTAGCTGTTACCCGTGACTTCGTTCGCATGTAATCTACGAAATCAACTTATTGAAGTTATACTTCTTTTGGCGCGTTAGGGAAAAATGATGAGAGTAAATGATCGCAAAAACTAAATTCAAAATGGCTATATGAGCATATTATATCTATATACAAACCTTTTTGAAACATGTTGTTTCATTAGTTCCTTGTACTATGTAAGTAAATTAGAAAGATTTTATCTTAATTTGCCTACATTTACTAACATAAATAATAACAAAAGTAACATTATTAACTAACTGTGAAGGAAAACATTGCGGGTTAACCTGGCAAGGAAAAATACTACTCGTACCATATATAGCCTGCATTGTGGATTAAGATGTATTTTATGACGGGTTTTTATTCACCATCTATAAAATAGCAGTGAAGAAAAAAAACTCTGCGATACATTTGTATTACTTTTTATATTGATTACCTTCGGTATGGCCTCATTTGTATTACAATAACTATAATTTTCATATCCATCTTAATCTAGTCACACTGTTTTATCTGTCATTTATTTTATAACTATCTGTTAAAGAACGCAACGTCTCCGACGGTTGCCGATTTTGGGGTATTCCTTAAATTACAGGGGAATCGTAACTTTATTCAAGATGTGCCAGGTATAATAATTGCAGTGATTCTAATGTTAAATCATATATACCTATGCCAAATTTCTGGAGTAATGGTTCTATATAAATAAGTGGGGACAAGGTTTTGCGGTTATGTCACCCTTTGCCCCTTTCTATAAAATTGGAAGCGTATTTTCTTATCTAAAACAGCTTATGAAATTTATTATTTGTGTTACATAACCCAAGACCACCACTATACTATTGTATTTTAATAAGTCTAAATTTCTAATTCAATTAGAGGAAAAGTAAAAACAATGTTTTTAATGGATGCACAGAGATGAGTCAATTCCAGACATCACCATTGTTCACATATTGATCCACTCTATAATAGCCTTTTGACACCAAAACCCGCTTGACATGGTGCTTAAATTCGCAATCCGGCAATTCGGTAATATCCTTTGGGTCTTTGTTGTAAAATCTAACACTATTTCCCAAAAAACTGTTACTGGTTTTACTAAGTACAAAACGTGGGACAACCAGTTTGTCACTGTTTCTAGTATTTAGATTGTGCCGGTTTTTTACGAAATCTAGCATTTCTAGGTTCTTACGGACATACATTAAATTGTCAAGAATGTATTGGGAGGATAGAGTTAAGAAACGGTATTCCTTGAACTTGGTCTTTAAGGATTCGTGAGGTCTCATATTGCAGATTGCTCGAACTGCTCGTGTCTGTAATAAAAATATGGTGTCTCCTTCAGCTGCTGTCCCCCACAACAGACTGCCATAAGACATTAGGCTATGGAAGTAGGCGAAGTAGACTAACCTAGCAGTAGCAATATCAGTTAGCTGGCGAATCTTACGTACGGCAAATGCAGCAGAACTTAATTTGCTTGCCAATTGTTTAATTTGAGTTTGAGTTTAATTTCCCATTGTAATTTTGAATCTAGTGTGATACCCAAGAATACAGTATTATCAACTAACCCTACAAAATTCCTTTCGATCTTGATGCTACTATCAACTTGTGGCACATTAGGCAAAATAAATCTCATACATTTTGTTTTACCTGTATTTAGTACTACGTTATTTAATGCAAACCAATGAGAAATATCGTTTAAAGTATTCTGTATAAGTATTAAAACTAAAACTAGTTATTGTGTTTTACGTCACTGTAAACACCACTCGCTTTATACCAGATTTTTTTATAGTGCCTAAATGTGTTACACTTAAATGAATCACATTGATTTTCTATTGAATTTTTTTTTCTTGTCATAATTATTTACGAAAAAATTTGAGTAATAGTACCGAGATTCTAGGGGAATTCAGATAATTCACGTTGGCAACGCTGATATAATCATTGTTTTGTTTCACTAGTTTGATTGTTTGGTAAAGTCAAAACAGTAGATGTGTGAATTGGTGCCTTTTTGGTAGTGTTATCTCACTATAGAGAAGTCAGTGCGTACAAATAAATGGGAAAAAAAATCTTGTAGTTTTTGAAAATATTAAAGTTTGCTGTAGAGACGAATAAAGTTTTAGTTTCGTTTGTTTACTACAACTACGTAATGACGAATAAGTATTATGACTATTATGATGGGAGTAAAATTTTTAATTTTCTGGCTAATAGAACTGGTCTTCCTATAGATTTGGTAAGTTTTGTAACTGTTTCGTATGTATATTGTCTAATTCAGATTTGTAGTTGCCTGCGTTTTATTGTTTGGCACAAATTGTTATGTTTTACTACTTTTCATTTTGTTTGTGTATATATGAAATTTCGAACATAAATACATTTTATTTCACCTCAAAAGTTACTATGACACTTTCATATTCATATATATTTCATTTGGATTGTTTTATCTACAATATTTTAGATTCATTTATAATTATATACCAAACATGTTGCTCTTTAATAAAGAAGTGCTTTGCATTTAGAAATTACAGCAAATATGATCACTGCCTTGGATATTTACGTGAAGTAAATTTTAACTAGGACAATTATTACTTGAGAATTCAGAGATTGGTTACTGACAGTATTATTTACTTTCAGTTAAGTCTACTTTAGAGTATTTAGTATTATTACCAAAGACTGCAAAAAAACTATTTAATAAAAAAAATGAGTGTACTATATTTTATTCATAAATTTGCCTTTATACTGTAGCAGTATAGTATGATTATAGCTTATAATACTTTTTGCTATTTAGTTAATATTTTTTAAAACAACTCATATTATTATATCTATTAAATGATAGTGCTGATATTTGTAAGGGTCTCTACTAAAGTTAATATTGGAAACAACTTATATATAAATAAATTTTGTTTAAAAAATATTATGCAATTTTGAAAGACTATATTTATTTATGATTTATTTATTTATGACTGTATTTTATTTATCTTGCTACATTTGATTAACTTACAAAAACCATATTTTTAATGTTCTCAGACCTCATTTATTTTATTCATAATCTTTTTGTGAGATATCAACATTAACACATTGACTGCCATGGGGGTCACAGGTGACCGGCACTCGACTTCGCTACAGTGCGATGGGGACCAACGGTTAACCCCACCATGAAAAATGCTTCAAACATGATTTTATAACTCATATTATTTGCTGGAAACAATATTTCATCATAATATGCATGCATATTGGAAAGTTCAGTTTGGAGCCTCAGATAAACCATGGAAAATTTGTCTGGCAGTCAACATATTCACATATTTAAAATAATTTACTCAATAAATATGTCTACATCGATTTTTGACGATTATAAATCTAATAAAAAATATAATCACATAAAATGGCAAATCAATAAATATCATTGAACTGTTGCTTTGTAATAGTTGAGTCAATCTATTTAGATTCTAGTTTTAGAGTATAATAAACTTTATTTGTGATATTACACATTGAAGATGTATATATCTTGAAAGTTATAAAATTAACTATTGCATTACAGCCAGTGTGAACATTTATGAAGACATTATCTACTTGATAAAATGCTATACAATTTTATTGTATATCTTTAGCCATTGTTTGTTCTTCACTACACTCATTCCAGTCTGCTAATATTAGAACATGACACTGTAAATGGTTATTGTGTAGGTGATATCAGTAAATGCCAATAGCTAATACATGCTTCATAATACACTCCAGTCCAACTTTTTTACACAGCTAGACACTACGTCATCTTTATGGTGTTTGCCATAAGTAATGCCAGAGCATTGCTTATACAATGTTAGCTCTGTATTCAATTGTTGTTTTACTTGATTATATATCTTATTTTATTGAAGTACCATATTTTTCAATATCGCATAAAAAGCATGTTTAAAAGTATATGAAACCTTACCAATAAAATGAGTTAAAAAGGTTAAAATCTTATGTTTCTTATCTTAAAATGACCTACAGTTATGAAAATATAATAATATAAATAATTATACTACTTAAGGAAATTTTTAATTAATTTAAATAGTACTTGTTATAAATTTGTAATATTTTTTAATATACTCATTGTATTTATTTATCTTCATATTGCCCTTCTTCCACTTATTTAGAGTCAACACAGCATGTTTTATTCTTCCACTTCCAGCTATCAACTCCCTTTGCAGTATTCAAATATTTTATACACACATTGTGTGCCTCACACAATAAATCCATTCATCAACCTTAGTCTTCCTCTATTCCTTCATTGAAACACTCTTTAAATTTTATGACGCTTTTTTTTTTTTTTTCGAAGTGACTTCACTCTTGACCAAGCAAGGTCTTCACAGCTTCACCGTACTACTTTATGACTCATGGCAATTGCATATAACATTACTATATACACTATACTATAACACCTTAGTGATTTTTACTTAGTCTGTTACTGGTGCTATTTTCTTCTCCTATTCCATCTTCCATTCTTTATACCATGTAGATACATCACACATCCATCTTGACATAAACATTTCTGCTGCAAACAATCATTTTTAATTGCTCTCTTCATTACCGAATATGCAAAACTATACAATACAACAGATCATATAAAGGTCTGATAGAATTATGTCTTGAATTTTAAGAGTATCCGTTGATTACATGTGATCCCTGAAACATGTCGCCATTTCATTCACGTAACTGTTACCTCAATATAACCCTTTAAAAAATTGAGATATCAGAAATGAGAGCAGACTGGTCAAAATATCTCATATTAGTTTATATAGAATAAACTAGATGAATCATGAAGTCACCAAACAGTTGCTTTTTGTGCAGTTCTTATTATGTTAATGTTTACGTCATCGCTCTCCAGTTTTCCCAGACTTCTCTGGAACTCAGTTGCATCTTCTCTTTCGCCTTTTATAGGCATTCCAGTATTTCTCTATAGACAATAATATTGTATTCTGAAGAAGATAAAGTCTGCCAACAGACATATGCAAATGGAATAATAATGAGGGGTTTGCTGAGCAAGAATAGGGCGAGTGCGCACCCAACAGTCATACAATTTGTCTGGCACACACCATAGCAAGTTAATGTATTTTACTAATTTAATTATTTCTTTATCAGTCCTCTAAGCCCACTTTCATTTAATTTACAAGAGCCTGTCATAGAACCTTTTTATAAAAATTAATGAAACAAATTACTGGAACAATTTTGATAATAATCTAATTAAATACCTTGCTTTTATTCTAAATAAACCTGTTTTCATATCATTTTATTAATATTTATGTGTATAATATACTTCACTACTGTAAACATTTAATTGTATTCCTGATACTTCACACTTACTATAAAATTATGTGGGATGACCCCATAACTGGATAAATTGTTTGAAAATGCATAAAAATACTACTAATAGGTGTATATAGAAGTCCGAAATAAAGTCTTTTAATTAGTGAAGAGGTACAGTCTAAGTAAAAAATATTATGTGACAGCCTAAGTGATATTACTTATATCAAGAAGGGAGCAGCATTTCGCTAGACTTCAAAAATTTAGGTACTTGTGGTTACATTGTGTTAATGTTATACTAGTAAATTCTTATATTTTATAGGTGGTATATAAGTTATATAAATATTCCATTAGCTATAATATGTTTTATGTGATATTTCAATAGCTATTGCTTAATGTATTCATTTTCACATTTCATTGTCAGTCAATACTATTTTGCTAGATGCTTTATTTACATGTACATCTGGGGCAGTAATCATATTACAAGCAGTCATCCTTAATTTATGATATTCATGGGAGTGTACTATTTTCTTTTATTAGGTTAATTTTTTGATCTCACAAGTAGCTGCACTATGCCTCGCCAGATTGTTTCGCAAACCATTGAAATTTGCTTCGCCAGAGTTCCGTCATACTGTGTGCCTTGTTATTGGTTTGATTATGGGATATTTCTGTTTTGGAAAGTAAGTTATAGCTCTATAGTATACACTGGATACATATAGGTCTTCTGTTTATTTAAACGTAAATCTATCACACACCAAGCATTTAAAAACATATATACTATGCTCTCCATAAATAACAGTATGAACTATCAGATGTATATTTGTTAAAATGTATATTACTCCATTGAACCTTCATAATTGCATTGCATCAGCATGAATGGGTCGGCTCGCCCGGGGTAGTACCACCCTCTCATAGAAACACCGACGTGAAGTAACAGTGCTTGCATTGTTGCGTTTCGTTCGGTCAGTGAGAGCGCCGGAGACCCATCTCCCCTCCCCTCTCCTCTCTCCTCTCCTTTTCCCTCCCCTAACCCTTCCCTCCGAAAGATGGCAACGCACTTACGACTCCTCTGAGGTTGTTAGTGTGCATGGATGGTGGTGATCACTTAACAGCAGGTGACCCACCTGTTCGTTTGCCACCTATGACAAAATAAAAAAAAAAAAAAAAAAAAAAAAAAAAAAAAAATAATTTTCAATTTAACACTTGCAAATCCTCTGCCATTCATGATCAATTTAATATTGCATAAGTCACTCCAGGCACATGACTATGGCATTGTATGTTAGTTAACCTTTCAAGTTTTATTACATATTGTTATTCAACTGAGCATAATAATATATGTCTAGCACAACAAATATTAATGTCTTTATTTGTGTACTTATTTGGTGTATCATCTTAGAAATTTTTTTTTAGCAATATCCTTTAAGTACTTAAATATTAAATGGTATCAATTAAAAATGATTCAAAAACATTGTTTAAAAATTACTAAAAGGTATTCATTAGTTATTATTTCACGTTGTAAAATAATTGTAGTATGTTGAGTGACCTAATTTACAAATGTATTATTAATAAACATTAATTGTAATAAATATTATCATGACACAGGTTTTATGTTATTATATCTATACATATAATGAAAATGTTAATCTAACATGTCTGTACTTCCTTTTTTTTGTGAAATACGTAATAAGATATATTTCAATCATTTTTACAAATGTGTCTGTCTGTTTATTTGAATACGCATCACTGCTAAAATACTGCATTCACGATAAAACCTAAACAATAGAAATAAAGCATATCCACGAGTAACATTTAGTTTTGGTTTCTTTAAAATCGGGTCACTATCAAAAGTTATTGTAATTTTAATGACGACGCGGCTTAACCGGCGTGAATGAGGTGAAAAATTGTTGCACCAACTGTGAGGTAGGTACGACATGCCCTAATATGGAATTGACTTGGATAATAATTAATACTGTTATATAACATTAAGGAAATTAGGTAATATGATAAAATAATCCAATTCTAGTTATAAAAGTATTTATTATGGTTCTATAAAAAAACAAAGTATTTTTTACGCACGAAACTTAGTATCTAAACATTTGGGAAATTGAGAACAACTGTGTACACAAAATTAAAGAATAAATCTGTCTTATATAATTTAGCTTCGACATAACATAAAACATCCTAACATCTTCTTTTACTTATTACCTTTAAAATTACTTTTCGAAGCAGTTTGCGCAACAAAACAAGCTTGCTCCATACATATTGGCTTTTCGCATGTGATGCAAGAATTCTATCTGTCTTTGGCAATAGAGCATCCCTTACGATCTGACATATTTTTGAAGAGCTATTTTTTTCGGGTTTGTTTAGGCAGGCGATCATTACTATGTCGTTCGCTGAGGTTATCACTCCCTGATTCGCCACTTTCGTCACTAGAACATGCTTCTAAAAGTTGAGCAAGCCGTCTCTGATTTTCTTTATATGACATTTAGGAGTTTACACACCTAAAATCAAGGAAATTTAATTATTATAAACATAAAATTGAAACATAACAAAGACATAAAAGAGTTACACCGACTATGAGGTCGGGTATTACGTATCCGCTCTATGTAGTCCACTTCACCGCCAGCGCAACAATTGTTACTGCCTCTTAAAATCAGCACCCCGTACCGCCCCCTCCAGCTACTGAACCAGCCAAAATTCAGGAATCGCACAGTTAAGAAATATTTAATGTTTTATAAATCGGTGGTTATGAGATACTCGACCTCATTCACGCCGGGTTAAGTACGAGAGAAAAGTAGTAAGTAAATAGACTTAATACATTCAGATAATTTTATTAGTCACTGTTTTTTACAGTAGGTTACACGCGGAAGGAGTCGCGGGCACGACTTGTTAATAATAAAGTCATTTATCACAGAAAAATCATATTCTTACGATCTGTATATAAAGAAAATCGTTTACTTTCGATAGTGATACTATGAGTGCGTAGAATGCTCGTAGATGCTACGAAATATATATAAGGGTTGTTGAGGTATGTATGCTTGGTACACATATATGTTTCAACAACTCATATATGTATGAATAGTTAGCTTAGCTTAGGTTAGCTTACATAGGTCGCGAATTGCATGTATCAGGCAACAGCCAAAGCCGAAGTGTGCCGCGCACCCTTGAGCTAGTTGTCAAAATAAAATCGGCTGAGTGCCTTAAGCGCTCGCCTTAGTAGTCCGGTGAAGCTGTTAAGACCTTGCTTGGTCAATAGCGTAGTCAGTTCGGAAAAAAAAATGCTCGTAGAGATGTGCTCACGGCAAGATATTGTAAAATAATTTTTTTGTTGAAATAGAAGAAATGAAGACAGTGGGTATGCAATAAAAGGGTAACAAAGCAAGGCGAGATAAACAAGCCAATAGAAGTGAAATATGACTAACGGTGCCATAAAATTGTGCTCGAAGGTGCTAGCTCTTGATAATATAAATATATTACATACTAGCTGTACCAGCAGCTCCGCACGCGTTTTTTAAAATTGTATTAAAGAAATATAAAATTATGAGACAGTTTACAATTGTAGAGAGTTTTGGAGATAGCACTACGAGCGAGGCCACGATTAACAACTAGTCTAAATTAAAATGAACTAAATTACTTCTTATAATGTCCGTTATCTGTCAGTGAAATTGCCGTGAAAATCAGTCCAACCGTTTCCGAGATAGCATTGCGGATGAAGCCGCTGTTGACAGCTAGTCTAATTTAGAGTAGCCTAAGTAACCCGCTGTAATTTCAGCTATCTGCCTGTTGAATTCTCGTCAAAATCGGTTCAGCCGTTTCGGAGATTACCCGGAACAACCAGACAGACAGACACCGACATTTTTAAAAATTGCATTTTTGTTATCATTAGTGCGTGTACATTCGTACCCAATCAGTAAAAAAAAATATTTTGATATTAAATTCAGACACTTCATTTTTATTATAATATATGTATAGATAGATGAACTAGCTTCTGGCTGCGACTTCGTCCACGTGTTACATAGGGCTAACGCTACTCGTGATTTCGTTTACGTAGATTGTAACAATATTTTTAAATAATACGTACGTTATCCCCGTTATTTATCTTAGTGTGATTGATATATAAGCCTTATAGACTTCCTCGATAAATTAGCTATCGAATACTGAAAGAATTTTTCAAATCGGACCAGTAGTTCCTGAGATTAGCGCGTCCAAGCACACAAACTCTTCTGCTTTAAAATATTAAGTATATGACGCTCACTATAGAATTAATTAAATCACCTGGATTTTAATATAATAACTATTGGTATGATAGAAATTTCATTATTTAATTAGATTTTGAAAACCTTACTTTTAGTATGCTGCATGAGTATTGTGTAACACCACTAACACAGATATATTATTATTGATGGGGTATATGAATGAAATGTATGTAATTTGATATTACATATATATCTTTATATACAAATTGGATTAAAGTATAATGCACGCTAATTTCGAACTTCGTACGATACTTATAATTCTTCATGTTATCTTTAGAACTATAATACGAAATAGTATTGTCTGGTTCGTGAACGACCTTGTCCGGTAAGGCGACTTCCACTTTGATGCGCAAATCCAAGACACTTCGCGTACCAATCAATCAATTGAATGGGTGGAACAAACAACTTCGCTTTTCAAACGACACATATGTTGTGATAGAATGATATATTATTATGTGTGTTAGTGTATAATCTAGAGCCTGAGAAAGGGCATAGGCTACTTTTTAATGCGAAAAAAGGGTTGAAAGGGAGGATGAAAAGTTGTATGGAAGAATCGTCATTATTAGAGCTAAAAGCTTGTAACTTATTTTATAGGCTGTTGATTCGATTTAAATAAATATGACATTTAAAGTTTGTAAAAGTTTTACTCTCAAGGGTGTAAAATAACAATAGGAAATAAGGGATGAATGGAAATATGTAAGATTTCGCTCTTATTTGAAAAAATCTTTCAGTGTTAGATAGCTCATTTATCGAGGAAGGCTATATATCATCACGCTAAGACCAATAGGAGCGGATAACCAATGAAGAATGTTTCAAAATAGTTTTTTTTTTCTTTTGAGAGCTTCCGCTGCGTGTCTATTACCCCAAAGTTATTATTCCAAGCGAACCAAGTCGCGAGCAGAAGCTAGTCGTTAATAAAAGTCCCGTGCCATTAAATAACCTCCTAATGCTTTATTACCTTTGTTAACTACTTTGGATACAGTATTTCTCTAGGGATTTTTGATTCGTGTACGATTATCGGTTCATAACAATTAGAATCGCGTCCGCGCTAATGAACTAACATTTGGCGATTTCTTTTCTAAGGCCACTGCCAGCTAACCAAATTAATCGGAAACCATAAAGAGTTCTGTGCGACATGAAATTATGCCTTACATTTAATACGGCAGAAAACAGAATTATTTACTCTAACATAGACTATGCGGCTTTGTTACCCCATGGTGAAAATACCATAATTATACGTGTAAAATATCCTTTATACACAGGGCTATCTACTACGGCAAAACACTTTCAACAGCACAGACATCATTTTGCTCGCAGCACTGAGTTACATAGCGTAAATTTTTACACCACATGTTCAACCATCCCACGTCATCAATCAATCACCTTGCCGTCTGATACTATTTGAGTAACTCCTTTCGAAAGTAATATTATACTACTTTGAACTAACGCTAACGCAGCGGAAGCTCTTAAGAGGAAAAATCCACAATTTTGAAATATTCTTCATCGGTTCGCCGCTCCTATTGGTCTTATATTGATATATAGCCTATAACCTTCCTCGATAAATGAGCTATATAACACTGAAAGAATTTTCCAAATCGGAACAGTAGTTCCTGAGATTACCCCTTACAACGTCACAAACTCACAAATACACAAACTTTACCTTTTTACAATATTATAGTATAGATATAAACCTCAAAAAGTTCGCACTTCCAAGTTTCCATAACACAATTTACTAAATGCCTAATACTTTTTGTATCTGTAACAAAATTGAACTCAATCATTGCAACATCTATAAACCCTACGAGAGGATAATCTTCCTATTATTAGCTCTAGTTTTACAGTAACAATATAACATTAGCAAATATATAATGGGGTAAAACGGCATGATGCATTCAAATATAATCTTCACATACAGAAAAACTATCTAATCAATTCATGATCTTAGTTCTCGTAAATGACTAGCAAAATTATTTTTAGGTTATTTACAGCCTAATTCCAGTTACCTAGGTTTTTTTTATATCATACGAAGCAAACGAACAGGCGGTTCATCTGATGTTAAGTGATCACCGCCGTCCATAGACACTAGCAACACCAGGGGAGTCGCAAGTGCGTTGCCAGCCTGTGTTTTTGGGGGAAGGAGAGAATGAGGGGGGAGGTGGGCCTCCGGTGCTCTCACTGAGCGAACGAAACGCAACAATGCGAATACTTCACGTCGGTTTTCTGTGAGAGGGTGGTACTAACCCGGATGAGCCGACCCATTCATGCTGAAACCGGTAATAGCTTCAGCGTGGCTCTACCACCTTCAACTACACCTACAAATAGGAATGTATGGACAAATTTTAGTTGAATAGATAAGAAAAATATAGGAATATATTTTTTCTATTTGTAAATAATAACAAATAAACCGTACTACGATGTCTCACTGATTGCTGACTCGATGACCGTTTATTACATCATGTAAAGCTGATACAGAAGTTACTAGAAAGCTGAGTCATCACAACAATATGGTACATTGTAGATTGATGTTATATTCTTTGTATATTGAAAAGCAAAAAAGAGTACAGTGCAAGAATAACAACGAATAGCGATAACTAATTTGAAATTGTAATGTAGTTTACACCTGTACCTATTAGAATGTCGTATATACGTAAATATTAGCCTGTTGTTTCTCCCGAATTACCTTGAAAAATAAAACGAATACAATAAACAATTCCCATAGCTACTATTGTTTTAAGTTACTTCGCTTGGAACGTATTCCTTGCATAGTTGAGCATCAATATATTTTAAGTTGATATAAAATATAATATTGTAAAAATAAATCTCTCTGCTGCTCCTTTTAAAGTAAATTATGACAAACATATATTTTGTTTTAATCAAACTCTGTAGTCTCAATATTTATTCCCATTTAAAAAAAAATGCTATCCCTACTTGTAGATACAAAAATAAAACCATTGAATCAGTAGCGTCAAAATTTTCGAACGTACGAACGTAATCGCATTGGGTGAATCGGGCGTTGTAAACCATGTAAATTTTAGAAATCTACTGGTGTACAAGCCTTATTTCTCATTAGAGTTAACAATGTTTATTGACACAGTATGAATAATAATTACATTTTTATTATCGGTACACAAAAACTAACCTTTTTTTTTCGAACTGACTACGCTATTGACCAAGCATGGTCTTAACAGCTTCACCGGACTACTAAGGCGAGCGCTTAAGGCACTCAACCGATTTTATTTTGACAACTAGCTCAAGGGTGCACGGCACACCTCGACTTTGGCTGTTGCCTGATACATGCAATTCGCGACCCATCTGAGCTAGCCTAAGCTAAGCTAACTATTCATACATATATGAGTTGCTGAAACATATATGTGTACCAAGCATACATACCTCAACAACTCTTATATATATTTCGTATCGGATAATACAAAAAACTAACCTTAATTAACTGACTTTGTATAGGTAAAGACGTCTTAGTACTAACTATTTGAATTGAAAAAATACTTTTTCTTTCAACACGTAAATAACATAAAACTGATTATAAGAATCTATTATAAAAATGCACCATATCGTCCATACCTAACCTACTTATGTAGTCTTGGATTGTCATAAACACGCTAACATCTCAATCAATATATATTTCCTATTTAATTTCGAGAACTTCCATTGTGTATCTTCGGATGCAATGATAATGAAATTAAAATGGGACCCACTTGAGAATATTCCCTTTCTAATAAAAAATATTTTCGTAATCGGTGGTAAATGAGGTAACAAACATTAAAAAAAGAAAATACAACGGAATTGAGAACCTCGGTTTTGAAGTCGGTTAATAAATTTGCTCACATGTACTGAAAATTATACTAAATCAAATATAAATAGTGATCCAGTTCAGAAGATATACTAAAAATAGTAATCGTTTATGTTTGTTATATTTATCGTTAATTGAAACTGGAAATTATAAGTTACAAAACACTTCTAATGTTGTTTTTCACTCACTGTAGGTTACTAACCCTTAAGCCATAAAATTATTTGCAACGTATTTTTTGTTTATTGAATGTTTATATTATTAAAAATGTTTACCAATTTTATATGAATGTCAATTTTAACCTGTATGCAAATTATATATTCAGTGAGTATTATAATAGTGTAGTGTCTAATGAATATTAATAAATTGCAGGCAGTCGATACATTTGTCTGTTTTGCCAATGATAAATTATATACTAATCAAGTCTGTTCCACACCACGTTATGGGCAAGTAAGTAATAATATTATTTTTACTTATAATTTTCGAAGCATACTTGAAAATGATAGAGGTCGGATTGGTTACAACATGTAGAATCAATACAGTCTTTCCTAGTTTGAGCTTGGTTCTAATTTCAATTAGTAACGATGAGCTAAGCGTGAAAGAAAACAACGTATGGAAACCAGAACACTTAAAAGGTATCATTGTTGTGTAAGAATATAGAATTGCAGATCTTTGTTTGAAATCGCTATAGTGCTGACCAGACGTGATAATTCCCTCGAGAAGTAATTTTGAAGCCATAATTGTTCTGTGTTTAACGTGTTTGGCCACCGCGTCGATCGATATATTTTGAATTCTTCCGAATGCGCCAAAGTTTTCGGTGAAGGAAAACATTGAAGCCATTGAAATGAGACTGAATCACGTGTCTACATAAGAATAATAAGTACACCAGTCTCAATAACCTATATCGACAATAGTTACGTTCGTGATTCTCTCTGTAGTTATCCGCTTGGATTATCACATCTAATTCACTCTATTGATTGGACAAAAGAGACCCTTGAAGAGCATCCACCTCTTCCGTTACAGCCCTCTCTGTCTACCACCGGCTAAGCGTATTTATATTAGCTCCACCTGGTTATGTGTTTTTGATATGGCTGACATTTATTGCGACTCACCCTTTGTTTTCTTTTTTGTAACTAACAATATTAATAGTGATATTTAATTATTTCTTTGAACACGAGATACTCCCTTTTGACTCTCACCGCCATTTTGTATTCACTTCTCGCTTAATTTTTGGCTATAAATACTATCTCTCTTACTCTTTTTATGTATGGTCGCGTTCTTGACAACTATAGTATGATGAAAGAGCTAGAACCCTCAAGTTGAAAATCTGTCGCCAAGCACGTATAAATGTGTGTTCTGGCAGCTATGCCTGACAATCAGTCCCAGTCTAGGCTTAGCGTATTTACTAACTTAGACCATATTGTCATTTAACATCAGGTCAGATTGCGTTCAAATGCTAAAGACTATATATAAACAGTTTATTTTTTATATCATAGGGGACAAACGAACAGGTTGGTCACCTGATGTTAAGTGATCACCACCGTCCTTGCAATACCAGGAGAGTCGCAAGTGTGTTGCCGCCTTGTGTTTGGGGAAGGGGGAGGGGTAGTGGGGAAGGTGGGTTATCCGGCGGTCTCACTGATCGAACGAAACGCAACAATGCAAGCACTGTTACTTCACGTCGGTTTTCTGCGAGAGGGTGGTACTACCCCGGGCGAGCCGACCCATTCATGCTGAAACCAGTAATAGCTTCAGCGTGGCTCTACCACCTCTGAAAAACAGTAAGAAAAATACCTTACACAGGAGTAGGGCATTTGATGCTTATGTTACTATTAAATTAATTATTTTCATGTTTGCATTGTATTTCAGTGTAACATTGGCTGCTTCCATGATATACCTTTCTTGTTTACATTTACATCGACAAATATATCATACTGCTGATTACACATTGGATATAACTGGTAAAAATATATATAATTATATTTGTGGTTTCATTGAATAGAATAATTATTGTTTATTATTATAATAGCGAAATGTTTTCACAGGTCCTGTTATGGTTATAACGCAAAGGGTGACATCTTTAGCATATTCACTTCAGGACAATTTGAGTCACAAAGAAATAAATTCGAATATTGTGGTACACTCGTCAGATACAAAGGGATCTATAGTCGACAAAATTCCATCACCGCTTAAATTTTTCTCATTCACATTGGCTTTCCAAACGTTGATGTGTGGGCCTGTTGTATTCTATCCTGATTATATAAATTTCATTGAAGGTGTTAATGTGATAAGGGTAAGGTCTTTTGTCTACGAAAATGTGCTTTTGGTCTATTAAATACATTTTATTTATTTGTAAATCAATATCTATGTAATTAACGGCGTAGCGCAAAAAGTGACAGAGTTGGTAATGCAATATTTTAAAAATTATAGTATATCCCAATTAACGTTGCCGTAAATCGGTTTTGGTTTTGTTCTCGCATGTTTTCAAGACCAAGACGGAAACAAGAAAAATATGATATCTTATGTTTCTGAGCTATTATTTTGTTTTTTTTTTTTTTTAATCTTATGTTTTCTGAGTTATTTTTTTTTTTTTTTTTTTTTTTATATTATAGGAGGCAAACGAACAGACGGGTCACCCGATGGTAAGTGATCACCGCCGTCCATAGACACTAGCAACACCAGGGGAGTCACAAGTGCGTTGCCGGCCTTTACAAGTGATGATAGCCTTTGTGATAGAGTATGGAAAATTGTAAAAGTCATCTTTTACTATTTGAGGTTGAACTTTAACCTCGAATAACTTTTAAAAGACAATTCGTTCTAGCGCATTAATATTCGTAATAAAAACAAAAAATATTCCAGTGTTATTTTGTGGATAATTAAAGATCACTATGAGCCATATTTTATTCATAACTCCTAACCATAGAGTAACAAACCCGCGCGTAGTTAAGTTGTAAGTGTAAGCGGTTTCATAATTCTATGGCTCCAACTTTACCAGAACCTTTTTTTTCGTTATTTTGCACGATATTTTCATGGTAAGTAAAGAAAAAAATTAAAAGCTTTTTTGGCCCACCCTAATAAATAGTTTTTAATCAGAATTCGAACTACAGTAAATAAGGGACATTTCTATACATTACAGGATGAAAAATATAAAGATGTTCAAGAGCCATCTCCACGTAGAGCGGTTTTGTACAAAATAGCGGCATCCGTTGCAGCCGCTTTGTTGTATCTAAGTCTATCCAAGAAATATCCAATGGTTGTTCTAGAAGGTTGTTCCTTTATTTTATTCCGAATGTGTTTACGGTAAAACGATGCACGTCAACATTGAGAACTTAATTTTTGTAACACGTTGTATATTATTTTACTTTAGTCGTTTTTTACTGGATATTGCTCGGTTGTTTACTGGGTAAAGCTCCGGCTCATTGGCAAAGATTCGATCCTACGTCAATCGACGCGATGTCCGAAACTCTAATTACTGAGCCATTATTGTTTAAAAAAATATATTATCAAGGAATTTTAAATTAGCTAAAATTGAGATTGATTTTAGATTTGAGGTTGTAAATGATATTAAAAAAGCAGGATGTATCGTAAAGACATACGATAGAAGTGAAACTTTTGTATTAGAGGGAAACATTTTAATTATTCATCAGTCATTTTTGAATAGCATAGATTGTGTTTATCATTCATGTATTTACTTTTTTTTTTAAACAACATCAAAAAGCCAACGCCACGCGGTGTTCTCCGCAGAGGTGTTCGCGGCGGCCACCAATACAAGTAATTGCCGCGCTCAACGTTCTTTAAATTCGGTGATCGGACGAGAACCCGTGTTTTCAATACTATACGACACAGTATTTACTCCCACCGCTTTTCGACACACAAAAAGGATGCGGATCAGAATTTCAAAACCCTCATAAGACATATCACTTAAAAATTGCTAATAACTAGCTAATATTGTAGTACTAAAAACAAGTGTGATATTGAAATAGTTTAATTTAATGTTTTAAACTACTTATATACAAAAACCCAAGATGCGCACTTAACGTCTCACAGCCGGCACAAAAAAATGAGTGCATAATTTTGGATTATGCACTCATTTCAAATAGTCTCGCGTCGCTTGCGTCCTTGTATAAAACAACTTTAAATCATTCAGGTAAGGTTGAATTTGCAAAATCATAAGTTTATCGCATAACTATATCCACGTATGTATATTGGTGAGTTTTCGCGGGACGGTTTTGAGCGCTACTTTTATTCGACACTGTGTGTCTTGGGTTTTTATATGTCAATGTTTTAAACAATCTTGATTTTACAGACCTTTCATAGTTAAAATTCTTCTTCTGTCGAAATATTTGTGTTGGTCCATTTCAAAATAAGCTAAATCCAATTTGATCGTTCATATAACTAACATGTTTAGTTTTTCTTTAGATTTCCTTTTTTTACGAACTGAGACCGAAGTTCAAATGTAGCCGTCCATAAGCTTTTTAGTTCATTATCTTATGATCTTCATATTTTATACGTACAAAATTTGAAGATTGTTACATTAATCACGTATAGTGTCGATGCAGTCAGGAATGGCAATAAATATATCGTAGATACTGTCACTATTTATTTGGCCAGAGCTTCGCTTTACAATACTTTGTACATAATAATGCGTAGATATCACCAACATCTTGCCTTTTAAAGGCCCATCTATATAAGTCAAAGCGATTACTATTTACACAATTCCGCAAAATAATTTAAGTAACACAAAATTATAAAGTATGAACAAATTAATGTTATTTAGGCTATACAACAATTTTATATGATTATCTCTAATGTGTTTACTAAACTGTTTCGACATGTAGATCAGCGACATCTGCCTTTCATAGGTTGAACTATGAAGTCAAAGAATATACTGTCTATTCATAATTCTGCTAAATATTGGAAGTAAATATAATAACGATCAAAGTAATGATTCCATTTTATATAATAACATCAATTCTTATTTAAGTCTTATTGAAATCTATATAATAATAATAATTCTTATTTCTGTATCTTTAATATGGTGTCGCTAGTATCAATGAGTATCTCTGATATGTTGGCGCTAGTGTCAATGTATATCTATAATATGGTGGCGCTAATGTTGTATATATAATATTGTAGTCTCGTCTCTTGAATGTGATGCAGCGGCACCGCAGGTGGTTGATAACAAGATCTTGAAAAATAGCGCAAAATATTAGGAACGGCTAAAATTGGATTTATCTAATTTTGAAATGTATCGACACATTTATAGGAATTAAAATTATTGTAGAATTAACGGATCCGACATCTGAAGTATCTCGCTCGTGGTCAGCTTTGTATCTGCTTTGGTATGCATACCTGTCAACACTGGTAGTTCGGTGTAAATATTACCATGCGTGGTTACTTTCCGAAGCTATCTGTAATAACTCTGGCATGGGTTTCAATGGATACGATGCGGATGGCACGCCGAGATGGGATAAGATGTCTAACATCGACGTGTTTGGATTTGAGGTACAATGCTTTTATTTTATTTTTTATGTCATAGCAGGCAAACTTTTACTTACTATTTGAGGTTGAACTTTAACCTCGAATAACTTTTACGACAATTCGTTCTAGCGCATTAATATTCCAAATAAAAACAAAAAATATTCCAGTGTTATTTTATGGATAATTAAAAACACGATGAGCCATCTCTTATTCTTTTTTTTTATGTCAAAAGGCGGCAAACGAACATGTGGGTCACCTGATGTTAAGTGAGCACCACCGTTCATAGACACTAACAACAGGGGAGTCGAAAGTGCGCTGCCAGCCTGTGTTTGGGGGAAGGCTGGGAGGGGAAGGGGACAGGGGCGGGGAGGGGAGGTAGGCCTCCGGCGCTCTTATTGACCGAACGAAAGGCAATAATGCGAGCACTATTACTTCACGTCGGTTTTCTGTGGGTCGGGTGGTACTACCCCGGACGAGCCGACCCATCTCCTCAGGTTCGGCTCGGTTATGGGAGGGGGCGGGCGTTCCGCCTCCCCCTCCCCCCTGCTCTCCTTTGGCGGAGAGGGCCACTTTGCGGATCTTCCTCGCGGGCCCTCTCCGCCGCCTCCTTCTGCGAGGAAGTCATATCGAGCATGGCCGAAACCACGCCCGGCAGCGAGGAATCGTTCCTTACCGCCGCAGCCAGGGTGCGGCGCTGATCGTCTCACGCCGCACACTCGGAGAGAGTGTGCTGCGCGGTGTCCGCCTCAGCGCCGCACTCGTGACATGCGGCGGTGAGCTCCCTGCGCGCTATCCGGTGCAGGTACCAGCCGAAGCATCCGTGCCCGGTCAGCACCTGCACCAGACGATACGTCAGGGAGCCCCAGTCCCTATTCACCTAATCCGAATGGACAATAAACCCTTTTGTTTTATTCCTGACGTTCTCACGTTCTCTTTATTGGCGCGAGCGACCGGTCCGAGCCGCTGCGCGAGCGTCACTGATTGACAATTTTATAATGCCTTAATTAATGCTACAATACCCCACATCATGAATTCTAATTCCCTTTTTTAGTTTGCTCATAATTTCCGCACTGCGGTCTCGAGCTGGAACAAGAATACGAACTCGTGGTTGCGTTGCGTCGCGTACGAACGCGGCGGTACCGCCTTCCGCACCGCCAGAGTGTATGCGCTCTCGGCTATCTGGCACGGTTTCCATCCTGGATACTACATGACTTTCATAGCTGGAGGACTCTTTACTGTTGCTTCTAGGAAGGTTTGATAACATCAAAATTATTTTATTCAGTTTAAACCCTGCGGAGTCCCTTATGTAAAAGAATGAAAAGAAAAGAAATATTTATTGTCATAAAGTATACAACAAAATTATAAAAAAATAAACAAAAACATTAAACACAAGTAAATTTTATGACAAAGAGACCTGGCGTCAGCATACTGCCGTCTGTAACGTTAGTTACAGAACGGCGTTGGTTTTCAGCCGGACCCAAATTTACCCGGCAAGCATATATATCGTTCATTTCGCGCTCAAGTGTTAAACATAAAAAGCTTAAATGTATATATAGAAATGATAGGAAACTACAATGAGTTTTACTGTGAGACTTAAAACAAAACAAAAGTTTACCGGTAGGTTGTGACATAATAATAACAGAAAAATAACTCAAAGCTAAATAATTGTACTAAAGTAAAACAAAATCGTAACTCTAATTATCTCAAGAAAATAGAATAATAATTTAATATCTTATTTAGTATGTTTACTATGTTAAAAGTATGTTTATAAGTACCACCGTTACGGAAAACAGCCCAGTTATTGAGAAGAAACTGCAAACAACTCGATCGGGTTTATCTTTTTGTCGTACATAATATACATATTTTTACAAATATAGATAGTTACATTCGTATTTGGCGAATGCACAGACGGGAGCGTCATTTCCAGACGTCATCATCGTTCACATATTGATCGACCTTATAATAACCTTTTGACATGAAAGCCCGTTTGACATAATGCTTGAATTTACTATGGAGCTATGTGACTTTGTTGTTCTAGTCTTTAAGTTACTTAAGACTTAAATATGATCCATTTCAATAATAAGATGAGATCATATCGTGGTGGTAAGGCATTTCTAGGCCCACTTAACTAGCTCTACCATACTCAAATTAATAATCTATCGCCAAGCACCAATGGGTGTGTTCCGGCAGCTGCAGTTGGGAGCCAGTCCCCCTTCAGGTTTAACGTGTTTGCCATCTTGGACCACATTTAACATCAAGTAAGATTGAGGTCAAACACTAGAACCTGTAAAGTAGTAATAAATAATTAAAAAAATGTGTGTGTGTGTGTGTATTTATGTACACGCGTTAGAAGTTATACTTCTTTGGCGTAACGAGATAACAAATCTTTTCAAAAATTTTATTTTTCGCCTCATTCTATCTACGTTTGTAGAAAAAACGGCACTAACAATAGAAAAAAGATATTTAATACATTGAAAGTTTTAATACAAACAACAAATACAAAGAAACAAAATGTTGACTATAGCTAACTTCAGGGTGTCGTTTTTTCGTGACGGTGTGCGCGCGCATCGTAAAAACAAGATGTTGACTATACCTAACTTCAGGGTGTCGGTTTTTCGTGACGATGTGCGCGCGCATCGTAAAAACAAAATGTTGACTATACCTAACTTCAGGGTGTCGGTTTTTCGTGACGATGTGCGCGCGCATCGTAAAAACAAAATGTTGACTATACCTAACTTCAGGGTGTCGGTTTTTCGTGACGATGTGCGCGCGCATCGTAAAAACAAAATGTTGACTATACCTAACTTCAGGGTGTCGGTTTTTCGTGACGATGTGCGCGCGCATCGTAAAAACAAAATGTTGACTATAGCTAACTTCAGGGTGTCAGTTTTTCGTGACGATGTGCGCGCGCATCGTAAAAACAAAATGTTGACTATAGCTAACTTCAGGGTGTCAGTTTTTCGTGACGATGTGCGCGCGCATCGTAAAAACAAAATGTTGATTGTTTTTACGATGCGCGCGCACATCGTCACGAAAAAACAACACCCTGAAGTTAGCTATAGTCAACATTTTGTTTTTACGATGCGCGCGCACATCGTCACGAAAAACTGACACCCTGAAGTTAGCTATAGTCAACATTTTGTTTTTACGATGCGCGCGCACATCGTCACGAAAAACTGACACCCTGAAGTTAGCTATAGTCAACATTTTGTTTTTATGATGTTCGCGCACATCGTCACGAAAAACCGACACCCTGAAGTTAGGTATAGTCAACATCTTGTTTTTACGATGCGCGAGCACACCGTCGCGAAAAACCGACACCCTGAAGTTAGCTATAGTCAACATTTTGTTTCTACGATGCGCGCGCACATCGTCACGAAAAACCGACACCCTGAAGTTAGCTATAGTCAACATTTTGTTTCTACGATGCGCGCGCACATCGTCACGAAAAAACGACACCCTGAAGTTAGCTATAGTCAACATTTTGTTTTTACGATGCGCGCGCACACCGTCACGAAAAACCGACACCCTGAAGTTAGCTATAGTCAACATTTTGTTTTTACGATGCGCGCGCACACCGTCACGAAAAACCGACACCCTGAAGTTAGCTATAGTCAACATTTTGTTTTTACGATGCGCGCGCACACCGTCACGAAAAACCGACACCCTGAAGTTAGCTATAGTCAACATTTTGTTTTTACGATGCGCGCGCACACCGTCACGAAAAACCGACACCCTGAAGTTAGCTATAGTCAACATTTTGTTTTTACGATGCGCGCGCACACCGTCACGAAAAACCGACACCCTGAAGTTAGCTATAGTCAACATTTTGTTTTTACGATGCGCGCGCACACCGTCACGAAAAACCGACACCCTGAAGTTAGCTATAGTCAACATTTTGTTTTTACGATGCGCGCGCACACCGTCACGAAAAACCGACACCCTGAAGTTAGCTATAGTCAACATTTTGTTTTTACGATGCGCGCGCACACCGTCACGAAAAACCGACACCCTGAAGTTAGCTATAGTCAACATTTTGTTTTTACGATGCGCGCGCACACCGTCACGAAAAACCGACACCCTGAAGTTAGCTATAGTCAACATTTTGTTTTTACGATGCGCGCGCACACCGTCACGAAAAACCGACACCCTGAAGTTAGCTATAGTCAACATTTTGTTTTTACGATGCGCGCGCACACCGTCACGAAAAACCGACACCCTGAAGTTAGCTATAGTCAACATTTTGTTTTTACGATGCGCGCGCACACCGTCACGAAAAACCGACACCCTGAAGTTAGCTATAGTCAACATTTTGTTTTTACGATGCGCGCGCACACCGTCACGAAAAACCGACACCCTGAAGTTAGCTATAGTCAACATTTTGTTTTTACGATGCGCGCGCACACCGTCACGAAAAACCGACACCCTGAAGTTAGCTATAGTCAACATTTTGTTTTTACGATGCGCGCGCACACCGTCACGAAAAACCGACACCCTGAAGTTAGCTATAGTCAACATTTTGTTTTTACGATGCGCGCGCACACCGTCACGAAAAACCGACACCCTGAAGTTAGCTATAGTCAACATTTTGTTTTTACGATGCGCGCGCACACCGTCACGAAAAACCGACACCCTGAAGTTAGCTATAGTCAACATTTTGTTTTTACGATGCGCGCGCACACCGTCACGAAAAACCGACACCCTGAAGTTAGCTATAGTCAACATTTTGTTTTTACGATGCGCGCGCACACCGTCACGAAAAACCGACACCCTGAAGTTAGCTATAGTCAACATTTTGTTTTTACGATGCGCGCGCACACCGTCACGAAAAACCGACACCCTGAAGTTAGCTATAGTCAACATTTTGTTTTTACGATGCGCGCGCACACCGTCACGAAAAACCGACACCCTGAAGTTAGCTATAGTCAACATTTTGTTTTTACGATGCGCGCGCACACCGTCACGAAAAACCGACACCCTGAAGTTAGCTATAGTCAACATTTTGTTTTTACGATGCGCGCGCACACCGTCACGAAAAACCGACACCCTGAAGTTAGCTATAGTCAACATTTTGTTTTTACGATGCGCGCGCACACCGTCACGAAAAACCGACACCCTGAAGTTAGCTATAGTCAACATTTTGTTTTTACGATGCGCGCGCACACCGTCACGAAAAACCGACACCCTGAAGTTAGCTATAGTCAACATTTTGTTTTTACGATGCGCGCGCACACCGTCACGAAAAACCGACACCCTGAAGTTAGCTATAGTCAACATTTTGTTTTTACGATGCGCGCGCACACCGTCACGAAAAACCGACACCCTGAAGTTAGCTATAGTCAACATTTTGTTTTTACGATGCGCGCGCACACCGTCACGAAAAACCGACACCCTGAAGTTAGCTATAGTCAACATTTTGTTTTTACGATGCGCGCGCACACCGTCACGAAAAACCGACACCCTGAAGTTAGCTATAGTCAACATTTTGTTTTTACGATGCGCGCGCACACCGTCACGAAAAACCGACACCCTGAAGTTAGCTATAGTCAACATTTTGTTTTTACGATGCGCGCGCACACCGTCACGAAAAACCGACACCCTGAAGTTAGCTATAGTCAACATTTTGTTTTTACGATGCGCGCGCACACCGTCACGAAAAACCGACACCCTGAAGTTAGCTATAGTCAACATTTTGTTTTTACGATGCGCGCGCACACCGTCACGAAAAACCGACACCCTGAAGTTAGCTATAGTCAACATTTTGTTTTTACGATGCGCGCGCACACCGTCACGAAAAACCGACACCCTGAAGTTAGCTATAGTCAACATTTTGTTTTTACGATGCGCGCGCACACCGTCACGAAAAACCGACACCCTGAAGTTAGCTATAGTCAACATTTTGTTTTTACGATGCGCGCGCACACCGTCACGAAAAACCGACACCCTGAAGTTAGCTATAGTCAACATTTTGTTTTTACGATGCGCGCGCACACCGTCACGAAAAACCGACACCCTGAAGTTAGCTATAGTCAACATTTTGTTTTTACGATGCGCGCGCACACCGTCACGAAAAACCGACACCCTGAAGTTAGCTATAGTCAACATTTTGTTTTTACGATGCGCGCGCACACCGTCACGAAAAACCGACACCCTGAAGTTAGCTATAGTCAACATTTTGTTTTTACGATGCGCGCGCACACCGTCACGAAAAACCGACACCCTGAAGTTAGCTATAGTCAACATTTTGTTTTTACGATGCGCGCGCACACCGTCACGAAAAACCGACACCCTGAAGTTAGCTATAGTCAACATTTTGTTTTTACGATGCGCGCGCACACCGTCACGAAAAACCGACACCCTGAAGTTAGCTATAGTCAACATTTTGTTTTTACGATGCGCGCGCACACCGTCACGAAAAACCGACACCCTGAAGTTAGCTATAGTCAACATTTTGTTTTTACGATGCGCGCGCACACCGTCACGAAAAACCGACACCCTGAAGTTAGCTATAGTCAACATTTTGTTTTTACGATGCGCGCGCACACCGTCACGAAAAACCGACACCCTGAAGTTAGCTATAGTCAACATTTTGTTTTTACGATGCGCGCGCACACCGTCACGAAAAACCGACACCCTGAAGTTAGCTATAGTCAACATTTTGTTTTTACGATGCGCGCGCACACCGTCACGAAAAACCGACACCCTGAAGTTAGCTATAGTCAACATTTTGTTTTT
This sequence comes from Antheraea pernyi, assembly GCA_015888305.1. Taxonomy (NCBI): domain Eukaryota; kingdom Metazoa; phylum Arthropoda; class Insecta; order Lepidoptera; family Saturniidae; genus Antheraea; species Antheraea pernyi. The sequence continues at coordinate 93,826 of MU158858.1, forward strand.
ACGATGCGCGCGCACACCGTCACGAAAAACCGACACCCTGAAGTTAGCTATAGTCAACATTTTGTTTTTACGATGCGCGCGCACACCGTCACGAAAAACCGACACCCTGAAGTTAGCTATAGTCAACATTTTGTTTTTACGATGCGCGCGCACACCGTCACGAAAAACCGACACCCTGAAGTTAGCTATAGTCAACATTTTGTTTTTACGATGCGCGCGCACACCGTCACGAAAAACCGACACCCTGAAGTTAGCTATAGTCAACATTTTGTTTTTACGATGCGCGCGCACACCGTCACGAAAAACCGACACCCTGAAGTTAGCTATAGTCAACATTTTGTTTTTACGATGCGCGCGCACACCGTCACGAAAAACCGACACCCTGAAGTTAGCTATAGTCAACATTTTGTTTTTACGATGCGCGCGCACACCGTCACGAAAAACCGACACCCTGAAGTTAGCTATAGTCAACATTTTGTTTTTACGATGCGCGCGCACACCGTCACGAAAAACCGACACCCTGAAGTTAGCTATAGTCAACATTTTGTTTTTACGATGCGCGCGCACACCGTCACGAAAAACCGACACCCTGAAGTTAGCTATAGTCAACATTTTGTTTTTACGATGCGCGCGCACACCGTCACGAAAAACCGACACCCTGAAGTTAGCTATAGTCAACATTTTGTTTTTACGATGCGCGCGCACACCGTCACGAAAAACCGACACCCTGAAGTTAGCTATAGTCAACATTTTGTTTTTACGATGCGCGCGCACACCGTCACGAAAAACCGACACCCTGAAGTTAGCTATAGTCAACATTTTGTTTTTACGATGCGCGCGCACACCGTCACGAAAAACCGACACCCTGAAGTTAGCTATAGTCAACATTTTGTTTTTACGATGCGCGCGCACACCGTCACGAAAAACCGACACCCTGAAGTTAGCTATAGTCAACATTTTGTTTTTACGATGCGCGCGCACACCGTCACGAAAAACCGACACCCTGAAGTTAGCTATAGTCAACATTTTGTTTTTACGATGCGCGCGCACACCGTCACGAAAAACCGACACCCTGAAGTTAGCTATAGTCAACATTTTGTTTTTACGATGCGCGCGCACACCGTCACGAAAAACCGACACCCTGAAGTTAGCTATAGTCAACATTTTGTTTTTACGATGCGCGCGCACACCGTCACGAAAAACCGACACCCTGAAGTTAGCTATAGTCAACATTTTGTTTTTACGATGCGCGCGCACACCGTCACGAAAAACCGACACCCTGAAGTTAGCTATAGTCAACATTTTGTTTTTACGATGCGCGCGCACACCGTCACGAAAAACCGACACCCTGAAGTTAGCTATAGTCAACATTTTGTTTTTACGATGCGCGCGCACACCGTCACGAAAAACCGACACCCTGAAGTTAGCTATAGTCAACATTTTGTTTTTACGATGCGCGCGCACACCGTCACGAAAAACCGACACCCTGAAGTTAGCTATAGTCAACATTTTGTTTTTACGATGCGCGCGCACACCGTCACGAAAAACCGACACCCTGAAGTTAGCTATAGTCAACATTTTGTTTTTACGATGCGCGCGCACACCGTCACGAAAAACCGACACCCTGAAGTTAGCTATAGTCAACATTTTGTTTTTACGATGCGCGCGCACACCGTCACGAAAAACCGACACCCTGAAGTTAGCTATAGTCAACATTTTGTTTTTACGATGCGCGCGCACACCGTCACGAAAAACCGACACCCTGAAGTTAGCTATAGTCAACATTTTGTTTTTACGATGCGCGCGCACACCGTCACGAAAAACCGACACCCTGAAGTTAGCTATAGTCAACATTTTGTTTTTACGATGCGCGCGCACACCGTCACGAAAAACCGACACCCTGAAGTTAGCTATAGTCAACATTTTGTTTTTACGATGCGCGCGCACACCGTCACGAAAAACCGACACCCTGAAGTTAGCTATAGTCAACATTTTGTTTTTACGATGCGCGCGCACACCGTCACGAAAAACCGACACCCTGAAGTTAGCTATAGTCAACATTTTGTTTTTACGATGCGCGCGCACACCGTCACGAAAAACCGACACCCTGAAGTTAGCTATAGTCAACATTTTGTTTTTACGATGCGCGCGCACACCGTCACGAAAAACCGACACCCTGAAGTTAGCTATAGTCAACATTTTGTTTTTACGATGCGCGCGCACACCGTCACGAAAAACCGACACCCTGAAGTTAGCTATAGTCAACATTTTGTTTTTACGATGCGCGCGCACACCGTCACGAAAAACCGACACCCTGAAGTTAGCTATAGTCAACATTTTGTTTTTACGATGCGCGCGCACACCGTCACGAAAAACCGACACCCTGAAGTTAGCTATAGTCAACATTTTGTTTTTACGATGCGCGCGCACACCGTCACGAAAAACCGACACCCTGAAGTTAGCTATAGTCAACATTTTGTTTTTACGATGCGCGCGCACACCGTCACGAAAAACCGACACCCTGAAGTTAGCTATAGTCAACATTTTGTTTTTACGATGCGCGCGCACACCGTCACGAAAAACCGACACCCTGAAGTTAGCTATAGTCAACATTTTGTTTTTACGATGCGCGCGCACACCGTCACGAAAAACCGACACCCTGAAGTTAGCTATAGTCAACATTTTGTTTTTACGATGCGCGCGCACACCGTCACGAAAAACCGACACCCTGAAGTTAGCTATAGTCAACATTTTGTTTTTACGATGCGCGCGCACACCGTCACGAAAAACCGACACCCTGAAGTTAGCTATAGTCAACATTTTGTTTTTACGATGCGCGCGCACACCGTCACGAAAAACCGACACCCTGAAGTTAGCTATAGTCAACATTTTGTTTTTACGATGCGCGCGCACACCGTCACGAAAAACCGACACCCTGAAGTTAGCTATAGTCAACATTTTGTTTTTACGATGCGCGCGCACACCGTCACGAAAAACCGACACCCTGAAGTTAGCTATAGTCAACATTTTGTTTTTACGATGCGCGCGCACACCGTCACGAAAAACCGACACCCTGAAGTTAGCTATAGTCAACATTTTGTTTTTACGATGCGCGCGCACACCGTCACGAAAAACCGACACCCTGAAGTTAGCTATAGTCAACATTTTGTTTTTACGATGCGCGCGCACACCGTCACGAAAAACCGACACCCTGAAGTTAGCTATAGTCAACATTTTGTTTTTACGATGCGCGCGCACACCGTCACGAAAAACCGACACCCTGAAGTTAGCTATAGTCAACATTTTGTTTTTACGATGCGCGCGCACACCGTCACGAAAAACCGACACCCTGAAGTTAGCTATAGTCAACATTTTGTTTTTACGATGCGCGCGCACACCGTCACGAAAAACCGACACCCTGAAGTTAGCTATAGTCAACATTTTGTTTTTACGATGCGCGCGCACACCGTCACGAAAAACCGACACCCTGAAGTTAGCTATAGTCAACATTTTGTTTTTACGATGCGCGCGCACACCGTCACGAAAAACCGACACCCTGAAGTTAGCTATAGTCAACATTTTGTTTTTACGATGCGCGCGCACACCGTCACGAAAAACCGACACCCTGAAGTTAGCTATAGTCAACATTTTGTTTTTACGATGCGCGCGCACACCGTCACGAAAAACCGACACCCTGAAGTTAGCTATAGTCAACATTTTGTTTTTACGATGCGCGCGCACACCGTCACGAAAAACCGACACCCTGAAGTTAGCTATAGTCAACATTTTGTTTTTACGATGCGCGCGCACACCGTCACGAAAAACCGACACCCTGAAGTTAGCTATAGTCAACATTTTGTTTTTACGATGCGCGCGCACACCGTCACGAAAAACCGACACCCTGAAGTTAGCTATAGTCAACATTTTGTTTTTACGATGCGCGCGCACACCGTCACGAAAAACCGACACCCTGAAGTTAGCTATAGTCAACATTTTGTTTTTACGATGCGCGCGCACACCGTCACGAAAAACCGACACCCTGAAGTTAGCTATAGTCAACATTTTGTTTTTACGATGCGCGCGCACACCGTCACGAAAAACCGACACCCTGAAGTTAGCTATAGTCAACATTTTGTTTTTACGATGCGCGCGCACACCGTCACGAAAAACCGACACCCTGAAGTTAGCTATAGTCAACATTTTGTTTTTACGATGCGCGCGCACACCGTCACGAAAAACCGACACCCTGAAGTTAGCTATAGTCAACATTTTGTTTTTACGATGCGCGCGCACACCGTCACGAAAAACCGACACCCTGAAGTTAGCTATAGTCAACATTTTGTTTTTACGATGCGCGCGCACACCGTCACGAAAAACCGACACCCTGAAGTTAGCTATAGTCAACATTTTGTTTTTACGATGCGCGCGCACACCGTCACGAAAAACCGACACCCTGAAGTTAGCTATAGTCAACATTTTGTTTTTACGATGCGCGCGCACACCGTCACGAAAAACCGACACCCTGAAGTTAGCTATAGTCAACATTTTGTTTTTACGATGCGCGCGCACACCGTCACGAAAAACCGACACCCTGAAGTTAGCTATAGTCAACATTTTGTTTTTACGATGCGCGCGCACACCGTCACGAAAAACCGACACCCTGAAGTTAGCTATAGTCAACATTTTGTTTTTACGATGCGCGCGCACACCGTCACGAAAAACCGACACCCTGAAGTTAGCTATAGTCAACATTTTGTTTTTACGATGCGCGCGCACACCGTCACGAAAAACCGACACCCTGAAGTTAGCTATAGTCAACATTTTGTTTTTACGATGCGCGCGCACACCGTCACGAAAAACCGACACCCTGAAGTTAGCTATAGTCAACATTTTGTTTTTACGATGCGCGCGCACACCGTCACGAAAAACCGACACCCTGAAGTTAGCTATAGTCAACATTTTGTTTTTACGATGCGCGCGCACACCGTCACGAAAAACCGACACCCTGAAGTTAGCTATAGTCAACATTTTGTTTTTACGATGCGCGCGCACACCGTCACGAAAAACCGACACCCTGAAGTTAGCTATAGTCAACATTTTGTTTTTACGATGCGCGCGCACACCGTCACGAAAAACCGACACCCTGAAGTTAGCTATAGTCAACATTTTGTTTTTACGATGCGCGCGCACACCGTCACGAAAAACCGACACCCTGAAGTTAGCTATAGTCAACATTTTGTTTTTACGATGCGCGCGCACACCGTCACGAAAAACCGACACCCTGAAGTTAGCTATAGTCAACATTTTGTTTTTACGATGCGCGCGCACACCGTCACGAAAAACCGACACCCTGAAGTTAGCTATAGTCAACATTTTGTTTTTACGATGCGCGCGCACACCGTCACGAAAAACCGACACCCTGAAGTTAGCTATAGTCAACATTTTGTTTTTACGATGCGCGCGCACACCGTCACGAAAAACCGACACCCTGAAGTTAGCTATAGTCAACATTTTGTTTTTACGATGCGCGCGCACACCGTCACGAAAAACCGACACCCTGAAGTTAGCTATAGTCAACATTTTGTTTTTACGATGCGCGCGCACACCGTCACGAAAAACCGACACCCTGAAGTTAGCTATAGTCAACATTTTGTTTTTACGATGCGCGCGCACACCGTCACGAAAAACCGACACCCTGAAGTTAGCTATAGTCAACATTTTGTTTTTACGATGCGCGCGCACACCGTCACGAAAAACCGACACCCTGAAGTTAGCTATAGTCAACATTTTGTTTTTACGATGCGCGCGCACACCGTCACGAAAAACCGACACCCTGAAGTTAGCTATAGTCAACATTTTGTTTTTACGATGCGCGCGCACACCGTCACGAAAAACCGACACCCTGAAGTTAGCTATAGTCAACATTTTGTTTTTACGATGCGCGCGCACACCGTCACGAAAAACCGACACCCTGAAGTTAGCTATAGTCAACATTTTGTTTTTACGATGCGCGCGCACACCGTCACGAAAAACCGACACCCTGAAGTTAGCTATAGTCAACATTTTGTTTTTACGATGCGCGCGCACACCGTCACGAAAAACCGACACCCTGAAGTTAGCTATAGTCAACATTTTGTTTTTACGATGCGCGCGCACACCGTCACGAAAAACCGACACCCTGAAGTTAGCTATAGTCAACATTTTGTTTTTACGATGCGCGCGCACACCGTCACGAAAAACCGACACCCTGAAGTTAGCTATAGTCAACATTTTGTTTTTACGATGCGCGCGCACACCGTCACGAAAAACCGACACCCTGAAGTTAGCTATAGTCAACATTTTGTTTTTACGATGCGCGCGCACACCGTCACGAAAAACCGACACCCTGAAGTTAGCTATAGTCAACATTTTGTTTTTACGATGCGCGCGCACACCGTCACGAAAAACCGACACCCTGAAGTTAGCTATAGTCAACATTTTGTTTTTACGATGCGCGCGCACACCGTCACGAAAAACCGACACCCTGAAGTTAGCTATAGTCAACATTTTGTTTTTACGATGCGCGCGCACACCGTCACGAAAAACCGACACCCTGAAGTTAGCTATAGTCAACATTTTGTTTTTACGATGCGCGCGCACACCGTCACGAAAAACCGACACCCTGAAGTTAGCTATAGTCAACATTTTGTTTTTACGATGCGCGCGCACACCGTCACGAAAAACCGACACCCTGAAGTTAGCTATAGTCAACATTTTGTTTTTACGATGCGCGCGCACACCGTCACGAAAAACCGACACCCTGAAGTTAGCTATAGTCAACATTTTGTTTTTACGATGCGCGCGCACACCGTCACGAAAAACCGACACCCTGAAGTTAGCTATAGTCAACATTTTGTTTTTACGATGCGCGCGCACACCGTCACGAAAAACCGACACCCTGAAGTTAGCTATAGTCAACATTTTGTTTTTACGATGCGCGCGCACACCGTCACGAAAAACCGACACCCTGAAGTTAGCTATAGTCAACATTTTGTTTTTACGATGCGCGCGCACACCGTCACGAAAAACCGACACCCTGAAGTTAGCTATAGTCAACATTTTGTTTTTACGATGCGCGCGCACACCGTCACGAAAAACCGACACCCTGAAGTTAGCTATAGTCAACATTTTGTTTTTACGATGCGCGCGCACACCGTCACGAAAAACCGACACCCTGAAGTTAGCTATAGTCAACATTTTGTTTTTACGATGCGCGCGCACACCGTCACGAAAAACCGACACCCTGAAGTTAGCTATAGTCAACATTTTGTTTTTACGATGCGCGCGCACACCGTCACGAAAAACCGACACCCTGAAGTTAGCTATAGTCAACATTTTGTTTTTACGATGCGCGCGCACACCGTCACGAAAAACCGACACCCTGAAGTTAGCTATAGTCAACATTTTGTTTTTACGATGCGCGCGCACACCGTCACGAAAAACCGACACCCTGAAGTTAGCTATAGTCAACATTTTGTTTTTACGATGCGCGCGCACACCGTCACGAAAAACCGACACCCTGAAGTTAGCTATAGTCAACATTTTGTTTTTACGATGCGCGCGCACACCGTCACGAAAAACCGACACCCTGAAGTTAGCTATAGTCAACATTTTGTTTTTACGATGCGCGCGCACACCGTCACGAAAAACCGACACCCTGAAGTTAGCTATAGTCAACATTTTGTTTTTACGATGCGCGCGCACACCGTCACGAAAAACCGACACCCTGAAGTTAGCTATAGTCAACATTTTGTTTTTACGATGCGCGCGCACACCGTCACGAAAAACCGACACCCTGAAGTTAGCTATAGTCAACATTTTGTTTTTACGATGCGCGCGCACACCGTCACGAAAAACCGACACCCTGAAGTTAGCTATAGTCAACATTTTGTTTTTACGATGCGCGCGCACACCGTCACGAAAAACCGACACCCTGAAGTTAGCTATAGTCAACATTTTGTTTTTACGATGCGCGCGCACACCGTCACGAAAAACCGACACCCTGAAGTTAGCTATAGTCAACATTTTGTTTTTACGATGCGCGCGCACACCGTCACGAAAAACCGACACCCTGAAGTTAGCTATAGTCAACATTTTGTTTTTACGATGCGCGCGCACACCGTCACGAAAAACCGACACCCTGAAGTTAGCTATAGTCAACATTTTGTTTTTACGATGCGCGCGCACACCGTCACGAAAAACCGACACCCTGAAGTTAGCTATAGTCAACATTTTGTTTTTACGATGCGCGCGCACACCGTCACGAAAAACCGACACCCTGAAGTTAGCTATAGTCAACATTTTGTTTTTACGATGCGCGCGCACACCGTCACGAAAAACCGACACCCTGAAGTTAGCTATAGTCAACATTTTGTTTTTACGATGCGCGCGCACACCGTCACGAAAAACCGACACCCTGAAGTTAGCTATAGTCAACATTTTGTTTTTACGATGCGCGCGCACACCGTCACGAAAAACCGACACCCTGAAGTTAGCTATAGTCAACATTTTGTTTTTACGATGCGCGCGCACACCGTCACGAAAAACCGACACCCTGAAGTTAGCTATAGTCAACATTTTGTTTTTACGATGCGCGCGCACACCGTCACGAAAAACCGACACCCTGAAGTTAGCTATAGTCAACATTTTGTTTTTACGATGCGCGCGCACACCGTCACGAAAAACCGACACCCTGAAGTTAGCTATAGTCAACATTTTGTTTTTACGATGCGCGCGCACACCGTCACGAAAAACCGACACCCTGAAGTTAGCTATAGTCAACATTTTGTTTTTACGATGCGCGCGCACACCGTCACGAAAAACCGACACCCTGAAGTTAGCTATAGTCAACATTTTGTTTTTACGATGCGCGCGCACACCGTCACGAAAAACCGACACCCTGAAGTTAGCTATAGTCAACATTTTGTTTTTACGATGCGCGCGCACACCGTCACGAAAAACCGACACCCTGAAGTTAGCTATAGTCAACATTTTGTTTTTACGATGCGCGCGCACACCGTCACGAAAAACCGACACCCTGAAGTTAGCTATAGTCAACATTTTGTTTTTACGATGCGCGCGCACACCGTCACGAAAAACCGACACCCTGAAGTTAGCTATAGTCAACATTTTGTTTTTACGATGCGCGCGCACACCGTCACGAAAAACCGACACCCTGAAGTTAGCTATAGTCAACATTTTGTTTTTACGATGCGCGCGCACACCGTCACGAAAAACCGACACCCTGAAGTTAGCTATAGTCAACATTTTGTTTTTACGATGCGCGCGCACACCGTCACGAAAAACCGACACCCTGAAGTTAGCTATAGTCAACATTTTGTTTTTACGATGCGCGCGCACACCGTCACGAAAAACCGACACCCTGAAGTTAGCTATAGTCAACATTTTGTTTTTACGATGCGCGCGCACACCGTCACGAAAAACCGACACCCTGAAGTTAGCTATAGTCAACATTTTGTTTTTACGATGCGCGCGCACACCGTCACGAAAAACCGACACCCTGAAGTTAGCTATAGTCAACATTTTGTTTTTACGATGCGCGCGCACACCGTCACGAAAAACCGACACCCTGAAGTTAGCTATAGTCAACATTTTGTTTTTACGATGCGCGCGCACACCGTCACGAAAAACCGACACCCTGAAGTTAGCTATAGTCAACATTTTGTTTTTACGATGCGCGCGCACACCGTCACGAAAAACCGACACCCTGAAGTTAGCTATAGTCAACATTTTGTTTTTACGATGCGCGCGCACACCGTCACGAAAAACCGACACCCTGAAGTTAGCTATAGTCAACATTTTGTTTTTACGATGCGCGCGCACACCGTCACGAAAAACCGACACCCTGAAGTTAGCTATAGTCAACATTTTGTTTTTACGATGCGCGCGCACACCGTCACGAAAAACCGACACCCTGAAGTTAGCTATAGTCAACATTTTGTTTTTACGATGCGCGCGCACACCGTCACGAAAAACCGACACCCTGAAGTTAGCTATAGTCAACATTTTGTTTTTACGATGCGCGCGCACACCGTCACGAAAAACCGACACCCTGAAGTTAGCTATAGTCAACATTTTGTTTTTACGATGCGCGCGCACACCGTCACGAAAAACCGACACCCTGAAGTTAGCTATAGTCAACATTTTGTTTTTACGATGCGCGCGCACACCGTCACGAAAAACCGACACCCTGAAGTTAGCTATAGTCAACATTTTGTTTTTACGATGCGCGCGCACACCGTCACGAAAAACCGACACCCTGAAGTTAGCTATAGTCAACATTTTGTTTTTACGATGCGCGCGCACACCGTCACGAAAAACCGACACCCTGAAGTTAGCTATAGTCAACATTTTGTTTTTACGATGCGCGCGCACACCGTCACGAAAAACCGACACCCTGAAGTTAGCTATAGTCAACATTTTGTTTTTACGATGCGCGCGCACACCGTCACGAAAAACCGACACCCTGAAGTTAGCTATAGTCAACATTTTGTTTTTACGATGCGCGCGCACACCGTCACGAAAAACCGACACCCTGAAGTTAGCTATAGTCAACATTTTGTTTTTACGATGCGCGCGCACACCGTCACGAAAAACCGACACCCTGAAGTTAGCTATAGTCAACATTTTGTTTTTACGATGCGCGCGCACACCGTCACGAAAAACCGACACCCTGAAGTTAGCTATAGTCAACATTTTGTTTTTACGATGCGCGCGCACACCGTCACGAAAAACCGACACCCTGAAGTTAGCTATAGTCAACATTTTGTTTTTACGATGCGCGCGCACACCGTCACGAAAAACCGACACCCTGAAGTTAGCTATAGTCAACATTTTGTTTTTACGATGCGCGCGCACACCGTCACGAAAAACCGACACCCTGAAGTTAGCTATAGTCAACATTTTGTTTTTACGATGCGCGCGCACACCGTCACGAAAAACCGACACCCTGAAGTTAGCTATAGTCAACATTTTGTTTTTACGATGCGCGCGCACACCGTCACGAAAAACCGACACCCTGAAGTTAGCTATAGTCAACATTTTGTTTTTACGATGCGCGCGCACACCGTCACGAAAAACCGACACCCTGAAGTTAGCTATAGTCAACATTTTGTTTTTACGATGCGCGCGCACACCGTCACGAAAAACCGACACCCTGAAGTTAGCTATAGTCAACATTTTGTTTTTACGATGCGCGCGCACACCGTCACGAAAAACCGACACCCTGAAGTTAGCTATAGTCAACATTTTGTTTTTACGATGCGCGCGCACACCGTCACGAAAAACCGACACCCTGAAGTTAGCTATAGTCAACATTTTGTTTTTACGATGCGCGCGCACACCGTCACGAAAAACCGACACCCTGAAGTTAGCTATAGTCAACATTTTGTTTTTACGATGCGCGCGCACACCGATAGATAACATTTTGTTTTTACCGATTGAAATCCCACAGCCAAAAAGCACTGCTACACGCGCGCGTAGTATAGTCAACATTTTGTTTTTACCGATTGAAGTCCCACAGCCAAAAAGCACTGCCACACGCGCGCGTAGTATAGTCAACATTTTGTTTTTAGATTGAAGTCCCACAGCCAAAAAGCACTGCCACACGCGCGCGTAGCCTATAGTCAACATTTTGTTTTT